>VXBR01008129.1:109848-164697 GCA_013400215.1 Cisticola juncidis
GGATCAGGGAGTGGGTCAGGGAGGGGATCAGGGAGGGGATCAGGGAGGGGATCAGGGAGGGGATCAGGGACTGGATCACTGCTGAGCCTGGCTGGTGCACACAGCCTGCATGCACTGGGGCAGGGCGTACAGCAATGCAGCCATGCTGGAGGCGCTGCAGCGCTGCATGCGCGCAGCACACGTGCTGCTGTCCCAGCCCCTGTCCTGGCTGCCTGGACAAGGGAAAGGGCCTCTAGCTGTGGCCAGCAGCTCCCAACAGCCCGAGGGCCCTGCCAGCCTTGCCAGTGGCTTTGCAGGGCACAGAGGGAATCTCTGCAGCAGGCACAGGAAATGTTATTGCCAGATCGCACTGAAATTCCACCTGCAGCGGTTCAGCCCTCACGGGTTCTAATGTGTGATGAATTGGGCTCTCCTGCAGCTCAACCCACTCCAACTCCAGACAGGCACCAAAGCTCTGCATGAAACAGAACTATCCTTTAACAAGCCTTTATACTAGCCTTCAACAGCCCTTACCTAGCCTCTAACAATCCCAGTCTTCGCCAAGATGCCCAAATCAGACAAGAATATGGACTAAAAATAGAATCTTTGTAACAGTTTTCAACATTAACACCATCTTTTTGGCTCTCAGAATAAAAACAACCCAGCAAATGCTTTCTGTCTGCAGTATTAGGGCCAGAGTCAGCTCCTCAGTGCACACCTTGCTCCATGGAATTGAAGAAGTTGCAGTGCTTCTTGCATCCTGCTAGGATTTGCATTCCGAATTAGATGTAAACAGCTCTGCCAGTGGCTTCAGCTTTGTTTTGTTTTTCAAATGAGGATAAATTTATTATTGCAGATTTAGCTCCAGAGCATTCTTAGCTTTTGGGAGCATATTATTCAAATTAACACAGCTTAAGCTTTTTAAGCAGATACACCTTAAACATCTTCTAGTCAAGGCATTTAGTTTCACATTTGATGCAAGAAAGCAAGACAGAGATTATGTATCTCCCTGGCAAATCAAATCCCATGGCAGGAATGCTGAGTTTCTTGCTGACTCTTTGCAAAACTGGCTTTGAAACTCTAAACAGTCCCGAGTTTATTTCTAAAACCTGCACTTAGCCAGCTGTTGTAAGTATCTGTGTTCTTGCCTTCTGAATTCAACCACCATTAACCGCCAATTTAGCGACAGCTCACCTCTTACTAAGGCATGAGTTCCAAACCTTCCTGTTTATTTTCACTTGCTGTAATTGGACTTTGTGCCCTGATCCCGTGGCCCTTCATGGGAAAAGACAATTGGCTAAAAACATTAGGAGAGAGAAGAGGAATAGGGTGGAGCAAAACTGTAACACGAAATGAGCCCTGACTTGCCTCCTCTGTACTGTACGTACCCCCAAGCAATGAAATTTCAGGAAAATGATGATGGTTCTGGCCAACAGTCAGGATATATAACATGTTATACACCCTTTGCCTCAGTGTATGTTGTTACTGAAAAAGGAAGATTTTTTTTCCATTGCTTTTCAGTGCTAAGGCAAGTTGACAAGTATTTACTGCTAGTTACAGCAAGGTATTAAAGATTCAAGTGAAGTACTGGTATTCTCCAGCGCAGTGGTGACCTGAGCCTTTAATCCAGATGAATTTAACTGCAAAGTGCATTAGCTCTTCTCATAAAAGATTTGCTTTAATTTTAGTTCCCTCTCCATTTATCTTATGGCTGTGTAATCTTCAGTAGAGGTCAAAGAGATTTCCCCAAAGAAAGAGGAGCTGCTTCTTTTTTAGAGGAGAAAAGCGTATTTAAGACAGCCCGTCCTACTTTTAAACACAAGTCACAGGACAGTCCTCCCTGCTGTCCTCTCTCTGCAGCTCTCCTTGCTGCTTTGCATGTTCCAAAGCAATTAAACCATGTGCATCCACACATGTACACAAACAAAACATGAAATAAAACACCTCCTGCAGACAGGATGCACAGCCCATCTGATGGGAGGGCTGAAATCACTGCTAACATCTATCTCACCATCATCCAGCTCCAGGCACAGATTGTAAACAGCCAGAGGCCTCTTCATGCGCTGGCCCTGCCTCCTTGACTGCCTTGGTGGGGCATTTGGAGGAGAGGCTGACACCGAGATTGGCTCAGGGAAAGCAGCATCAGGCAGGGTTTTGAAAATCTGCAATCAAGAACACAAAGGGTGTTAATTATTTATCGTGAAGAGCAACCTGTGCAATGCAACTGTAAACCATTATCAAACAACATTTGTTTTGGATCTCGTTCAAAGCAGGCAGGAGCCAAAAAATCCATTCCTTCGAGTTTGGGAGTATGCTGTGGGTTTTTAATGAGTGCTTTTAAAATAAATAAATAAATAGATAGATAGATAAATATAATATGGACATAACCAAGAGCACTGTCTACACATTAACCAAGCTGCCAGTCAGTTAATTCAAATACAAAACATTTGCAGCCACACTTTCCAGCTGGGATGGAGGGGAAGGAGAAAATGAAGGATGCCACCTCAGGAACCAGTAACCAAAATGTTTTATAGCTTTAGCTAGAACATGTAATTTTTTGAATACCCATTTTAACTTTCAAAGCCTGTGATATCATTATGTCAGCCATTTTAATTAAAGAAACACCACACTCTTAAAGAGAGCAACAGGAAAATTTCGTGGGCAGGGGTTTTTAGTGAGAAATACCATAGTAACAAACCACATGAGAATTCATTCTGTTAACTATTGCATATTGAGACAATTTTACATGAAACACTGACATTTACAAAGATGCACATAAAAAGGATTGCATTTCCTGTCATCATTTTATCTTTTGACTCACGACTATCAGCATATCACCACTCCACACAGAACACCACCTCATTTCTCTGAGTTAACCCACAGCACAGATTGACTGTACCTGACAGCATTTTCCCTTTAACTGTCACACCAAGGGGACAGCCTAACAGTGCTGATTTACTTCTAGAAATTGCCAGTGTGCTGGCATGAAGTTTACCAGCAGCCTTCTACAGGTGATCATGGCATGAACAAATTGGCCTCCTATGTATTTCAGCCAAGACAAAGCAGCAGATAAAGAAAAGAAGATAAAGAAAAGATAAAGAAAACTCCTGTGTCTGTGAGCACCTCTCAGCAATGCAGCACAGTGATATAACAGGAAATAATGAGACAGTGGAGGATGTTCTTGTTCTCTGCAACTTTATAATATTTATTAGAAGGATGGTGGCAAAGAGGAGAGCTGTAATCAATATTTGAGGGGGGAGCTTTTTATGGACTAGAAATTCATGCAGAAACTATAAAGGGACAGCACAGCTGACACATTTTTGGATAATAACAGCACGTGTCAGGAGCAGCATGGCACTAAAACCCAGACAGGTGAGAAATAATGCCAGAAGCATCCTCTAGTAAGGCACTCAAAAGACCACGTTAAAAATACCAGAAACCCTAAAAGCCACCATATCCTGGCCTCCTAACCCTGAATATTAACATGTAGGAAGAAGATGACCCAAGATCCCATGAATGCACTGACTTACAGTCACTTAATTATCACTTTTGTGCTGGTAGGTGAAAGACTGTGCTGGTACAAATTAACCAAGAGAGGATATATTCCATGAAAAGTGGAGAAATGATCACATTGCCAAAAATGGGCAGCAGTGGAAGCCCATGGATGGTGTGCACAGGAAAGCTCCAGTGGAAACATGACCTTCCTTCCCAGTGAGTGAATGTTCATGGGGGAGGTAAAAATGCTGTAATTTGAACTTCCCCATCCCAGCATAAGGAGAACTGCCCACGAACAAGGCACTAGGAGAGAGTGCCAAAACAGCAACTCTTAAAAACAAAATGCTTACAAAGAGAGGAGGCTGCCTAACCTGCTTGTCCCCTATGCAGACACAGCAGCACTCCCGGGCACTGACAAAGCCCTGGTTGTGCTCAGGGTTTAAAGCCATCCCTTAAAACATGATGCAATAATACAAAATAGTGAAATCCAATGTGCACCTCCGTGGCACTTGGCTAACAGTCCCACACTGCCCCCTTATGTGTAAGGACAAGGCTGGATCGAGCAGCCTTAGGGATAAATATCTCTTCTGAGAAACTCAAAGGTACCCAAATTTGAAATGCCATCTTCTCCATGGGCTAAGCGTTGCATTTGGGCTCTCTGGCAAACAACTCTCTGCCAAGAGGTTTCAGCACGTTGTTTGCAGTGTCACATTCCACAGCTGTGTTTGTTTCTGCAGCCTTATCCATGGATCTCTGCTGAAATCAGTGCTGGTGAGAAGAACAAGGATTTCTCAGGAGTATTTCACAAGAAATGAGCTTCCCTGTCTGCCTCTAGGTGACTTGCACGGGTTACAGTGAGGTTCTTCAGCTTTCTTTACTTGTCTCTCACAAATATTGCAATATACTCCTCCAAAACTATTAGCATGAGAAACTCAGAGTCACAGAGGCAACAAAAAGACCTTTTGCTCTTTCAAGCAGTTCATAGTTGTGTTCATTCCTACTTTGGTATCTTTTTCAGTTTTTTAAGTAGGAAAATGAACTCCAGCCCAGCCCTAACTAGAGATTTTTCAGCAGCAGCAATCTCTGTCCACTGCATGCCAAAGCCTCAGCTCTTACCACAGGTTTGCAAAGGATAGCATCTGAAAAGCAAGCAGAACATCAACCTGCACCTTCAGAAGGGCACATACAGCATTCAGCTTATCCTTCTTGCTTATTTTCACTTAACTAGACAAAGGTGTTTCATCACAGCTTGGATATTAGTCTGCTGCACTGACAGAAGCACTGGGAGTCTGCCTGAGAAGGAGGGGATGGAGACCTGCTCTGTTTAAACTGTGGGGAGAAAAGTTTTGGTTTTATTCAGATTTGGTTCTAACCTTATTAACTATTTAAACATCACTGAAGTCTAAATGTTTCACGGCTAATAAAAGATGCCAGCTGGGAGTGACCTGCTGTCAGAAGCCCAATGCATGCACACAGAGGACTGAATTCAACATCACACACACACACTCACAAAATAGGAGCTACTGAAATGGCCTCAGCATCATTTGACTGCACAAAATCAGGGATTACAGGTGAGCAAGTCTAGGAGCACCATCCTGCACTACAAACAGTTCTATCAGAAGTTCTATAACCACACATATCCAATTGGAGGGAAACTCCACCAAGGAGGAACAGACTGCAATGAGCCATTTAAGAGATGATGGTTTTGCTGCTGCAAAAACCACGCTCCCTTAAAGCCAGATCTACCACAGTCACTCAGCACAGCTCAGACTAATTCCTGTAGTACAGACAAGAGTGAAGGATGCTTATTGAGTGATGTCATTCTAAAGTGATAAAAATACTCTCAGCCAACCTCAAAGTTTAAAAGTTTCACAGTCCCATCCAGTGTTAACGTGGTTTTTGAGATTGTGGTCAAACTGCATGAGGTTTATAGATTATCAGTTCTCTATGCTTTAGTTCTCTAAAGCACTGGCGTCCTGCTACTGACCTACCTGGCAGTAAACTCTGCAGCCAAGTGTAACAATTTACACCAGGAGAAGACTGATTTATGTAGCACTCAAAATTTAAATCCAGCAACAAATCCCTCTGTTAGCCAGTCCCAGTTAGCCCACTATTGTTAATCATTCTTTAGATCTGAACTTATACAAAAGGAGAATTTCTAAGTGTGCACTGAATGAGCCAGAGGATGAATCTCCAAACCTGCAGTGTGAAAGTTACAACAAGAACTCTGTAACTCTGCTGGAGCAATTGAAAACTGGTGAGTCTGACCTATTTCTCTCTGAGTAGGAGTATAAAATGGATGCTTTACAAGGCTAAACAAACCACAAACCATCCTGGGCATACAGCACTAATAACAGCTCTGTCTAGAGCAGCGGGCCCAAGATCATCCCTGCACAGAACCATTCCAATTCCTAAATCTGTGTCCCACAAAGTCCATGGCAGCATTTCTTGGGAGTAATGAGCCAAATTCAACATATTAGCGTGCTGTATTCCACCAGCAGATCCACATGGCAGCAGCCCAAGGAATTCTGCCAGATTCCCCTTAATCTGCAACAACAGTGTTGGACTGTAGATCCTGAGCTCTGATGAGAGGAGATTTTAGGTATTCAGAAAAACCCAGGGCTGGGAGGATTTAGCTTGGCCTGTTCCACAAGTTCATGACTGGATGTATAGCTGTACATGGAAATGGAGATTAGATTCTGCTGCTACAAGAGAATACTGATCTGTTTGTTCTGGTCTCAAGCAGAACTAATTAATGAATTTCAGTACGTTTGCCAGGAATCACTTTAGGAAAAGGCCCAGACATCAGGTCATCTCTGTCTGCTTTGTTTCACGGGGGTAATTAAGATTTTTCTCTAAAAATCAGCAGGAAGCAAACAGCAAGGACAGAGTGGGATGAAAAAGAGGGGAGAGAAAAAAATGAAGGCTTAGTAATAGAGCTAATGAGGATAAACTTATAAAAAATCAGCTTAAAGCTGTGCCACGATTTTGTTGCAAGACAAAACCCCCATCACTCTCAGAACGTGCATCTACCTCCTTGGAATGCACAAACACAGAAGGCACTGTGCAATCAGAGGAAGCTCATTCCAAATTCTCTGGAATTCCATGAGTGGGACAGGCTCCACTACTACACTCATATGTGGAGAGGAGAGTGTTTCTCAAGACAAGAACAACCTAAGTTTCTATTTGGGTAATTTCCCTTCAATATGAACTTGATTTGGCATTGTTAAATAAAAGATACAAAGACTGACACTTCCACTGATGTTCACTGGATAACCTAAAGCACCACCCAGCCATGGCACATGCACTGCTCTCCCCTCACACACTTTATCCCTATGGTTTTCCTTGCATTTCCATGACAACTGGCTAGAATATATGCTGATCAAAGAATATTTTATACATTAGCAGTTAATGAAATAGTGCAAGAGGAGCTTATCACCATGGTCTGTCCTTGACTTAGCTTCTTTTCAATGTAATGCAAGCCCAATTCAGGTTAAACCCACCAATCTGCACAAAACCAAAAATCATATATTTATAGTAGAGGCAAAAACACCAAAAAAAGGGCCAACTGTCTTTGTGGGTCACAGTGTGCCCTTACTCAGATAAATTTTCAATTTCTTTTTTCCTCTTAGGATAATGAAGACAATGATCACACCCTGCTTTTTGCCATTTTCTGAAACCAAAGCAATGACATCTTTTATGTCAAACTACAATCTGACTGTAGATATAAGCACTTCAGAAATTGTCAGGTGAAAATAAGCATCCTAAAACACTACTACAGTAGTTCAGCCACTAATTATAACCACTAACCACTAATTGTAATCCATTTTTAACAGTAAAAACCACATTCAATAACATGAAAAATTCTAGGGTTTTTATTCCCTATTTGAAGGGATTACAGAAACTAATTGGAGTTATTACGAGTTTAATCATAATAGAAGTTACAAAATATCAACTACTAGAGAGCTAGGACAAAAGTTTTATTTCAAAACTGATTTCTGCACCAATCCTAACAATTTTATAAAACTTCCAGAGTATTGAAAGCATTTAAAAAGATTCTTTGTTATTGTGGTTTTTTACTGGTTTGCATTTTTAATTTACTATGGTCAATGTTAGATCAACATGTTTCATTCCTAGCTTTAGTCAAAATGATCTATTTATTTTTCTTGTTCACAAACACAATTCAATAAATAAAAACTACATGAATTAGGGATTCTTGATATCTAAACATAATCTGTGTTCTGTGTCCAAAACGTGATTAAAGTCGATAACTTCTACAACTCATATTCAATATTTTTAAAACATTTACAAAATTCTCCAAGAAAAATTAGAAACAATTTCATCAGAATTCTTAAATAACTCTACCTCCCAAAGGTTACCATTGTGTCCAATACAGTTGTGCCTGCCTGAAATCAGTTACCCTGACTTTTGCACTTCAATAATTATATACTGTAAAATGTGATACTGCTTTCTGTGAGACTGCACAAGATGCAGATTTTCTGAGGCTTTGGGTTTTGATACAAACCACAAAATACCTTTACACATCACTCACAATCATTATATTGGGGGGTAGAATCAGACCCAGAGCTGGAAATGACCTGTGGCTCAGTCCCCAGAGGGACACCCAGCATCACTGATGCTCCTGGCACACACTGCTGAGTTACAGTGCAGCCCTGGCTGGAAAGGAACCAGGTATGAGCCAAAATGAGAAACAGGAAACATCCCTGGCTGGGAGCCAAACCACAGAGCTCTGTAAATAAATAAATTAGAATTGGGCCCATCCAAGGCAGCCTTTTCTTCATGGCAAAGACACAAAGAAGCTGAGCCCATCTGCCTGGCACAGGGATTTGGGGACACTGAGAGTCTCAGCCCCCTTCTGACTGGGGTATCTGCTCTCTGCTCTTCTTAAACAAGAGCAAAGAAATCATGAAACTGCCCAAAGTACAAAAAAAAAAGTATTTCATTAAAAAAAAACACCACTTAAAAATTGTTTTGAACGAATCAAAGCTAAGCCAAAGACCTTTTGTCTAAAATATGTAAAATCTTTCTCCCTTGTAGAAAGATTGATACATCTGGACAATCTGCAAACTACAGGAGTGACAAAAGAACCCAGGGAAGCTTCAGACAGACCTATGAGCCACTCATTTTCCCTGACTGCCTTGAACTGTTCAAGTTTTGAGATGTAATGAAGACAATAAAAAGCCTGCAAACACACACTGCAGTCTGGAGGACAGCTGAGAAGGAGGGAGAACACAAAAGGAGACCGTGCCAAGGTTATAAACGCCTGTCCTTTGATCACTGAATGATGAGATTGTTGAGTCAGCCCTTCTAAAAGCAGCACTCCTGACACAGAGTGCAGCTCCCCAGATCACACAGAGCTCCTCCTTTAACAATTCCTGAGGAGAAGGAGAAGGGAAACCCACTCACTGCCAGCAGCCAGCCCATCCCAGCCATGGAGGGCAGGGAAAGGGTTAAACACACCAGCCTGGAACATCTCCAGGAGTGGGCACTGCCCCAGCAGCAACAGCAGCTCACCCTCTGTGCCACCCTAACTCACACCAGGGAGAGGATCTAAAGGGTCATCTTTCCTTTATAATAGCTGTGTGTATCTTGTTTACTTACAGGAACTACTTAAAACAGCAGAGAAATGCCTTAAAATTTAAAAACTGAATAGTCAATCTCATCACCTTGATTTGTAAAACATGACACGCTCCTCGAAGGAAAATAAAGCAGAAGGAGAATGCTAGCTTGTATTTTCTCTCACAAACAGTGGGAGAAGTCCTAAGAAATGAAAGATGACACTTGGAAACCTGAGTCAAAACCCAACAAAAACAACAACTATGGCCAAACACAGCACAGGTGTGACCTGTGACCTAACATTGATCTCCCCTTCATTTGTAATAAATATATATTATATACTTATATACACATGTGCATATACACATAAAAGCACTATATATACACATTTATTTTACTGCAGATTTTACAAACAGATAATATAATTGAGTATAAAACTCAACATCTGACCCCCTACCAACACTGTCATCAAGCAGAGCATCAGGATGGAAGGACAAGATCTTCAGGATTATTGCAAATGACACAGTTCCAACTGCAGCAAACCATGCAGCCTCACCAGCAGTTTCTTTATCACAGATATCCTTAATGCTATGACAAGGATTTATATTATCATTGCTTTTCCAAGTATTTTCTGCTCATTGATTTTGTTAAAATACATTTTTTACCTTGCATTATGACTCTAGGCTCTTTGGAGGCAAATACAATGTTCTGTTGTATGGCTAAATGAACTGTTGATGCTTTATTAGTGCAAGTAGCATGCACTTGAAAATATTGGAAATAAAAGTATTATCAGCTGACTGCCCCACGTTTATAATACAAAAATCTGTTTAATTGTATGAAATACACTAGCCCTCCTGTAAGGCAAAAGCTTACTAGAATTCTAAAGAATACATGCAGAAAACATGACATCACAGTTTCTGCATAAGAATTTACTTTTTAAACTTTTAAGAAGCGCAACAACTTCTCCCCTCTTCACGCCCCTTGCAATATTTTACAGAATATTTTCTTCTACTAACAAGATTTTATTTAAGAAATAAATTTTAGCAGTCTCCATCAGGACTTCTCCCTTGCCTCCTCCTCCATACATGCAAGCACAGCACCCTGATCATCAAGACTGAAGTAAATATTAACCAGCTGAATTCCACTCCTTTGCCACCTTATCTCTTTGTTTATTTAGGAACATTGCTTGTGGACAGCAGAAGATGAGATTTGAAGTTATCACTTTGATAACTATCAATTTGATATCACTCTATCACTTTGGAATTTTGTATGAAGTGGAGGGAAGTTTCCCCAAATTAACTGTAATTAAGGCAGGCAAAGGAAGCAGTCAGAAATCCATGTGCTATTTCCATGTGCCATACATTTGTAGTACAGCATCTCAGCAGGTCTCTTCCACCACTAAGATCACGACTTTTGTTTTGATTTTCTGCATTAATATAATATGATTTCTCACAGTGATGTTTTGTTTCTTTTGAACCAGTCTAGCAGCATACTAATCCAGGAATTGATCCAGACTGCTTCTAATATCATCAACTGCAGCCACAAACGTGAGCAGAGATTTGATATTCAGTCTTCTTTAGACCACATTTAGAAAGCTAGAGTATTTAAATATATAATATATATATTATATATTTATATTTATATTTGTATATAAGTCAATTTCTCACCACGTGTGTCTGTCTCACATGGAAGGGCTTTATGCTACCCACAGGGCAGAGAAAGAATTTAAAGTTTGCTCACACCACAGAAGAGCTGCTCAGAATTTCTTTGTTGTGTCTGTTGCCCTTTCTGCTTGAGGCTCAGCCAGTGATTAAGGCAGGTAATTAGAATTAAGTTCAGGAACAGTTTCAATGCCACTTCTGATTAGTTACATGTTTTATGTTAAGCAGGTACTGGATACCCTCGTGTGTTTTTACCACAAACTCTGCGCTAATGGAGATATTTTAATGTCATTTTTAATGTCATTTAATGTCATTTTTTCCGCCCTCCCAGTCCAGCCTTTGTTGACTTGAGAAACCTTGTGGAGGTTTCAAATTGCTGCACCACAGCAAAGCAGCAGAACTGCACTGCACTGCTTCTTGGTCCTCCTGCAGCCACAAGACCTGCTCTGCTGCCAAAAAATCGTTTCAGTTTACCTGGTGGGGTGGCCTTCCACCCAAATTTACTGCTGGATTGCCAAGGGGAGGCTGTGCTGCTTCATGTTCTAAAACAAACACCTGACTTCATCTGCTTCCATTGCCTCTGTCTCACCAACATTGCACGTATTATGCACTGTAATGCCTTTTAAGACAAGATTTTTCAAGGATTACTACATGAGGTTGATGTTGGCTTAAGAGCTCAGTAGTATTAAATTATTCTCTTCCCTTTCTAGTTTAAAAAAGAAATCATGAAAGTGCCTAAACTACAAAGAAAAGAGTATTTCATTTAAAAAAAAATCCACTTAAAATTGTTTTGAACGAATCAAAGCTAAGCCAAGACAAAGCTAAGCAAAGACATTTTGTCTAAAATAAAAACCATCAATGCCCTTTACAGAAAGATTGATAGAGAAAAGCTATCTGCCCTACATATGGGAACTGCTGAGCTTTTCAGCAGGAGTGTCTTTGAGATAGTTTTGCCCATAGGTTGTTTGAATTTGAGAAAAAGGTATTTTTACAAAGCCTATTCCCTTTCCTCAGATTCTGCCCTTCCAGCCTCCAGAAGGAACTTCTGTCTAGCCCCTTGCTTTTTTTGTTCTAAATTTCTTTCACTGTAATTTTCATCTTCTTTCTGTTTTTATAATCTTGCTATTTGTACTCACTATTCTTTCCTCCCCCATACACTGGTTTAAATATTCCAGTCCCACTGAGATTTTTATTCCAACCTCCTCCCTCATCTTCTTTCATTTCTTAAGACTTTTTTTATCCTGGTGCCTTTTTTTTCCTTCTTAAAATAAGGTTCAGGGAATTGAGAAACCAAAATGGCTCATGTTACCACTGAGGCATCTCTAAATGGCAAATAAATAAGCCCTTTGAATAGTGACATTCACTCCCACAAGATGCCAAAACATTCTAACAAACAGCAAGATAAAGAAGTGTGTGCTCTTCATGCTGCTGTGGCATGGACCACCCTCTTCCTCACCACACATCACAGAAAAAGCCAGAAGAGCTGAAAAGTCCAAGATTTCCAATCTGTTAAACCCATGGGAAGAAAAATGAACTGAAATCCTTGAAACTCATTTGGAGGAGGCAGAGAAGAGAAATCAAAACCTTTTTCTCGGGGCCAAGTTGACTGAGATTTTTCATTTGAAGATTACCTAAAGGCTGAGATTGTTCCAGGCACTGGACAAGCACAGCTGCAGTCAGCCCCTGAGCTGACTTAAAGCAAAATAAAAATAGTGATGAGACACAAACATTAATTTCTTGATGCTCCTTTAGTGAATAGAAAGATACAGGACACAAAATCAGGCTATCCTTCCCCTATCTGCCTGTCCTTCCCCTGTAGCCATAGGACAGAAGCAAAGCAAGATATTTACAGGTCCAATCATCCTCTGGATTGGCCTTGCTCTACAGCAGGTGGTTCTGAAGGTCCTGAGTAAAATATCTCAGCTAGGGTCGAGCTTTTGTCTTTTTCTTTCAAAGCAGAGACCTCTGTGCAGCCAGAGTGGGCACTGTGAAATTCCCAGGCAGAGACTTGTCTGGAACTGCCAAAAGCTGAACAATTCCACCCCTGATGCTCCCCTGTCCCTCCCTACCCTTAACCATTGTGTAATTCTAGTGCCATTCAAACAACACATCAGGCCCTATGGTCTGATTTCAGTGTCCCAATCTCAGCATTTTGTAAAACATCCCCTCCCAACACCCTGGAATTGGATCACAGACTTGGATGGGATGTACACGTGTTCAGGGTGGAAGTGATTCTCACTGGTTTCTAGCCAGCAGGAAATAAATGTACTTATCAACAAAGCTTAAAAAAAACCCCAAAACAAACAAAACCAGCTTATTCACCAGGCATGATACTCTTATCTTAGGGCAAGTCATTGTGTTCAGGTTTCCACACTAATTGCACAGAAATTCTCTAATTAGAACCCAGCAAAGTGATGATACTGCAATGAACCAGGATTTCAAAGCCAGTTACCCAATTATGTCCCCTCCTAAAAATGAACAATGATTAGTGTTCAGTAAAGCTATCCACAAAAGACATAACATTTTAAAATATTTGAGGAATCCGAACGGGTTTTTCCCATTTTGCCTACCAGGTTACTGTATTTATAGCAGAAATGCTGATGGCTACTGCTTCTATGGTTGGGAAGTTTGTGGTCATTTCCTCTGCTACAGAGGAAAAGAAATATCTCTGCAGAGGGCCAGAGCTCGAAATTACATCTGCACTGACTGTGAAGGGTCAGTGCATCTCTGTCTTGACTCCATCACTCTCCTACAATTCCAAATTCTGCTCCTATCAGCAGAAGCTGCTAAAAATTAGCAGAGTTGGAGTAGTGGCTGAATTAAATAATTTAAAATATTTTAACCCACAGCCGGTGACTTTTCCTAGGACTTCACTAGGGCTATAAATAAAAATACCTAATGCAAGACTCTCAGAAAGTCTGAAATGCACAGAAATTCAAAATAACAATATAAAATGAACATTAGAGTGGCAATGGCCTTGCTTGCCTTTAAAAGCAGGTCCTTTTCTGCCCTAAATGAAGAAAGGTCACTTGTAAAACTCAGTGTGACTGTAAATTTTTGGTAATGCCTCAGCACACACCTCTCCATGGCCTCTGTTCCAACACACAGAGGTCACACTTGGGGCTGCCTTCCCTTCTGGGAGCAGCTCCAGCGTGGGAGAGGTTCCTGCAGGCAAACCACTGATGGCAAGTTCACTGTTAGAAATGGCAGAGAAATGACAGAAACCCCTTAAAAATTATACCCTTCTATTGCTAAAGAAGGCATAAAACCAAGAAATTATGGAAAATGATGCAGTATTAGACTGATGTACTTTCCATTCCTCGCTTCTCTGCAGTTCCAGAGCAGCAAGAAAGGCCACTAATGTTTCAAATGTAAAACTAATGTTTCAAATGTAAAACTGCTGTCCAGTTTTTAGGGACATGTGACTGAGCTGGCACAAGAACAGGATGGTGCTGATCTGTGGTGATTTGAATAAACACAACTCAACCTCCACATGTTATTAAAACACCCTGTCTCTGCTTGCTCCCTCTCTACTTGCTTTAATTTCTGTGGTCATCTCGATAGCTTTAAAATCATGAGCTCAGCTGCAAAGTTTACTTTCATTTCTGAGATCCAAAATTAATACCACGGCTTAGAGCTCTTGGAATATTTACTGCTCAGAACTTGAGCCACATGTGCAGCCTGGTGTTTTTCCAGCAGAACAATCCCAGATCTGCTCAGTGTGCGTGTGAGGACAGCATTACCCCCTAAATCAGTTAACAAAACCCACCATGGGCTCTGCCAACAGCACCTCTGCCCAGCCTGTGTCACTCAGGGAGGGGCACAATCACATTGTCCTAAAACACATATTATTTAGAAAATAATATATATTTAGAAAAACCTAAAACATGTATTATTTAGAGTAGATAAAGCTTAGCTTAAATAGCCAATTTCAACACTGTTAACCTTTAAAGGAAATAACAATTTCAATGCTCTGAGTGCTTCAGAAAGGAGAGAGGGAAAAGCACAACTTGGGATTTTTCCAAAGCATTTCTTTTTTTGACAGTGAGGGTTAGGGAGATGCTGTCCATCTCTCAGTACAAAGCACCTTAAACATCCAGCTTGGACACAAGGGATTCCCAAAGGAGCACCCAAATAAGGAGACAAGTACTATTTATATTTTTAGTTTCAGATCCCAGATTACATTACATTACATTGATATCCTGGACAGTGAAGCACTTTAGTAACTACCAACTTTAGTAACAGCAGCAACAACAACTTCTATTTTCAGTACTACCCCAAATACAAGGGCTTAAAATAACACATTCAGCTGAAAACAAAGGAAGTGTTAATACCTGGCACCCTCCTAAATGCTTTTTACACATTAAATTTGGAGCACAGCAAAGTCTTTTTTACTCTGGGAACTCTGAGATAAAATGAAGACATAAAACAATAAATTCAGACTCTGGTCAAAGTACTTGATGGAAGAGCTAAAAACTCAGCCTAGGCTTTCTCTTTTTCAGTTTTGTTTCACTTTTGCTCAGAAAAAAAGCAAATGCAAATATCATAATGTGAATCTGCTGGTGTACCACACACAGAAGCACTGCCACTACCAGGAAATGTGCATTCCAAAAGGTCAGTTCACCTAGGACCAAGAATGATTATTAAGGATAAATAACCAATAAATAAATGAATTAAAAAGCATACAGTGTACACTGTTCTTTAGAATTAAACCATTAGCTTAATGCCATGCCTAATTCCATGCTGAACCCCATTAAGGCCAGCAGATTGTTTCAGACAATGCTCAGAATTGTGAAAATGTAGCAAAACTCACCTTCTCGTGATTTTCTATCAGGATTTCAACCACAATATTCTGAAATTTCAGGTCCATGATGGCTGCTACAGTTTCCTCCTGTGGCCTCATTAAGGTTGGTCCAAACACCACCCCTAGGTTGGCCACAGTCATTAGATTCCTCTTGGCATGCTTTGAAACACTTTTGGAAAAGAATTGAAGGAAAAAACAGGAAATGGGTTATGAAAAATTTCCATTACTGTTGGAAAAAGCAGTTACAAATGAAAACATTACATTTCCTTAATCTATGTTTTAGAAGTCTCTTTTGTGCAGTTTCTTCAAATGAAGTCTTACTAAATTCTGGAAAAGTGAAAAGCCATTCTTCCACTGGCAACTTAAAAACAAAACCAATCTCTTACTGAATATATAAATATCTTACTAAATATATAAAATGCTCTTAGCCTTGGACCAGGGCAAGTGTGAAACCAACTTAAATTTGCTAACAGATCTCCACTATTCCCTGTGCCAGAATTTGCAAAAAGAAAGTATAATGTTCCCTTTCTCACTTCACTCACCCCCTCAGCTGCTGGCAGGACTGCTAAAATAAATACTTCTATGGATTCATTAATTTCTTATATTTCTGCCTTTCCCGCCAAAACACGCACAGAGTGAGGCAAAAGCTTTGTCTGCCTTTGCAGGTTTGGTTCTGGGGTGAGGATGACAGCACCAAAATGCAAAATTCAGCCCCAGCCACACCTCACTAAAGCCCTTTAGTTAGAGAAAGGAAAAGAAAAGATTTCTGACAAGGGAGAGAGCAGGTCAGGGCACTCACTTGGATAAATGTTTCACCAGAATTTCCAGCATCTCCTTGTTCTTCTCTGGGAGTTTGTGGACCAAGAAGTGAACAGCGTTGACTCGAGATTCAGGACTCCCACTTTCTATGGGACACAGAAATAAACATCTCAAATTTAAAATAAGATGCACAGAAAAGACAAACCTTCTGCCACCCCTGCATGGGAACACTGCACACACTGGACTGCTTATGGATCTCCAAACATAGCACAGGGAACATATGTGCCTGTGTTCACACAGAATATTGTTCTACAATTATCAACTTATTTACTTATTTTGGGAGCTCATCCTTCAATCCACCTGCAAAAGGATGCTTTGTTCATCTATTTTTAAAGACTGACAGATGCAGTTATTGTCTGGCTGCTTTGGACAAACACAGTGCAAGGTGAGCAGAGATGTTCAGGTGCCACAGAGATCTGCCCTGCTTCCCTCTTCAGCTTCATTAACTGATTGTCCTCATTAATGATTAGAGCTCAGTTCTGTTGGTGCTATGCACATAATGACACTGCATTTGTGCTGCCTGCATTGGAAACTGCATGCACATCCAAAAGCTTAGGAAACCCAATGACCTCTGCAGGGTGAACATGCAAAAATAACTGAGAATACTGTGACAAAGGTTCTGAATGACAGTGGCATCTCTGTACAGTACAGAAATAAAGATAAGCACAGAGATTTTTATTTTTGTCTGTTGCACGTTAAATTGAATAATTTTGGCCCCTGCAGGCTTCACTGTACAACGATTAAAACAAGAACCTGTAAAAGATGAAAAAAAAATCTTCCTACTCCAAGTTACATTAAATCACAAAATTACATCTCTGTAGTGGGTATAACAAGAGGAAGTATTTCTATTGCCTATAATAATACTCACTACAAAGGAGTAGTAGAATGAAATTCTCACAGAATGAGAAAAATTTAGAGTTGATTCTGAATGCAAAAGAAGTTTTGACCTGAGGACCACTGATCAGGTCCCATTTTTCTCTAAGGCAACTTTGACTGCTAAGTGTATTTCCTACAAAACACCAGATTTCCTCAGTGCATATTGCTTCAGATCTTTTTCTTTACATATTGCTGTAGATTTTAGGGCTGTATTTCACTCTTTTGCAGTGAACACCCCTGCACAGATTGCAAGAAAAAAAGGCTACCAAAAGCAAAATGTTTAATTTCTAGTGAGCTACTCAAAATTATCACAGAAAAATCAGGCATCCTTTAAAGTGAGAATATTTTATATATATGTGAGATCACTAATTCTATTTAAAGAATGGTTAAACAATTTAATTATCAGGTACAGTCAAAGATCATATAGTTTCAATCTATACTGATCTGTGCAAAGAGAACAAAATTGAAGGAAAATTTTTAATTTTGGCTCCTCCTCCAATAGTTTTGGGGAAAAGGACACTCCAGGCTATTTCCAGTGTTGGTTTTTTATAGCCAACATAGGAAACAATGCTGAGTACCTATTTTTGAGCATACTGTAACTCAGATCTGCAATGTTGATTAAATTCCCTCCCCAGAATCACCTCCTTTTCTGAGCTGTTTACTACTTATGAACTGTCTAAAAATTTGTAACCTCAACTAAAGCTTCTCTCTGAAAGAGACTATAAAATAAAGAAAAATAAAGTGAGAAACTGCTGGCAAAACTTCAGAAGTCTAGAAATTATTTAAACACTTTCCAATACAAACGTGAGGACACCACGTAGGTAAGGATGTTGAATTTTGTTTAAGCACTAGCCTGCTAGCATTGCTTTGGCAATGGATTTCCTGAGCTAATTCTCATTTTGAATTAAGCACCAGAAGAAAACACATTCTGCAGTCCTGGAAAGTCATTATAGCAATCTGAAGATGATAAAGCAATTGTCTCAAAGTTTATTTTAATTTTGCTTTCCACAGTTTGCCAGAAGTGCTACAGGCTGGGAAGAAAATCAGCTAAATATCTGTTTGATACTTGGCCAAAAATTTTCTTACATTTTCCCTCTATCCTGTTCCAAAAAACTCCCGTGTACACTGGATACCACACAACTGAGCTGCACATGCTGTTGTGCCTTCTCCAAGTGTGTATTTGAGCTGCCTCAGTGTAATCTGGTCTGCTCTCTCCTTTCTTCTGATATGTGAGGAACATTCAAGCCAGGCTGCACACAAAGCTAGCAAGGCACTGACAAACAGGGCCAGGCAATTCTGCTTTAAGGACCCAAATGAGCTCACATTAGTATATTTTTTTTGCTAAGCTTCATACCTTTTATAAATGGAAGGCAAAAAAAAAAATCACAGATTAAGTAGATGCTTATCATTATACAATTAAGATAATAAGAATAAATGTTTACACTGGCTGTGCAAAAGTTTTTCCATAGAAGTAAAAACTTTGCTAGGCAGTCACATTATATGTGACACACACTAGAACGAAATCCTAATTAAAACATATTCATAAATCATTGATTATCCCTTGTTCCTGTGTTTTTCCTGGGATGAAGTATTTTTCTGATATTGCATTTGCAGAGTGCTCCTGAGGTCACAACAGCACAACAACAAAAGGTTTCTATTTGAACCAGAGTTGTGTATTTACTGGCAGGAATGATGAATTCTCCATGCAACTCATATGTCATCAGTGGCTCTGGAAGGCTTCTGTAAAACAAGGATGACAGAATAAGTTTAACTGTATTTTCTTCTAGCTGCATTTACTCTAAGCAGGAAACCTTTTTAACATTCAGTAGAATAACCCTTATACTGGAAGCAACCATTGTTACAAAGGCCCTTGAATTCAAGTTGTGTCCTTACAATATTTGTGCAGCCCTCATTGGTATTGGTTGTAATAATATTGTATTTAATAGAAATAGCAGATTAAAAGTATAGTGTTTGTGTTAAACTACAAGAGATACACAAAAGTGCAAATTTTATCTTCTTAGGCAATTTAGTAAAATAGCTTTATCAGGAATTGGCAAAGCCATTTGAATAGCGAACATATTCTAAATATTTAAAAATCTTCACACTCAAAATATTATTACTATTGCACACAGAACATCAGAGCGAGGGTCAGAAGGAGAAGAGGAAAATATTGAAAATTTCACAGCCTTCTCCCTTCTCATTCCACCACACAAACAAACAAAAAGGAAACAAAAAGTGTTTGGGGGCTTGTCTCATATGACCCAATTAATGTTGCTGAAGTATTTTGCTTTCCCCAAGACAAATAAAAAACATATTTGGACAAAATGAGCTGCTGTTCTAAAATGTGGCAAAGCTAACTGGTGCAGCTTAAAACACTGCATGGGAGAACTAAAATAAGAATTTATAGTCTAAAAGCCCAAATGAGCAAGAGCCAGCCGTACCGCAGGTACTGCTTCAGAGCACTCGTGATTGTCTTCACTTCCCAATCCACTGAGTTCTCCAGGTCAACCTCATTGCAGGTTTTTGAATCTAGAAAATATCCAGAAAGAGAAAAGGGACATGAAAAAGGGAATTTTAAATCAGTATGAGCAACATGAACAGCAACACACTGACTTTAACACTACGTGTTTGCTCACATGAGCACAGAAGCAACGTCCTTTTTATTATTATTCAGTGATATGAAGAAGACCAAATATCCAAATCTGTTTATAAAGTCCGTTTTCATATTTTGTTTTTAAAACTATTCACTGCTGATTTTTTTTTTTCTTTAATGAAGGATTAAAAATCACTCCCATGTAATAAGATCTCTATAGCAATTGAAATTTTCACACCTCTAATTAAACAGAGAGATGCTTACAAACACAGAAAGATGTCCAAAAACAGTTTAGGGAAAAAGACCCTCTAAAAAGACTTTATCTTTTTTCATTCTTATTTAAAGTGATAAATTCTTTCCATAGTTTTTTGTTGATGAGAAGAGTCAAAGTGCAGCCTGACCCTCTGCACTGTGTGAAAACCTTGAAGAGGTGCTCCCAAAGAAGGAAAAGGAGATTTTGCTGCCTGTTTGCCTCACTGGATCAGTTTTAGCCACTGGAAGGAAATCCTTGTTTGCTGGAAGGTCCCCAGAACTCCCACCTTCCCCCAGGTTAGCTGGCAGG
The DNA here is from genome assembly GCA_013400215.1 of Cisticola juncidis. Taxonomy (NCBI): domain Eukaryota; kingdom Metazoa; phylum Chordata; class Aves; order Passeriformes; family Cisticolidae; genus Cisticola; species Cisticola juncidis. The sequence continues at coordinate 130,215 of VXBR01008129.1, forward strand.
GATTGGGACAAGACAGCCCAAACCAAAAGGGTTTTGTCTGACTGACCCAGCAGGTTGAAGACTCTGACAGATGGAAAACAACACAGCCACTGGGATGTTCTGCAATCAAAAAACCCTTTTGGCCTCAAAACAGGAAGGCACAAGAGGAGAGCACATGCACAGGGCCAGCCCAGCCCAGTGTGTTTGCTGATTTTCCCTGTTATTATTTACTGAGAAATGTTTCCATCAGTCACTGCTGACACAGATTACGTGTGGACCCCTCCACACAATTCAGAACTCATTTGTTACTGGGCTTGTCAGACAAACGACAGACACATTGAAAAAATCAAATTAGGATCCCTGATTAAAGGTGCAGTCCTTTTACCGGGACTAAATAATTTTGTTCTAAAAGCTGTGCCAAGCAATTATTTCTGTAACTGAATATTCTCCCTCATTATATCAATTATTTAAATCTCATTTTTAAAATACAGGTCAGATAACATTTTCTAGCAAACTGTTCCTAGCCAACCACCACCCAAAATACTCAGGACTGTCTCAGATATAAGCTTCTTTTTTTTGCTTTTTAGCATGCTAGCTGTTTCCATGTTCAAATTCTCTTTTTCGAGAAGAAAATTTGTCTTCTGAATTAATCAAATAAAAACTGCCATCACATCAGAAGCTACAAAATCTATGGGGGCTTTGTTACTGAACTACTATGTAATATCCAGTTTTTAAATAGCTGCTCCATAATCATCAACCTCCTTTACATTCAAAGTATGCACTCTGTTCATTGAAATTTGTTGATGAATTTTGGGAAGAAAACAACAGGCGTCTGAATTCCAAAGCGAGCCTCTTAAAATAAAAAATAGAAGTTATTGTTGAAACATGTCATTATCTCTCAGAGAAAAAAAAATAGCCCTGCTGCAAATCCCTGGTTTGATGTAGAAGCCATCAAGATTTAAAGACATTTTCTTCTTTTTTGGTTTGGCATTTGCTTTACATTGCTCTGTGCCCTATGACCCAATTGATTTCACTATTCCTGCTCCATTTTCGCCCTCTACCTCAAACATCCCATTTCAGTACGAACTGGAACTTTAACCAGATTTTAAGAAAAATTACTGTGGCTGTTTTCATGCTACTTGCTCATGTAACAGCCACTGTGCACTGAGGGGAACTTTATGTCTGTAAAACTAATTGTGCGTATTTAGGAACAGCTTTGGACAGATCAGCTCTAAATTTTATACAAATCTTTCTGACAATGAGGGAGCCAGAGGCTGGTTAGGAGGAGATTCTCTGCTTTCACATGCAATATGCCCATGGAGATGTGTATGGGTACTGTAACCTACTGTATATGAAATTACAAGGAATTCCGTGTCACTGTTTTGAAACCTGCTATTTTGGGAAGGCAGAAGCACCCAAAAGCTCCCTGCTACATGGAATATCTGGTGTTTTCACAGCAGACAGCATCAGAAATCAAAGCTGAACCCATCAGCAGAGCTGCAGGTCCTCAGCATCCCTCCCAGGGGCAATGGTCCCTCTGAAAGCTGATCTGGGCTTGTACAAAATCCGTGTATGAGCATAGGAAATGAGCCCCACCAGATCCCTGATACAAATCATCCATGATCATCCATGATCATCCATGATCATCCATGATCATCCAGGACACAGGAACTGATGCCCCTCCACAGCTGGGACTCCTGCTGGTGACAGCTCACCCTGCACTGCTTGGAACACATTCCCACAATATTGGGATTTCCAGCTTTTTACAATGAGCTATCTGGTTAATTGAACATTTTCCCTTAAAAGGGAGGGAGGGTTTTCCTCATCAGACGCCCCCTTTAAATTCAAACAAGATTATTGCTCAAAACAGCACAGTACCACTTACAGGTAACTTCACTGACTAAGCTACTTGTAAAATTAACTTCTATTTTTAAGTAGAATTGTATATTTGATTGCTAAGCCTGATTTTGCAGAGACTTCGCTCCACTAGATATTTGCATTACAGATGACAATCTATGCATTCATAGCACTAGAAAAGCATATGTTGGTCTTCTCATACTCCCTTGACTCTCAGACTACTTTCCAAAATTCTACAGAAAATATTCTGAAAAGGAGACAAAACTACAAAAATAAAAGAAAAAAAAAATCATGTCCCTGTTACCATTTGGAAGACTTTTTTCACATCAGGCCTTTCCAACTGTGAACCTCATGGTCAGTGATAGGTACCTTAAAATACTTTGAAATCTTATCAAACATTTTAAAATACAGAAAGTTAATATGAGTTTTTTATGATTCTGAAAAATCTTTCATATAAAAGAGTATCTAAGAGTATGCCCAGAGACAAAGGATTAAAGATTAATCAGTCATTTTAAATTCTCTGTACCAGTGTATATCAAAAAGGAACCCTCTTTGTTCTCCTCTGAGGACAGGTAGATAAAGAGCAGAGCAAGGATCACTTTCAACAAATCATCAGAAAGGAGCACCTGCTCTCACCCCAACTTTTTCCTGTTCACTATTTTGCCTCATCTTGATACCATTGTATTCCTCCTATGTCAAATAAATATGTGAAACTTGGGAATGACAGAAAATGTTCTTGATTTTCAAAAGTAACCAAAAGCAGATGCTGGAATCCCCAGCAAACTCTTCCAGCTGCTACTGAACCATTGGCAACCTGAGTCTATTTAATTTGGACACCAGTAATGGCAGCAAGGAAAATCTGCCTGCCAGACCTGCACGCCCAAGCTAAGGCAGCAAGGAGGAAGCTGAAAAGCATCTTGTGCTATCAAATGCATTTAATCAAGGCTCTCTGAGTGACAGCACGTCATTCCTGCCATGGTCAATGGCTAAAGATGGTTATTGCTCACCGAGGATAACCCCAACACAGATAAACAGCCACGGAAATCTGTTACAGATCAGTCATTTTTATTAATCCCAGCTCGCATTTCCAAGAAGAGCCTTTTTTCAATAATACTTTAAAGGTTTACTAATGGAGTACTTCAGGGTGCTGTTAATATTGATTAAAGGAAGACATCATAAATTAATATTTAGCAAGGTCATTATGACAGATTGATATGACATGCAGGTCCTCAAGTCTCAAGATGTCTTATCATTTCTGAGGAGACAGGCTGTTTGAAAAAATAAAGGAAGGGAAAGAAAAAGTCTTACAGGTGGCACTGAACTGACAGCAGCACATAATATAAAAGCGCTTTGTCATTCACATAATGTCTGGGGTAATGAAATGAATTCACTTTCTGGCTTCCTTCAGTTTGCAGTGCCAAAGAACACTGTGTTATCAGCACAGATGGAGCATGCATGGTTCTGGAGAAGAGCCTGGTGCAAACTGCAAACAAGCTTCTTTGCATACCAATGAATCCCTGAGAATCAGACCTTTGCTGTCAAGTGACAGGTTGGGAGCTCTGTAAAAATGAACTAATCCCAGTGGTCTTGTCTGACTGCTTGTTCTGTCAGAGCTCAGGACAAGGGGAACACGTCTGCAGTCATGGCTACTACTCTGGTGAGGGATATAAAGCAGATTTCAGCCAGGTGCCAATATTCCTCTCTTTTTCCCTCCCCCAGGGACAGCAGAGCGGCAGGAGAATTCCAGTCACTGGAATTTGCTGCAAAGATGCAGCAAAATTTGTTTCGAGGAAAAAAGTTTATGCGAATTATTTTAGCTAACTGGGTAGAAAAGAGCCTGAGATGTTGAAGTTTACAAAATCAAATCCTTTCTCCATCTGTCTCCTGCCTCGACACACAGTTATTATTAATACATATATCATATCTCTCCTCTTCAACCAAATAGCTCTTTAACAGTGGGCTTAAACTAATTGTCTTATTTTGCACAGTGATTAACTGAAGACACATGGGCAAGGCAGAAGGAAGATGGAAACTTCAAACAATGAAGTAACCAGCTTCAAACTTTCCTGACTCTGGTATTTCGAATTCTCTGATCAGATTCTTCAGCTTAGGCTGCTTTAATTCCATCAACCTTGCACAAAGCACATTCTTTGCTCCTATCTGTCTCATAGCACTTCTTTATTTATTTATTTCAACTCATCCAGGTCTTTCTAAAGTAGGAGAACTTACAATAACAAGGTGATTATTTGCATGGACTAGAGCAAACTACTGGCAGGTGCTTTAAAAAGTGAATATTGACTGTAAAACAACATGAAATAAAATATTGAAAAAATATTTGTAAAATAGAGGCATACCCATCAACAAACTCAGAAGTCTCTGGACCTTTGAACTCACCCCCACAACTCTGTACAATCCTTGGTCATTTATACCTATTATGTAAAAACAAACAAACAAAAACATGAGATCAATCACAGTCAAATTTAGCATTAAAAATTCTGCCCCAGGCAACAAATTTTCTTCAAAGACAGAGAGACTACATAGTATTAACAGTGCCAAGAACATTATAAGTGAAGTATTACAAGAATCCTTTTGTTACTCTGTTTTTAAGGTAAATTCATGTTCTACTTTGATAAAGATTTCATGTACCTCAATTCCATTTCTGAAACTGAGAGAAGAAGCAAACAGGGACAAAGCCATGCTGAAAATAAATACATTAACCACTGTCTAATTCCAGAAATTTTAAACTGCATTTTGGGTACATTGACAGCCACATTCTAATAACGCAAGAACTGAACCAACAAAAGCTCCATTGAGATCTCTTCTATAACTTCAATAATTTCTTTTTCCCCCTCCCAATATTTAGTGACTAAAACACTTTGGATGAAGAAAAACTTAAGCCTGTTCCCAGTCCTCCAAACCAGTACTTTTCCAAGTTCATAAATGCTTTCCATTTCAGATGCAAGGCCTCACTCCAAGCCACTGTGGTCCACACAGGAGTCACATCCAGAGGCACCACCAGAAGCTACTGAACAGTTCTGATGGATGAACAGAGGAGCCACAACCAGCAGAGAATTTTAGTCTTTACCCCCATTTTATATGGGCACTGGAACACTTTCCTGGCATTTCTCTGTGCCATCCCATCATGAATACATTCACTTCTCTACCCCTTTCCCCCCCCTACTTTTGCTTTCCTTTACATTACCCAGTTTTATCCCCAGGGAAGTAAAAATGTGAATATAAATTGAAAAAAAAAGGGGAGGAAGAGAAGGGGCAAGGAAGAAGAAGGGCAAAATGAGGTGGTCTTTGCTGCATTGTTTCGAGCCCAGATATTGGGAGGTAAAATATTAAAGTACACAGATGTTTGAGAGGCCTCATAATAAGCAGCCATCCACAAACACAATCCACCTTCACAAACACACTGGCCTGGAAGTGCAGAAATGCCACAAAATACCTGTGTCTCTACTCCAAGGAAATCTGTTCAAATAACAGATTATGTGGTATTCTTATTCAAAATATCCTTCAACAAAGGAAGAATTGTGGAGAATTCTCAGCTTCAATACCAAGCTGTTCCAACACAGAGAAGGAAAATTAAAACCAGTCATATGAGAAAAAAGTTTCTTCCCAAATAAATATTAGATGAAGTATGTAAAAATCATTAGGCTTTTAATGAATTACTGTCAGACAGAGCCATAACACACAGCAATAATTCTCAATATGGCTTTTTCTACCTCCTCAGCTCCTGCCCAGCCTTGCTGCACCTTCTCTCTCCTCTCTGGCGCCTTCCTCTTCTTCAAACAATCTGCAGCCTCCTGGGCACCCCAGATCCTTGAGCCTGCTCAATTCTCCCTGCCAGCCCTGCTCCCTCCTTTATCCTTTTCCTGCTCCACCTGGGCAGAACTTGCCCTTTCCTCCCCAGGAAGGGGGGAATGGAATGGTGCTGAGCATTAAACTAGAGGTTCAGAGCTGGCTCAAACCAACAGAGTGAGCCAAATCTCCTTTATTTTATCTGTGCTCAAAGCACACAACTGCAGTGTATGCTCACAGTTCAGCTGTGCACAAAAGAACAAACTCAAAAAAGAAACAGCTATGGGGTCACAACCCTGTTCTTCCAAAAGATGAAGGTATCAACACAACCAATTAAGTTTTCCAGTGATCCTAGAACAAGTATTAAAGCATGCTATGAACCACTTGGAGACACTAAAAAACCCTCACCAATCCAGTGCTTGGTGCACTCCAAACAAGAATGAACTATAAATCTGTCCTGAGAGCAGCAAATAGCTTTTGCTTCAAACTTCTCAGACGTGTCCAGGAAAATTCTGGTACCAAACTAGCACCAAGCTTCGCCAAAATGCATCACACTTTTTTTATACAACGTCTTCTACTACTTTTAGTAACACAGAAAAAGCCTTCTGCATCATAGGCAAGATGCTAAAAAGCTGAAGAAATACTGTCACACTCAGCTTTTGCTTATCTCAGAGGTTGATTTGTGACTTCCTGTGCTTCTAATATTAAAACTGGGGGGAACCAACTGTGCTGACCCCAAACACACATTTACAGGCTTAGCCATAATCAAGGTCAAACCACAAAACCTACTGCTCAGTATTCAAACAGACACGGTAATGTGAAGTGTCTGAAAAATGGCAGTGTTGGGACTATGACAATCCTACAGCAATAATCATGAGCCTGTGAGAGATTATCAGATAATTGATCAGTTTCAAATTCATCAACGTGAAAATAGCACAGCTAATTGCTCACAGACATCAAGGAGTGCAAAAAGAGGCATTAATATTTCAACACAGTTTTCGATTACACCTTTGACTACACTTTTTATTTAAAATACACCAACCTGGTTTGCACCAGTGCTGTATCTGATTGAATCTGCACATTTCAGATCTTCAGCACTGCTAATGCTTGGCATTCACAGAGCACAATTGCCGGGGTGACTCACTGCAGGGAACTCTGCATTTCAGCGCTGAAGTGCTGCGGGCTCCGAGCTGTGTCTGCGGAGCCCGGAGCGCTGCAGCCCCGCAGCACAACCTCCTCTGAGTTACAGCAGCTCAGGAGGTTTGGCTGCCTGAGAGCAGAATTTGGCACAGGCACAGTTTGTGAAGCATGAGAAATGCGAGGGATTGAAAGCAAGGCAGGAATTTATACTATTGTAAGCAGGGTACACAGGTAGGCAAAAGTTTACTTTGAGACTGGCGTTGCACATGAGTCTTGCACATAAAACTGCAAATCCAACTTTTTATACCAAAATCCACGGCACACAGACAGCCATGCAAGTGACACTCTAAATTCAAGGGAGTGACAGCGAGGTTTTAGTTACTTGCAAAGGTTTTCTGCTCCCTTTCAGGGTGTACTGAGGAGCAGCTCAATGCTGCCATCTCTCTCTGCAGCTCAGACTGGCAGCTCCAAGCTCCAGACAAATCAAACTGCTCTGGCAAACTTTACCCATCTCAGCCTCTCAGGAGGTACAAAACCACTGCACATAAAAACTTGCACAGAGCCTTTACCAGGGGACCAAGCAGCTCTTTGATGTTTCTATAAACACCCACCCCGTTCTATTATTCTCAGTAGAGAATAATAAATGAAATACTCCAAAGAGAATCCCAAAATGCTCTCTCCAAGACAAAACACAGGTGCACATCCAGCCAGCACGGTGCTGGGTGTGAGAGATGGGATGCACATCCTGACTCCTCAGCATTTCCAACCAGGTAAAAGCACAGCAAAGCTCTGGGAAGGCAATGCTGAATCAGAAGCTCACGTGCATTTTAACCAAGACACTGATTTTTTTTTGTGCTTCCACTCATTCAGAGCAAATAATTCCCTTCTTGGCTTTATAGAAGGGAACATAACTGAGAAAAAATGATCCAGCCATTGACAAGTTTATGTTCAATATCTCTTTTATGCTCCTCTCTCCCTGAATACCAGACTACTTCTGCTGTGACATGACAAGACTATTCTCAGTTTCCACCCACACTAGACTGTCCTCTCTTTCCACCCACGCCAACCTCACACCCATTATGATTAAAAGAGATAAAAACATGGCACACAAGCACCATCTCTGAAGAAGCATCTGTCCTGTTTTCTCCTGCTGAATATAACTTGCTTTTGATGTGCTATCATTAAAGTAAAATACCCAAGTAAAAACTGTTTGCAAGAAAAAGTACAGGTAGAAAATTCTGCAGCTTGAGAGGTGGGATTTTCTTCATCACACAACTATTTGTCCAAACTCTCTTAAGACAAACAACTGAATGCACTCCTGGCCCTCTGTTTGTTTAACTCAGCAGATATCAGCAGAAGGTCCTTTAGAGGTTGTTTGTTTTGGAGTTTTGATTACTTATTTTTAAATGCAGCTGATGTTAAGTTCAGAATCAGTAAACAGAAAATCATCAATGACTGCTTGAAATGTAATGGACAAATCAAGTGGATTGAAGCCAAACTAAGCGGATTGTTGAGTTGCTAGAAGGGAGTACCTCACCTAACTATAATCCTGGAATCCCAGGATAAGAAAGGAGAAACACAGGTTTCTTAGCTACTGTGCACAAAAACTGGCTCCCTTTGCCAGGACAGGTGCTATTCCCCACTTTTGGCAAACACATTTCTTGTAGGAAGGCCATGCATAAAAGGATGGGATTGAACAGATTCCTGGTCAGTGTAATCAGTGAAATGTCTTCAAGGGTAAAGTCTTTTCCAGAGATCTACAGGAGACTCTAGCACACAAACCCTCTTCACAGAGCTGCTCCCCCTCTTCTCAAACACCATTCTGGGTTCAGCATTACCTCGTGTTTCAACAGCACTGATGCACTTTTTGATGATGGTGAACCCTATCTTATCCAACTGCGCACCTACAAGAAAATAAAAAGGGTTGAACAGTTTTTAAGCACCACTGCAATTATGTCTTTCACCAAAAATAAGGCTGGACTTAATCATAAAGCTAGTGCTTTTGGGGCAGAACTAACTATTCTGAAATTGGAAGAACACATCACTTTTTATAGCAAAATTCTGCTTTTTTTCTCCTGTGCCTAGCCCAAGTAAAGGCTGTTCTAGTGACAGGGGCTTAGGGAATCTGTTCACAGCAGCATCCTTTGAAGAATGGGATCTCTGATTAGTCACACATGTTGGCAGATGCAAGAACTGAACAGTGCTTACTGCAACATCGACAGCATCTGAAAGAGTTCACCAAATGGGACAAGGAAGTACTTAGGATGAAAAAACATAATTATCAACAGCAGGGCTTTGACTGAGCCCTACCCTCAGCCAAAGAAACCCCACACTAAAGAGACAGGACACATGTAAATCATTTGACAGCAGTTAATGATCTGACTACATGAAAGCAGATGCATGAACAGGACAACAGCTGAGCTGCAGCATTCCTTTGTTGCTCCTATCTTACTCTTTTTCTTCTCATCAAAACTTGATTTAAATGCTTATGTTGCAAAACTGCCCTTCCCCCAAACATCTGGCCTTCTTGCTCCTAGGGACCTGGTCTTGCACCAGGAAAAGACAAATCTGAGGAAAAATTTCTATTAATAACACCGAGATCCAGCTTTAATCAGCAACTTCAAGTTTTTAAAAAAGCAAGCAAAATTGCCTCATAATCAAAGAAGGATACCTCTTTTCACTCATACTTTGCCAACAGAAGAAAGCTAATGCTGTCTAAAGAAAGCCATCTCGTCTACTTCCATATTTTGGTTTATATTTTAAATGCAGAAATTCAGCTTTTTTGCTATCTTGACATTCAGCTGCAACTTCTGTTAAAACCATACCTACACATCCTAACAGGAATGCACACACAATCTGGATTAAGAAATTGTGATGCATTTACATCCAAATCCACCCTTGAATCGATTTCAGGCATGAAGTAAACTGGCAAAACCAATCAGACTCTTTCTCCAACTGATGTCCAGTCCAACAATTCTTACATATGCCCCGAGTCAGTGTGAAAACCCATTAATCACAAAATCTACAAGTAATATTCAAAAGTAAAATAATTTAGCTGGATCCAGAGGAAAAAATAAATAACAAATTACCTTTGTTTTTCTCAATTGCAAAATATTAACAAAAAGAGCCTTAGTGCTAATTCCAATACTTACTTCCCTCTCGTTTTGCATTCGTTCTATTCAAGTTGATGAGCAGCTAACACAAAAAGAGTAAAAAAGACATCAATTATTTGAAAGACTTTCATGAAACCAGAGAAAAGGATCCTCAACAGGCACAAATACAGCTGGTTACAGCCAGAACACAGCACCAGCTACAGCCACTGAAATTCACTGGGACTCGTGTGCTCCATGTCCCTGTGTCTCTCTGCAAGTGTGATTCCCACAGTTTCAAGGTCATTCAGATTATTTAGAATGTGATGATTCCTGGTAGTTATGTCCCAGTTTGGCTTTCCAGAAGTTGTAAATTTATTGGGGACATGTCATGGTAATAAACATCTCTGGAATTAAACCAGAGGAGTGGAACAACGAGGTGCATCAAACCCACAGCCCCTGGGGCAGACAGGACTGAAAAACCCCATTATTTCTGCCCCACAAGACCAATATATTTATCCAATAAAGTGTGTTCTAATTCAGAATTTCAGACCTGTTTCCTGATGCCAGGCAGAAATTAAGCAAATTCATGCACAGTCTCAGTCCCATTGACAAGAACTTTTTTGATCTGGTTTTAAAAGATAAAATGACAATACCATGTAATTCACTCATGGAAGTTTTGCCACTGGAATGCAGCATGTCAGCACCAGACTAAGTGAACATGCTTATATTAGATGTTTTCTACAACACCAATATTATTATTGGGATGGGAAACTATTTATAAAAATTGATGCTGTCATTACAATGAAAAATTCTAATATCAGCATTAACAGTTACCACTGAGCTTTACCAAGTTACTCATCTCTCCTGAGTTTTCTTTCACTTTTATCCTTTATTCATTGAATTTATCATTTTGCAAAAAAACCCCACATAATCCCAGTTTATCAAAGTATAAATGGGATCAGAAAGCAGAGGGTGAGAGAATTCCCCATTACACTATAAAAGAATATTTTAAAAATTAAACTTACAGCTTCTTTTCCATCCAAGGCTTCCATCCACAGCTTCCTGTCCTCCTCAGAAAATGCCTGCATGGTCACAGGAGCTCCAGGCCTGCAAATGTACCAACAACAAAATGTAACTGCACTCACCAGAAACTGAAAAATGCTTGTCAAATTCTATTTACAACTATCAGCAAAAGCCCACTGTCCTAAAAGTCAGGATTCATCTTCCTTTGCTTTATAACTGAGCACTGCTGATCTTGAAAATGAAAGGTATAGAAGTGATACATGCAGTAAGAAATGGGGAGAACAGGGAGGAAAAAGGAAAGTGAATGTAATCTGCAAATTATTTATTTGAAAGAGCTCCTTGCTGATCACCTGCTGATTCCAACACTTGCTGGAGTCACTGAATTTGTGAATTGTAAATAAACTTGGACTTGCATTGTTGTTAGATGAAAAATGGCATTTGTTAAGTCAATATAGAACCTTCATCTTTAAAGCAGCAACAATGATCATAACTTCCAAGTAAATATCTTATGAAAACAAACATCTTAGTTCAGGAAAAAATGAAAACCAAACCATTTAGTTCTTTTCCCTAAACTACAACTGGCAAGGTATCAGAGTACCAACCTAGAAGCAATGCATCAAACTCAGTATTTGCTGCATGAAATGTCATTTATTTGTCTTCAAAATAAAGTCAGAGGAAACAAAACCTTCCCTCATTGTTGTGTACTGGAAAAAAATTAAGATCTAGGTAGTATTTCAGAAGCATAACAGTCTTTATCAATAAAATAACTTTTTTCTATCCTAGAAGACCTCCACTCTTCTCCTTAAGATTTAAATTTCTCTACATTTACCACTAGTCCTCCAAGTAAACCCAGCAAAACTAGTCCATTTACCACTGGTTACCTTCAAGTAAACATGGAGTACTAGGAACAGAAAATGTGTCACTTCCCAGAATCTCAGCCAGAATCTTAGCACCCTTGGAGCCATAAATATCAGAATTTAAAGAAAATAAAACCTTTTTTTGGAAAAAAAAATGCAAATTTTCAGCAAGCTCCAAGTTATGCTTTAGTCACACACAAGGCTGAATATTTGCTACTTAAAAGCCTCCCCTAAAATTCGATGCCCTTGCCTCCTTCCAAAGCACAGCACCAAAGAAACCCCAAGCCCAGCTGTCAGCCCCTGTGTTATTTTTTAACTGGGAGAGCTGAGGGATAAGAGTGCCCTGAAGTGATACCAAGGAAACAAGATAATGGCCTGCACCACAGAACTGATCTCCATGGGAACATCTCAGTGCCTCACACACACTGTTAAAAGGAAAATGTCTGATATCAAGGTCACAGTGCATCAAACTATGTCTATCATATCAAGACAGAAAGATGAACTAGATTTTTCCTCCTCTTACCAGAAAAGAGAAGGAATTTTTTTTTTTTTGCAGGATCAAGGAAAGCCTGCTCTCCATCCAGCTCTGTATAAACTGCAGACACACCACTGAGCAGAGGACACACAGAGGGGACAGACTGACATTTCTCACGCTCCTTTTTAGCAATTTTAGCAGACTCAGTCTGAAATCTGTTATCCCTGCTGGCCAACCAATGCACTGACCCAAGGGGAGCTGGTGCCTGAGCAGAAATCTTTACTCCCTTTTTTACTGCTGGGAACATTTGAACAGCTACCCACACCCTCCTCAACTCAAAAATTCAAGTTCAAAGCAGGCTGTGGAGTGATGACAAACACCCCCTGTGCTGTAAATGACCATTTTGCCACGTGGGCTGGAAGTTTCCTGATGCAGAGGGAGTTTCACATCCCTTTATTCCACATTGTTGTGGACTGAGCCTGCCTCAGGCCAGCCTGCCTGGTCACAGAGCTCAGCACACACTGAGTAAAGTCTGAGCACGTACTCACAGACAGATCTGCACTCACAGCACAGGGGCCTGACAGATTGGCTTTTGAAGGGAAAACACTAAGAATCTGATGCAAAAAAAACCCCAAAAGCCTATAAAACTTGAAGACCTACTATATTATTAATTAGCATGTAGTTAATTGGTATAAGTAAGGAGCAAATATGTAAATTAAAAGCAGCTCAAGAGAGGTGGATGGAAAAACTCAGCAGCAATCCACTCATTTATATCTAACATTTAATTCCAGACATGATCCATTTCTGCATCAAAAGAATGTAGCATTACCACAAATTATTTATTTGGAATACCTTATCAAGTTGGATAACCTCACCTTCATAAATGAAGGAAAACTGGAATGCTGCTGAAAGACAGTATCTATCAAATTTTGAGATCATTTAGAGAAAAAGATGAGCAAGTCTTTTCTTTAGAAATAGAGCAACAAGTGGTGCTTCAAAGAGACAGTGCCAACAACGTGGCACAGGGTGAAGTGGGTGATTATACCAGGCACAAAAATCCCAAAAACTTTATTTCAGTCTGAAAATATCTCCTCAGCAACCCATCATTTTGGAATGCAGGATTGTGATACAACATTGCCATGCCTGTATAAATTATTACTGCCATCAGCCTTTCACTATAGCTCTATATATTTCCATTTAAGCCACGTTTCTTCACTATGATAATATTCTTAATATTTCCTTTTAACTTTGTCTGTGCTTTCCTTTAATGTGAGCTCAGGCAATGTCTGCATTTCAGTTTAATTTCTCCCTGCTTCTGCTACAAACAGCTGAGGTAAAACCCAGTGAGCCATGGCAGTGCCTGCTCCTCCAGTGACCATTCCCACTGGAACTCTGCCTGAGGACTGAAGAAATCAGAATTTAGCAGTAATTTTGCAGCAGTTTTACTACTACTCAAAAAGAGCTCTTCCTGGTGTGATTCACAGGCTTACCTGTCTGAAGCTTCCAAGTCAAAACAGAAGCGCCTGTCTATTGTATCTGTGTTTCTTTTGGTACAATAGGTAAGGACAAAGAACTCCACATCACCCTGTGAAAAGAAAGTTTTTACAAGCTTGACCCAGTTTGTGTGAGTTTTTATTAGCTCCAGTAAGCCAGCTGTACAAGGCAAGTAAAGCAAATTGATATTAAATGGCAAAAGCCATACTGAAAACTGACACTTGCCCAGAATTTGCTCATGTCTGCAGTTCACTCTTCTACACAAAATAACATAAATTCTGTGGTCATTTCTGGGGTATTGAGTCCATTTTAGCTGGTACTTTACAGAACCACTCAGTACCACAGTAAGTTAAACTAACAAAAATAGTTTGCAGTGGTTACAATGTAAACACAAAGAGACTTTTCCCATTTTATGTCAGTAATTTCCACAGTAAAGGCTACAGTAACTAGAACAAAGGAAATGTTCTTTTCTATCTGTAACATTTCTTACACAACCAACTCTTTCTTTCTTGAGACCAACACCAGGATCTGATTTTACCCAGGATTCACAACCTCAGCTGTGAATGCTGCCTGAGTTGTACCAGATTAAACCAGATGAACTGTACTTTTAAATTATTTCTTATTCAGCATCTCCAGACATAGAAGGCTGTCACTGAAGGAGTCACTGCAGGGGTTCCCAAATGGGAGAGCTTTTAATACAGCAGAAATGGCTTCAGAGGTGTTTCAGAATGCTGAATGCTCAGACACACATACTATATACTATAATTAAATGGCTTATTACAATTAGAGTAAATTAGGATAAAAAATTCATAGAAGTACTGAAGTGATGAAGGAAATCAAAGAGCACTAATTTTCAGTACATCAGATTTTCCAAAGCTTTTGAAAGAGTCTTCCACATTCAATATATTCATAAATACACAGAGTACTCAAAATTATGAAAGCCATCTCCCCTCTGCTGAACTATTAGGATATAATAACTTGATAAAATTCCAACATGATAGTCTAACCAAATTTGAAGACAGGGCAGGGTGCTGCATTTACAGGTACATTGACTCAAGCCATGGTTTCCAGGTTCAGATATCCTTTTCCTTTGCAACAAAATGCATTTTATCCCTATCAATACATTCATTTCATGTGTCATCTTTAAAGGTGATGAGAGCCATCAATTCCCAATTATTTCAGTAGAATTAAAGGCATTTAAAGATAAACAAAGTCTTCGGTCTTGAGTATTTCAGCTGCTTTTAAAGATATCTGAAATTACACTCAGTATAAGTGAAGTTAGTATAAGTGAAATCCACTTTTCTAGTCCCACTTCTAGTATTTAAACCTCCAAAAGAAAACTTTAAGTGAATCATTTAATAAATTAATTTCTAGATCTGTTACATTTTCCTGATTTACACTTTAGAAAGTTAAAGGCCTCGTGGATACACAGAATTCTAAATGGTGAAACACTGCATGTTATTTGTGCCAGGTCCTCGGGTCTGGTAAAAGGAAGCAACTGAAAAGTTTAGAGGATTTTTGTCTATTAATCCATCCCCTACTTTAAATTAATGTCCTTCAGTGGCAGGCTGGATAGCATGAGGAAAGATGAAAGAAAGGGCAAGGAGGGTAGAGGGGGAGATTATTTGGTATATCTTCTCTAACACAGGCCAAGTGTAAGAGTGGAATTTATAAATATACATACAAGTTTCCCTCCTGATCTGTGCTCGTAGGGGATCATGGAGAACTCCTTTGTCTCCTTCCTGTACATGCAGTAGTGCTTCACCCAGCTGGAGCCAAAGGGAGCAGGCCCTGCACAACACAAAAGCAATCAGCACTATTCACTTTTTCCAGCTTCTGCACTCTCTTTTCCTCCTTTTAAAATGATGTTTAAGAGCCCTACTTAATGATGCAGCATTTAAAGCAAAGGTACAAATTAAGAATATTATACAACATCATACAAATGCTAACCACTGCTTATTATTCTAAAAGCTGATGCATGTTGTGCTACTTCACTCTTATGCTTAATGACAAATGGAAAGAATTATTCATGTATCTTTCTCTCGCCACTACAGACAAAATAACTTTTCCCTATAAAGTAAATACCCCCTTGAGACTTTATTTAGCAGAAGACAGAAAGCTGGATTTACACCTGGTAACTTGAAGCTAAATAACCACAGATTACCACACCTCTGTTGCACATTCTAAACAATCTCTTGATTAATTGTTCACAATTTCTGACACCAGAACTCTCTCTTAATAATCAGTGCATACAGAATACACTTTAGAGCCAAGCTTACTGTATCTCCTTTTTATTACTTTATTATTACTCCTTTTATTACTTTACTTTTTCTACAAAATAGGTCTGCAAGTGAATTTTCTCACTCTATAAGGGCAAAAACATGATTTATGCAAAACGTTGGAAAATAAATAATAAATTACAATAAATTGTCATTCCTTGAGCAACAGGAGCTCTGCATGTTGTTTGGCTTTTTTACTAGTGTGAGAGAGATTTATAATTGTTTGAAGTGTTGACAGGATATGATTTATGTGACATGCACCTTCTCAGAAGAATTTTAACACCAGCTACCTAACATATAGCCTGCTTTACTTGACCCTATCATCACAATTAGGCAATGAAAGTGTATCAATGAATCAAGGAAATGACACTCAATTCCATCACACTCAACAAGCCAAATTTTCAGAGGCTAATTTGACAACTTGTATTGCTGGCTGACAACAAATGTTTGACAGTTCTAGGGGAGGTCATTAGTAAGGGATCAAAAATAAGATGTTGGTCAAACAAAACTTCCCTGAATTCAGTCACATTTATTAAAAACTGTCACATTTTCAGCTCCATATTCTTTTTACGAGCCCCAGTAACAATGCTGTTGGAAACTTTGAAAATATACTTAGATGACTCTTTAATCAACTATAAATTCTTTGCATCTTCATGTTACCTGTGGAGATAAGAATTGCCCCTATGCCCAGTTTGGGCACCGTAGAATATAAAATACCCCTTACTTTTCTCCTGTACATAGAGGTAGCCTTCCATGGTGAAGTGATTTGCTCTTTTATGCTCCTGAGGATTCCTCCTGATCTTGTTCATGAGCTCCTCTACCTCTGATCTGGTTCCTTCGAAACGATTCCGTGTCTAGAAGGAGACAGAAAAAGCCTTTGGTAAGGAGAGTGGAAGGAAGGTTTACCCTCCCTGGCTGATGGGGATCAGTACTGGGTGTGCACAGCAGGGTTTTGGTGGTGGGGGGCTCTGTCAGAAGGTGACAGGAGCTTCCTCTGTGTCCCACAGAGCCACTGCTGGGCAGTTCCAAGACAGACCAGCACTGGCCAAGGCTGAGCCCATCAGTGACCACAGCAGAGCCTCTGGGATCAGGTATTTGGGAGGGAAAACCTCACAATGCTAAATGCAGCCAGAGTGGAGTGAGAATGTGTGGGAGGAACAGCTCTGCAGATCTCAAGGTCAGTGCAGGAGGAGAGCAGGAGATGCTCCAGGAGCCAGAGCTGAGATTGGGGTGAGCTTTTCCTCTCTTTTGTTTGAGGGGAGCAGACAGGCAGTGTTTGTGGTGAGGGTGTGGAGAGGAAATCCACAGGACAATTCTCACAGTAAAGACAACCTGAATGAAAGGAAAGGCAACTACTACAGCTGGCAGCTCTTAAATCACTCTCCATATTTAGCTAGGCTGTCTGTACTGGATCTTGTACCCTTCAATTTTTAATACATCAACCCAGTGTTCTGCCAGCAGCTCAGATGTACCACAGGCAAACCCCAATTCATTTTTCCTTTGGGATGTCTTGTTGCTCTTCAGCACAGAGGAGTGTGTCATGTCCTCTCACAATCTTTTCAAACGCCTCCTTCTATTCTCCTTTCACCTTGGAGAGTTGCTGAGCCTTGTTCTGCCTTCTCTCTAAAGCCTCTGACTATTCATAAAACTTGAGCTGCTCAAGCTCTTTAGAATTTGGTGAGGCACACTGTGATACCATTCAGCCAACTGAAAATGCAGCTGCTGAGATTAACTTAATTTCTTAGTGCTCATCACTTTTCCAGATCACTCCACTGGCTCTTTTTCCTCTCTATTCTGAAACCCAGCTCTTCAAAACTGTATCAGAGTTTCCCTCTCACGTTTCATGTGGCATCAGTTCCCCTCTGTGCTGCTCCTCACTCTGTTAAGCACACAGAAGAAGCAAGTCTGGCCTGACATTTCCCCCACAAGCACTGGCTTCTACCACAGAACTCTGCTGATGAAGTTACCACTAATTAGTTCCCCTTCTCAAACCAAACAACAGCTCAGAAGGAAACTTGACACTTGAACATACAGGAAGAAAATAAAGGAATGGTCCTGGGACACGCCAACCACGTCACTGTGTGCATTACAACTGCAACCCTCCCTCTGCCTCCCTGCCAGCTAAGCCAGCTCTAAAAACAGACTGTTCTCTCCAGGAAGTTTCTGTGTCTTCATTCCAGATGCCCTCAGAGGTCAACAAAACAGATGCACTGTCAGGAACTGATTGCTTGCAGTGAGGTGTGTGGTTTGCTTCCTACCAGGACAGCCAGCTCCTCTGAGTGAGATTCACAAACCCCAAGGAACAAACAGACCCTGACTGGTGACTCTGCCAGGCCCTCTGCTGCAGCCTTCCCCTCCTTCCCTGCTCTCCCAGCCCAGATCACACTGGGAAGTTTGGGGTGAGGACACACCAAACCAGTGGTGTCCCCCTTTGCCTGTCCTTGGGGGAACACAACATTTTGTCAAATAGGCCATGGGTGCCAACACCAGATCTCCTCCCACAGTTCTGCACCCCAAACCAGCAGGAATGGTCTTATCTGACAGGGCTGCTGCAAGACAAACTCACACTGCTGTGACCAGCTGCTTTTCTTCCCTTTTCTTACTTATGTAACCCTATAGGGAAATGACCAGCACATACTCCATTTCAAAGCATACCCAAAACGCTGAAAACTTTGTATTTCATCACACACACTCTGAATTCTCCTGTGTTCTATGCATTTTTAACAGACTTCATTCGTTTTTAAATAATCCTTGCATTATTTCTGTCTTTAAAAAAATGGAAGGCTTGAAGGCTTTTAACTTCATCCTTGTTTTTTACAGTATAATTAGAAATTACAAAGAACTCGTAGGAATTGATGGTTTGCTCAGTGATGTGGTTGGATATCCAGGAGATGGCACCATATCCCCAAAATTCACAGGACTCACATGGAACTAAGTGCTGGCAATACAGACACTGCACATGCAGCAGCTTCAGCAAGTGCTTTTACTCACAGTAGACCCAACTTACATTTTGGATATTTATCTGCAGGGCCATTTTGTAATGATTGAAGTCTTTAGCAAGTTCATATCCCTGGTGATAGAAAGTGAATAAACCCTGAAAAAATGACAGCACCTGAAATAGAAACAAAATACTTGTTAGAACAAAAAAAATCCATTTCCTTCAATACAATTGCTGCACATGGGTTTTTTTGGAAAGATAGATTACAAAAGGACTATTTAAAAATAAATATCCAGTAATGCCTACAGTTTATGAGTAATATTTAAATCCAAATGATGATCTATGTATACAGACATTTTGGATGGAATTTCACAACTGATCTCCACTTTCCATTTGCCCACAGGGAATGCATATCCCGTGCTCCCAAACTTTCCTGGGTAACATTTGATGTGTGGAACACACATTTGTGCACAGGAAGTAATGATCATTCTGTCTTTAGTCACCATTCCCATGGTCATTCCTCTCTCTCTAATGACCACGTGGAGATGACTTTCAGATCACTCATCAGGTTTGCTGGAAGGAGGAAGCTTTTCCCACTGCTGCTTCTTGTGCACAGATCTGACCTTCTGCCAGAAGCAACAGTGACCCCCTAAGCACATGCTGACCTCAGCTTTTCAATTTAAAAGAACAAAATACCAAGTTAATGTATATTTCAGAAAATTCTAGAATAAGTTCTCTTCATAGATTTAAGAAAGTCTCAAGAGTGCATGCACAGTTTTCATCTAAATTCAATTAAACCCCTTGATTTGTGCACAAATTCAATTGCAAGTGAAATTAAACTTATCAGGCTACCCAGTAACAAGCTTCTTATCCAGCAGCCTCTTAACTCATTTATATCTGCAATTCTTTACCAGCAGACCTCTAAGCCCATCCTTCATAATTAAAATTAGATTCCTCTAATTGCATTAGTCAGCAGTAACATTTCATTGGTTAGAAAATTGGCAAGAATCCTGACAGCATCTTCTTGAGTCCTCTACTCTATCTCACAATGTGAACTGAGTTTTTTGGAGTACAACAAAAGGTTTCACTCATTTTCTGAAAATCAGCATCAGAGGGCCCAAATCATCTGTTTTTACTGAGGTAAGATTTGGCATGGCTGGATAAGTTTATCTGCTAAACAGATGTCACAAGGTGGATTTATTCTGTTAATTCACACAATTTGTTGTGTTCTCCACAAAGCAGAGCTTGGCTTTTGTCCCAGTGCACTCCTCCATCCCCTAGGAAAGGCAGAATGGGATGGATTCGCTGATACTCACGGGCTCCACACACTCGAATTTCTTCCTCTCCTGGATCTCCTGCAGCTTGCACACGTACTCCAGGGACAGCTCATAGAAGTGTTTCCTGTTCTGCTCCACCTGGGTGTCTGCCTGCACACAGAGCACACTCCTCAGGTTTCACACACACCTTGCACACAACACACACATTTCAGTGGCAAGCAGATCATTGCCACTGTGTTTGAGGGATTTGTTACAACACAGATCATTCATTTACTTTTAAACAGCAACGGCAATTCCCTTTCACCAGGTAACATATGCTGTTTTGAATCATGAGGCTGGAGTTCTTAGAAAAAAATCCAGAAACACCTCTTCAGGCTTCTTTTCTAGGGAATCCAACTTTTAATAGCATTGCAGAGGTACCTGACCAAACAGAGAGTGGGAGCTAAGAGCATCTTCCATCAGGAAAGGGGGAAATTGTTTCACCAATCAAAATAAGGAAGAAAATGCAATTTTTGAAAACCACTGGTGCTCTAAGTTTAACCTAATTATCTGTTGTAGACAGCCAGAATGCTCTTGTACCCATCCCACACCTGTGCTCACTGTGACTGGCAAGAAATGCAAGAGAAAAAGAGTTCATTATTGGCACAACACTCCACAAGTTTTCCAGAGGATCAAGTATATAAAAAATGCAGCCTTTCTACCTGGAGCTGATATTTAGCAGAGCTTTGCAGAAATGCCAACACCATATTGATGCTGAACAGTTCTGTTTCAGCTGCCATCCATCTGCATATAAATATTTAACTTTCTAGCATGTATTTATTATGTTATGAAGTTATTATTTAAGGTACGTGTAAGGTTCATTTAAATGAAGTTTAGAATTTGGTAATAGATGTTGTTATTAAAATACATTAAAGAAAAGGTTACTCTGAGTAACTAACACTCAGTCTTTGCCCACAAAGATAATACAAAATGCTTCTACAGTGAATTACCAAAGAAGTGAAGAAAGGGTAGGTGAAAGGACAAGATTTACTCTCAGACTCTTTCTTAAATACTGAGACTCATCCTTCAGGCAGAACAGTGACTGCTGTGCTTTAAGAGGATAAACCAAATTAGCTCTCAGACAGTTTGGGCTTAAGAGTGCTTGGCTTTACTGCTCTGTTCTGGGGAACAGTCAGCAGTTAAAGGGGCATAACCACAAATGCCACCCAACAAATAAAGCCCTGGCAAGTATTTCAGTCAGCAAATGTGTTCCAACAAGCCATGGCACTGTGATGCATCCCATAAACTGTGGAACTGTTTGAATTGTCAGGCTACAAGCACAGGAATTGTTTGAGTTGTCAGCTAAGCTTCTAATCATATTTACATGAAGGTACCACAGACCCTGGAAAGAGGCTCTGGAGGGGATCTGCAAGGACATCTGGCTCACCACACAATTCAGAATATATTATCACTTCTCTCTGGTTTTTGAGGCATGAACCTCCCCTTGCACCCAGCATTGCACTGTAGTCTTGGGTTGCAATGCAAGATATAACAAATGTAACCAAAAGCAGGTATTCTATTCCTAATCTGTTGAAAATGGATGAAGAGGTGTTTTTCCTTTATCTCATAACTGCCTTTCTGTTAAGGGCCAGCTGTTAAAGCAGGTGGAGCATTGTTCCCTATCCCTTCCAGATCCATCCTCCCTCCAGAGGATGAATATCCACCAACCTTTCCATCTGAAGAGTGTTTTAGCACTAACAATGTTGTTTCTGCATTTGTATATTTACCTATTCCAAAGCCTTCAGCATGCTTAAAATAAGAGAGGCAACGATACCTCTTGTAATTGTAGCTCTTTCTTCCTAGCTGATAAATTCAAATGTTTTTCTAACAAACTGTAGTTCTTCTCTGTCTCTTTATCAAACTTCTTCTTTTCCTCCTAGACACAGAAACAAAGTAGCAAGCATGTAAATATAAATGTGTACTATTTTTCCTCTTTGAAAATTCTAGTTCATCAGGAACAAAGAACAAAATATCATAGTTCCAATAAGCAGAGCAAAATATGTTATATCTCATTTTAAAAAATTAATTTAAAGGCTAATTTAAAATGAGATCCCATTGCATCATTATGGTGCAGCTTATCACAGATGCTTACATCTTCTAAATTAAAAAAGCAAAAACCTGATCTCTTCTTGATTTATTGCTTTTTTGTTACTTACAGGCATCATCCACATCACTTTGTTTTTGAATAAAAGCCATTACATGGAAATACAGTCTCACTGAAAAAATAACTTTCTAAAATTGACAAGGGAAGGGTTCAAACAGCTTGAAACCCAAAGCAAATACACCTCTATATTCCATAGGATTTCTTCATTTTAAAGCTACACAACAACCTCAGTGCTGAATTCTACCAGAGTTTTATTGTGCCCATGACAAAAACACAATAAAAATAAAAAAATCCACAAAACTTAGCATCATAGCATCCCAAGAAAAACTCCCACAGACACGTATGAATATTTAAATATTATACAATTATGTAAGACTGCTATTTAAAGGTCTTTGAGAATTCTGTCAAAAAAACCCCAAGTTTAAATCAGAAGGAAGAGCCACAGCTTCACAGAAACAGTCTGCAGGGTCACATCTCTCCAAACAAAGTGGGAGATGCAGGCTGTGTGAATGTAATTTAGGGAGAGAATTCTGACTAGGAAATGAGTGAAGATGTGAGATAATTTAGGCAGTAGGAGTTCTCACCCCAAAACCAGCAATATTCTTTAACAGCAAAAATACTCCTGAAATAATGCATTCATCACACAGCTGCTTCTATGACAGTCAGTCACATTCAGAACAGATTTTCTTTTTCCTTGGCTGTGTTACAGACCAAGTTTTTATTGTGTGCTGGTTGGATCACCTAATATACTTCTCTCAAGTCCATAAAATGACACAAAGCTCATTGTAGCACTGAACTGAAAGGATTTATGACAACAGAGCATTTTCAGTTCATGAACACTGAAATCATATGCACAACATGTTAATCATTCCTGCCAAAGTCAAAATGTGCAGTGCTCTCATAAGTGAAACATTGTTTTAGCTACTAAATATCACTGGTGATGAAGTCATGAAGTTGTAAAACAAACCATATGCAGGTATTTTGAAAATGTATTGAGTTTCACAACAGAAAACTGTAAGAAAATGCTGGTTTCTTTCTTTTCTACTTTTTTTAATGAGCACTTAAATTTCTCACTCCAAGGAAGGTAGATATAAATTTGTCCTTGTTTTACTTTTATCCAAGTCTAGTCTGTACTTAATACATGTCGTTTACTTTGCTTTTTTTAAAATATTCACAACTTAGTGATAATATTAAAAAAAAAAGACCAAACACTTTTATCAAAAATACTTTCAATGAGAACTTGTCCTTAACCTCTTCATCCCTGTTATTCCCATGCATACAGAGCCAACGAGTTCTTTATTCAAAATGAAAGACTAAATAAAGACAATTTTCACTTGCAGGTGGCAAAAATGCAGTTAAAAGCAGATGGATGAGCCAGCTCCTTTAGGTAGTTAATTTTTTTCAGCCTTGGATTGTGCAATTGCAGGCAAACACAAAGCCAGGCAGGGTTACCCATTAGGAAGGGTAATTCTGCTGTTAGCAGAATTCTTCCTATTCCAGACAGAGGAGATAAGGGAGGTGGGGAGAGGAAGGGAAAGGACACATTCTTCTCTTCTTGAAACATTCCATTTGTTTCCAAAGGAAGCTCTCAAAGTAGAAACAAAAGAAGTGTGAACACATGGAATATAAACAATCCTGAGTTTCTGCCAATTACATGTCATTATTACAATGCAATGCAAGTAGAGAAATTAAACAAACTCATAAAGGCAAGGAGGGACAAACCTTTACAGCTCCTAGCTGTTCTTTCCTGAATCTTTCCAAAGGTTTGATCAGAGTTTCAGTGACACTGAGTGCCTAAAGGAAAAAAAAAAAGCATGGGTTAGGTTTCTATAGCCAGATTGATGAGTCAAGTCAGCATCAGAACAAAAAGGAAAAAAAAAGCAAGCAAGCTCTGGGGTAAAATAATAGAAGCATGCAAGTTAAAACTTCTAACTCAAAAAAAAAAAAAAATCACATCTCTGAGTTCATTCAAGCTTACAAAAATTCTTCATTCAATCCACTACCAGGAAAATTAAATTAAAACAAGTGCAAAAATTTCAGAGATTTCCAGGTTGCACTCAAAATTGCCACTGCTTCATTTGTCCAGCCTTGCAGATCAGACTAAAGGCCCCAGTGCCCGAACACCAGAATGAGGCAGAGGACAAATGAGTTTCATCAAGGGATGCAAAGATTCTGCAACAAGAAGCACTACAGACAACTGTGGAACAGACCAGTGAGGAGCAAATAATAATCTTTTAAGACAGTTAAAGCCATTAGGCACTCATATGAATCTCCAAATATTTACACCCATCAGTGCACTTATGATGTAAAGTCTCATGGCCATAATAAAAAGAAAAAAGGAGGACACAATATTCCATCTTAGGATAGAAAACTGTACTTTATTCGATCTGCACAGCTACTAATTCACGGGAAATTTCCCCAAAGATGGTGCAGGTGTAAAAAAGACTTGAAATCTTAAAAATATTTGAAATTTCAGGAAAGGGTGGTATTTTTTGAACACAACAGCAGATGGAAAAGATGGCAAGAGCATTGCAGGCATGGGGGATCCTTTGGTGTGTCCTAAGGCAGACCCAGAGAATAAATCATGCCCAGGACTGGGCTTAGCACAGCCCCTGGGCTGGGATGCCCAGGAGTGCAGGCAGAGCCCCTGGAATCCCCTGACATACAACAGAAGCCTTTTTCTCTCTCTGCTCCCCTTTCCCCTCCCTTTATAGTGAAAATCTCCAGATAAAACATCCCATGCTCAAACCAGCCCTCTGGAACACTTCTGGGAAGTTCTTATCATCAAACACGGGGATGTTCTGCAGAT
Source organism: Cisticola juncidis (assembly GCA_013400215.1). Lineage (NCBI taxonomy): Eukaryota > Metazoa > Chordata > Aves > Passeriformes > Cisticolidae > Cisticola > Cisticola juncidis. The sequence continues at coordinate 155,382 of VXBR01008129.1, forward strand.
CTGGCACTGCACAGATGTGAGAGCAGTGTCTGCTCCCGCCCATCCCCGGAGCCACAGGGATTACTGAGCAGTCACCCTGCCAAAATTCCTATAACCACAGCAACCCCAACCTGCAGCTGACTGGAAACCCTGAGAGCTGCAAGTCTGGGCCAGACTGGGCACTGCACAGTCACCCATGTACAGCTCCATCCCAACCTCAGAGCACAGAACTTCCTCTGCACCCATTTCCTGATTTTAAAACACATTTTAAAGCAGCCTTTAGTGCACCCTTGGTGGGAGCAACAGGAAAAGAATTCTCAAGTCAGAGTGGAGAGCATTGGAACCACACAGTCAGTCCTGATACTGGGAAGGATGAAACATGAAAGCCTTATAAATAGGATTGCTTGGCAAAAGACTTTAGGAATATAAAACCCATAATGGAGGTAGAAATGAAGGTGAACTTTGAGATGCAAGATGCCAACCTGTGAGTTGTTGAACAACTGGAATACAATGGTTTAGGAGGTTGAAGGAGAATCCCTCCTGATTGAACAATACCCTTGGCAAATAAAGGGATGCCAAGGTCCAAAGGTTGGGGAGACCCTGCTGACGTGGCAGGGAAGAAAAAAGGGGTCTAGAGAGCAGCTTTTAGGGTTTAAAATGTAACACAGTATGGGAATGTAGTACTTCTAATAGGCTGTATGTAGATTCTATAGGATTTATGTGATCTCTTTTACTGGTTGGATGATTAGCATATTCAAGACAAAAAGAGATATAAGGTAATGTAACAAGAACTTAATCATCATTTTCCATCTTCTTCTTCATCTTTTTCCTTCTCTCTCTCTCTTCTAGCACGCTTCTAGCTGTGGCTGGCAGCTTTAAGCAGAGCTCTTGCACTTATGACCCTGTGCAATAAACCACATGTTTCAAGAACTGCCCAGAGCCCTGAGCTATTTCATGACTGTCCCTGAATCTCCTACACCTTCTGTTCTGGAAAACTTTAAATTGTCCCTCTGTTCCAACAAAGTGAAGGAGAAAGCTCCTCAGAGGAAAACTCACTGAGGATGGCACAAGCTTCCACAAGCACAGTTACTGGAATCATTCCAAAGCATTTAAAGGTAACAACTGAGCACTCACGTGGTGAGAGGGTTAAAAATAATTAACAAATGGCAAGTTGCTTATTAGTTGTTTCAACTTTTACACAAAAAAAGTCTAGTGTGCATTGAATGTATGCAGAACACAAAGTTCACATCAAAACCATAGCATCTTGATGTAACAAAGGAAAAATAATAAAAAAAGGAAATATATGCATAAAAGGCTGTGCTTCACCAAACAGCAGGGCTGACTGTAAATCACTTGTCCTGCTACTCCTGAGCAGTACTAACCATGGGAACCACTACAGGAATTTGTTTGAAGCAGAAAATAATCTTTAAATCAAACTGGGATGTTCTCTTCAGCGACTGCCAAAGAGATTCCACTGCTGCCAGTGCAATGATATGCCAGTAATTCTTTCATTAAAAGAAAAACAAGCGTCCCCTCCTTCCAAAAAAGACATTTCTCATCTTGCACAACTTCAACTTTTGTTAACAGATGCATCCCCAGGTGCCTGCCATAAAGGTATTTATGATTTGTCACCCTCTTTGCTTTCTGGGTTAAAGACAGGACTCTTGATTAATTCAGAGTGGAGAGAGATTTTGCAGATCTTTGGTCATTCTCAAGGAGCTTCAGACCAGGCCATATATTAAAATACAAGACTGGTAAATTCAACAGTGATTTCCAGAAATGTTCTTCTGACTGACAAAGTTCCTAATTAAAATACATCCAACAATGACCTGCTGGGTCTTGTTGGCCTGACTGAGGAGGTGTCCAACAGCTGGGAATTGAAATAAATCCTCCTTTTTAACCCCTCCCAAGTTCCAAGCTAGCTCAGGCCTTCTCAGGCTTTGGAGGAATATTTCATAGACAGAAAAAGGACCCAAAGGAGGCTCTGACCCCCAGCTGCAGATCAAGATGTTTATTCCAGTTGGTGTCTGGAGGGAAAGAGGGCGTGAACAGGAACAGGGTCTGTTCTCAGCTCCTGCCAGGGAGGGGCAGTTGGGGACACAATGGGGTCAGAAAGGGGAGGAAGGGTTAAACTGCATGGTCACAAGCTCTAGGGGTCCCTGAGTGGGGAGAGACCATTCCCACAGGGGAATGGAACAGGGAATGAGCTGGGAATGGGTTCAGCCTCTGCCTTTGAGGGCTGCAGTTGGAAAGTGGTTGGGGCCCTTAATCTGTGGCCTGTTACTTTTTCCTTTGGAGGTCATGGAGCTGGAAAAGGCAAGATTATCACAGTTCTGTGCAACTTTTCTGCCTGAGCAAGTGGAGTTTTGTAAAATCATAAATAGATACACACAGAGCTGACAACGTGCTGGGTGTTGGAAATGTTGGATGCAGTGATCTGCGGAGGTGGTGATGGCTCTGATGATTTTAGTGCTGCTGTTGCCAGGTTTATGCCCAAGTTAAGTGAATTCTTTGACCTTTCTGTAGGTGCTGCAAGCAGAGCAGGAGTAGTGGAAGCAGTTTGAGACTGCCCGAGACACTTTGGGTTAAACATTTCTCAAACATTCCTGAGACTTTGACATTTGCAAAGCTGGTTGAGATTCTGTTACCTCAGACATGACCTCATTACATTGATTCACTTATGACTTAATTGAATATATGTTTGTTTTATGTAGGTTTGGATAGGCAAGAGATGTAAAGAAAGGGATTTTTAAATGTCCTTTTAAATAGTATATTCCTGTCACAATCTGTCAGGATTAGAGAAGCAGAGGAATGAAAATGAATGTAAGAGTCAAGACAAGTTGGAAAAGGAAGGAACATCTAGTTTCATATTAATGAACTTAAATGCCAAGTTTAACTTTTGCTGGAAATTTTACATTTTAACATGATCCTAGTTCTAAAGGAAGGTACTAGTGATACTTACAAATACATTCAGGTAATCCCTCAGTTATTTTCTATCTGCTAATTTGTTATCTATAGTTTAAAAAGAGTTGTTTTAAATTTTCAAGTTATAAATAACTGAAGAATGAATAGCAGTGTAAATAATTTTTTTTCTATAAATAATAATATTTTTGTAACTTTTCATGAAAAGCAACGGATTCTACATACTGGAAAACAGTGGATGAGCAGTGCCAGCTCACAGGATGGCTCCATCTGCACTGTCCCTTCCTCCCCTCCCAGGGGTGCTCAGGGAGGAACTGCTGTCCCCAATGCCACCTCCAGTGCATGGTGAGCTCACAGAGAGGACTGGCACTCAGTGCTCCTCTGCCTTCTCCTGCAGAGCAGGAGCAGGTTCTCCAGGTCCCACTGCCCTTCCAGGTACTGATACAGCAGAGGAGGAAGCTGCTGGCATGGCCTGTAAAGGAGCAGCAACCCCCAAGAGCTCTCCACAAAGTCCAGTGGCCAAAAAGGTTAAACCAACCTAAGTTAATCCAAGTTTGTTATTACACAAATGCAGCAGTGGACTCCCTCTCTTCATCCTAAAAATGTCCTTAGAGCTCAGCCTTTACTGGAAGCACTGGAAATTGCACATTGCTCATCAACAATCATCATACATATCCTGACTCTGCTCTCCACAAAGTTCAGTGGCTAAAAAGGTTAAACTGACCTAAGTTAATCCAAGTTTGTTATTACACAAATGCAGCAGTGGACTCCCTCTCTTCATCCTAAAAATGTCCTTAGAGCTCAGCCTTTACTGGAAGCACTGGAAACTGCACACTGCTCATCAGCAACTCTGGTGGTGAGGTAAATACATATCCTGACTCTGCTCCATTCTGAATTGAAGCATTCTCTCATTAAAAAAACAGGTTTACTGAGAAAGAAATAGAAAATGAAGCCACAGACATGCACCTTCCTGCAGACTCCTTTGACACATGGGAGTGCTGAGTTCCCAGCTCCCATCTAGAAACTGGCATAAAATTTGGATAACTTGAATAAAATAGGTTTCATTTCTGAGCACACCAACTGGAAAGATTGATTTTTAGGATTGTTTCTCCCCCCTACAAGGCTATGAGGGAGGCCACCGAGTCAGTGAGGCAAAGCTGATGAAACTGAGCTTGTGTCAGTGAAACCAGATCTGGGGAGGAAGCTTTGCCTTAGTGAGTGCAACAGAGACAGCAGAAAGGAAACATACCCAGCAGTGATTCAATAACTAAATAGTTGGCAATGCTGCTAAATAAAGAAGTTTACTTTCCAATAAAGATATTTACCACCACAGCTGTTCTTCTACTTACAGAGGATACAGTTGTGTTTTACCTAAGAAAATGTGCCATTCAGCCTAATTAAAAAAAAAAAACAATTCTGATACTTCCAATGTTAGGAGAGAGAGAAATATATAAAAAATATTATTTTCTCCAAAAAGCTTTCCTACTTCACATAGTGATTTGCTACTGAAATTTTTCAGAGCATTAAGAACTATGCCTGAAAAACCTGTGCTATTAAAAATTGCAGATACAGTTCCGTACTGAAGACACCAGATGTTACTTACACAGTCTGAATCTCAGTTCTTTCTCTTCCCATGAGAATATGATTTGCTCTTATATTTACTTATATTTACTGCTCTAGAGCTTTCCCTGCAGCTATAAAATCTCAGATCATGACTGGGTCTCAGGTACACACTGGGAATACAGACACGGGAGTTTTCAGGTGTTTAAAAGTCCTGCAGTGCATAGACTAAAGGATTTTTAAGGAGGTCTCACAGCACATGAATACTCGTGTGTCTTTGCATGTATGCAGAGGCTATAAAAAAGAAATTACATCCTTATCTGTGGAGGAAGCCATGTGGTAATAAAAGAGCCAGGGCACAGGTGATACATCTGACTTAGAGGAAACATATTTTATGCACTACTGAAGCACCAGAAGGCATCTGTAACAAAACACATCACCTCCTTCTGGTGTGGCACAAAACCACCCCTCAGGGTTTGGTAAGAAGTTTCTCAGCTGTTCCCAGGGGAATTTCCTAGACCATTGAGCCACTGCCTCATATACAGGCTTCAAAACAGGCAAAGTCCTGTCCTCTGCACTTCCTACTCTTTCACAAGCCTTGGCTTACAGGAAACACAACAGCTGGACCCTGAGGTCACCCTTCTAGTGAAAAGTTATTTGCTGTTCATCTCCTGGAAGTTCATGACTAACCCAAAGGACAGACAGCTTAAAGGGCCTCATCTGCTGGGATGTGCCCTACTCTGATTCTGCCCACATTGATTCTCTTGTCATGAAACTGCTGCCCTCCAAAATCTGATTGGTATCATAAGGAAACAATACATCATTTCCTTTTTTTTTTTAAAGGTAATTAAATAGACAGTGGGTTTTAGTCAACACTATTAACTGAAAGCCATTTAATAGCCCTGTCTGCTGAGTAAGTTTATTCTTATGCAACACATTTGACTATAAAAATACTACAAAGCCATGATAATAACAAACAAGAAAACAGCATAAAGAGGAACAGAGTTTTCACACACTGCAACAAATCAGCTTTCCCCATCTGCAGTGAAGGAAAGCTGGGGATATTTCCTCTAAGAAAGATCTTCCCTTAGCAAACCACAACACACCAGAGCCCTGGTGTGGCTCTCATACCACAGACATCATATGTGGTCATACATAATCCTGACCAAGCCAAACCTCTGCTCAGAAAAGAAAACTGCTTAATGCCCATTTTCCTGGTGCATGGCAAAGCTCACCACTGAGCAAAAAGATGCCTCTGAAAGTGAAGGAATGTAGCAGGAAACAACAGCATCAGTGTGCAGTCAAGAATGAATTGCTCAATTGTCAGCGCTTCCCTCCAGAAGAAACAGTGGTGTTATTAACAACCAGCAAAACCCAAACCAGTGACAGCTTTACAATGCAAATTCCAAACATTTCCCAATGATGAACTAATAGAATGAAAGTTCTCCAGTGAATGATGTTGGTGCATGTGAGAGCACAGAGTTATCTGGAAGAGGAAGTCAGTGGTAACTGAACTTGTCAGCTTTGTTCACTCAGAGTGGGAGGAACACGCCCAGATCTGGCTTTGCACTCTCTTTTTCTATTGTACAGACAACTCAGCTTTATAGATTAATGTGCACAAGTTCATGTGTAATTCACAAAGCTGTTTCAGAAGACTGTATATGAAATTCAAAACCCAACAAACAGATGAAACATTCAGTGTCAGGAATCACCAAAACTAAACAAGATGTACCTGAAATACTCACGGCTCTAATCTGCATTCTCTGTTCTGATAATTACATGACTGTCATCTGGTCTCATGCCCAGCAGAGGAAAAGTGAAGACTGGGCAATGGGATATGGCAGAAATCATTCTGCTTCTTTCTAAAACTGGAAAATGCTTTATTAAATTGAAAAACTTGTGCAGGAGAGAAAATAATGTAGAACCTGCAATTAAGGTGCTCAAATGCTGTTCCTGAGACACGTTGTTCCATCTGCAGCTCTAGCTCTGCATCTGAGATATTCAAGGTACTGCTGGCAACCCTAGTTTTTCAGAATGGTCAACAATTGTGTCCTTTCCACTGTCCTGGCAGATATATTTAGCAGTCTGCACTGTCAGCAGACTTAAAGGATCTGAACATATGGAGCACTACACAATGCCTTGAACTCCTGTTGAACACATCTTGAATGCACCACACATCCAAGATTATTGGGGTTTTTTACTCTACATCAGTACTGATTGATCCTTCAGATTACTCTCAAAACAGATTAAGATTTTACAAACCCCTAAATACCCACATGCAGAGTGCCAAAGAAAAGCTTAGAAAAATTAATACCACCATCTTCACTGCTGAATCAAATCCAGATATGAAAGTCACTGGACAAAAGGTAACAGTGTCAGCTATTCCAGAACACTGTGTGTTAAGTGAGCAATTCACCTGTGAAATAAATACTCATGTACTTCAATATCTAATCATAAGAGGTAGTTTAAGTACGAATAAATAAGCAAATGTACATATTTGTACAGATTACTTAAAGCATATCTTTAACCTTTTGAGTGAACACCTTTGAATGTCAGCCACTTGTTTTAACTTGTGAAAGCACAACTGAGAAACCCTCTCTCTTCTGCAGGCAGAAAGAAACAGGGAAGACAGCAGATGAGTCTCAGCTTCCTCTCAGGGATGCCCTGATCACTGATTTCCAGGAAGGCAAAGACAGAATCACATGACAAATACTGAGAAATACAACTGCTACCAAGTCAGATCTAAGCACATTTCCCAGATGGAGAGTCTGGCCTGACTCAGAAGAAAACTGGGTGCATAGGAGCTGTTCTATGAAACAAAAGCTGGGCATGCAGCTGCTGAGGAGAACCAGAAAGAAATCATCCAGAAAGAAACCACTCCCTTTGGCCCTCCTGGAAAAGTTAGGAAAGCCAGGCAGCAAGGAGTTTTGCAGAGCACTCAGCCCCTGCTCTGTGAGCAGCCAACATGAGCCATATTTAATAATTACACTCCAATCACAGGCAGCAGAACAAAGAACACAGAACCTTTACACAGCAGAGCAACTGTCTGCAGCTCCAGCCTCTCACCACAAAGCTCAAATACAAGGTAAAGGTTTCCGAGTTCATAAATACAACAGACTGAATCCCACATCCACATCAGCATTGAGGCTGCAGCTACAGAGTTCTGGATCCAAACTTGGCCAATTGCCAGAACCTGAGTGTCCCCTGCCACATTAACTCTTTTATTTTGTTTTTTACTGGAAATGGTAAATGATCTTACGGTGGTTTTCCCATTCACCCCAGCCATAATTAAACCAGGCATGACTATTTTAAACCAACTCATATTTATCCATCCCTACCACACAGATTTCTCCTTCAATGAGAACTACTTGTTGTCTTTCGACACAAAACCAGAGGCTACACAATGAGACCTGCCACTGTTCAGTCAGTGATATCAACACCTTGCTGGTGGAACAAAGCAATAAAAGCAATTTCACCTGTTTTTGGTCTCTTTGCTATGTGCACAGATTTTAAATCGTTTATTGCAACTCACCAAAATTTCTCTTTGGTCTTCAAGATGTTTTAAAAAGTTTGAAAACTCGTGAAGTGATGCATCTGTAATACAAAACAATTAAAAAAAGTTTACAATACAAAACAATTAAATCAAGTTGCAGGACAGCATTGACAAAATATAGCCACTCATAGTCACTTCTTACCTACCTATGTCTCTTTCATCATCAGTCTCTGCATCACCAATGAATTCAAACTTAAAGTCTCTCAGAGAATGGGCAAATTTTCTCTGGGCTGCTGAAAGGTCTGCAAGAAAAAAAAGCACAGATAGAAGGGTAAGCAGTCATTTTAAGTCAGCCAGAAGATCTCCCTATGCCTAAAATAACCAACTTTTCCAAGAAACTCTTAACACAGATCTGCCTGAGGACACTACAGGACATCCAGTGTCGCCTAAGCCTAAATTCCTAATGAGGAATTTGTCACACAGGTATCTTTATGCAAGGCTGTACAGTGGAAAGTACATGTGATTATCTGTCTGGTATTACACCTATCCTCACAGCCCACTTCAAACTGGGGCACAGGCCATGAAAACAGAGCTGTAATTACAGAAGGGCACAACACTCAGTGTGGTTTTACCTGTTGTTTTGCTCTGCTAACCTAAATTCACTCGTAATTCATCAGCACAAATACACATCTTGGAATTTTCTACATACTAAACACAGCTCCACCAGTGAAACCCTCATACATAAATATACATAAACCATTGTTGAATCCCGTGGATTTAAACTCCGCCAAAAGCTGTACAGCATTAAATTTAATTTTATAAAACTCTTTTGTAATAACTATAAAACATTTCCAGCAAGCCAAATTTTACCTACTAACATCTGACAATCTGAGGTCAAAGGCTGCACTCTAACATTCTTCAGGAAGTAATCAGACTCCACATTCAGTCACAATATAATTGTGATAAACCCTCACTGAAGTTCATAAAGCTGTAAATAAACTGTTTTCTGTTGTGCTGACATGCAGGTTGGGAATGTCACAGTTCTGGAAAAACTGAATTGCTCAGTAGGAAAAAAAAAAAGGGATGCATGTCCTGGTACACCTCTACCCAGCAGTGAGGGTTTTACTCACATTTTTGTTGCCAGTCAAAGTTAAGGACAACTTCAAGTACTTAGTTAATCTATAATCTTTTTCTTATCACATGCAGTTCTGAAGGGTTAAGAAGAACCTTTAACAGGCCAGATAAGCATTTGGCTCTTTAATATTAACAGGCACTAAAAGATTACCAGTTTGGGCTTTTTTGTTCTGGTTTTAAGAGAGAGGTAATTTCTTTGGGTGTTTTTCGTTTGTTTTTTGGTTGGTT
>VXBR01008131.1:0-33137 GCA_013400215.1 Cisticola juncidis
TTTATTATTGGCATGTTTATATGTATTTGCCATACTGGATTTATTCCCAGTGGCTGCCCCACTCTCCAGCCCAGCTTTCCTTGAGGAGCAGCTCACACAGGGCTGGGAATTCTTCCCTGCTCTGGGGACAAGGGACAGGGACTGGTCCCAGCCTTTCCTGGTCCTCTCCCGGTGGGAGATGCTCTGAGGACCTCTCCAAGGAGAAATTCCAGCTGGAATTCCTGCCAGAAAGGAGTCACAGACAAAGCACCACAAAAAAGCCAAAATCCACATCCAGCATTCCATGAAAAGCCAAGGCTGTGTCCCTATGATCAGAGTGACATCCTAAATCTCAGAGTCCCCATAGGGGACACTGGGGTGGCACTGCCAGGCCCCCAGAGCCCCCAGAAGCAAATCCATGTCCAGCATTCCATGAAAAGCCTGGTGTGTGTCCCTGTGGGCAGAGTGACATCCTAAATCTCAGAGTCCCCAGAGGGGACACTGGGGTGGCACTGCCAGGCCCCCAGTGGCCCCCAGGCCCCCAGCACCGCCCCAGGCCCAGCCCGGGGCAGGTTCTGTGTTTGTTTTTCCACACCCAGAGCTCAGTTTGGGTCTGGAATGCTCCGGCACACAAGGAGAGCTCTGTGTGCCTCTCAGGGGACGAGGGGCAGAGCAGAGGGAAGGAGCCTTTGCCACGCACAGGCAGGGTCAGATCATAAACCAGCTTTTCAGATCTGCAGGAAATTCTTCATCCTCCTGCACCTCCTTCCACAAACTGCCTTGGAGGGGAGGCAGCCCCTAAAGAAAACACATTTCATGTGGGGAAGGCAGAGCCAAGCCCGTGTTTGCATCTGGTTTGTAAAGGAAAGATGCTCAAAACAATCTGTTTTTTAAAATAAACCTGATTTTAAGGCTATTTTTCCTGGGTGGATGCAGCTCCAGGGGTGCTGGTGGACGTGGTGCCCTCAGTCCTCACCTGCATCTTTGTGCTTTCGCTGCTGGTGAAGAGATTTCACCTTCCTGCTCTACCAAGGATCCATCAGGGAATATTTGCAGCTGGATTGGATTTACAAAGCATCCAGGTGGTATCTCTGCATTTAATTCTGTAAAAAGCCCCAAGAAGCCCCTCTGCTGAAGCACTGTGGGGATGCTGTGCTGGGAGCACTCCTGGAGACACCAAACAGCAAATCCAGGGAGCGTTTTTGGGATGTGACACCCACAAGAGCTCATCTGAGTGTTTGCCCGATTCTCATTTTATTTACCAACATTTCCCTCCTGGAGACACCAAACAGCAAATCCAGGGAGCGTTTTTGGGATGTGACACCCACAAGAGCTCATTTGAGTGTTTGCCCAATTCTCATTTTATTTAACCACATTTCCATCCTGGAGAAGTCTCCCCTGCTGGGACACATCCAACTTGGTCAGAAAGCCCAAAACTCGGAACAATCCTCTCCACAGGGGGCTTAGGAGGGAATTTCTGCCTCATGGGGTGGGGGAAGAGGAAGAGAGAATTAAAAATGGGGTTTTAAATGAGAATGGTAAAAAATCTCTGTCAAAGAGCACATTTGGGTGAGTTGAAGCAGGGGGACAGCCCAATGTCCTGCACAGTGACAAAGCCACCACCCTCAGATCCCGCTGGTTTCATTCCCAGGACACAAATCCCATCCCCAGGAGATGGGGCCAGAGCTGCAGATCCCTCAGCCAACACTGATGCCTTAGGATGTCAGATTTTATATTTTTCATACATTTGTAGTCCTGCAGTTCTTTAGAGTACAGCTCCAAACCCCACACACAGTGGGAGCTGCTGCTTCCCCATTTTGGGCAGACACAGCAATTCCTCTCCAGGCCTGGGAACCAAGGACACCTCCCTGCCTCAGGCCCTGAGAAATCAAAACAAAAGTGAGTTGGGGGGAGCAAACTTGGGGTAAATGACTTCTTTACATGAAGCTGTAATTGGAAGATGAACCCCCAATCTGCAAATGGACCAAACTTGTAAAAATGTGAAATCCATCACCATTTTTGGGTGCAGCCCCTGGGGGACTTTGTCCACCCTAAATGTACTGAAGGCCCTTGAATAAGAAGCAGCTCTTTGCTGCTTTTTATTCCCTGAATTCTCTCTGGCCTCTGTTTTAGGTGGTCCCAACGAGGCATCAGCACCCCCTGTCACCCTCCTCCTGCCCGAGGCCAGGGCTGCTCCAGATCAGCTCCCAGGAACACTCCCAGGGAATGGTGCCTGTTCTGGCAGGGAACGCCAGCTCCGAAGGGAGGAACTTGGATGCTTCACTGCAAAAACAGCAGTCTGAGTTTGAGGTGAAATTCCTGGCCCCTGCTTTTGTTCCTGGGGTTATTTGTAGGACAGAGCCACGTCCTGCTCCTGGTCCTCCTTTCCTGACAGCCCGTGCTGGGCACCTGAGCAGCGCTGGGGCTCCTTTTCCCAGCTGGATTTGTTCACAGAGCCCCCCGGTTCTGCTTTCTTTGTGACTGAGAAACCCAAAGGCCTCATGTGACTTTGTAGATGACTTCACACATTCAGAGAGCAGGAAGGAAGCCGAGCTGCTCTCGCTTCGCTTTCCGTGGGGCGGCCGCAAATTCGACCTCATTAACTCAGGAGTGCTCAGAGGGACCCGAAAATGACCCCCCAAACCCACCCTGAGCCCCCCAAATGCTGCTGCTTCAGCATCAAGACAGCGACGGTGGCCCTGGGGATCTTCCACATGGTGAGTCCTGGGCCTGGATGGGGACAGGGACAGGGAGACAGGAAAAACAGAGTGGAACCTCTCCAGGGGTGCATTGTTGTGGTTCACAGGGTTCCCTGACACTGGACTGTTCTCTGTTCCCAAGAGGAAAACCCAATGAGTTAAGAGGGATGAACAAAAGGTGGTGGGGGACAGGGAGAAGCAGAATTTGCTGTACTGGGAGGGGTTTTGAATTATTTTTTCCCTGGCTCTGCCAATTGGAGCTCAGGGAAATGTGCTCTGCTTCCTGTTTTTCTGCTCTGTGCAGGAGCTCCTACCCAAGTGTGTCCCGAACCTGCTGGGTGGGAATGGGCAGCACTGGCGGTGGGAATGGGGCACTGGAGGGATTTGGGAGCTGGATGAGCAGAGGGTGGTGGGCAGAGTTGCCTCCTCTGTGTCTCTTGTGGTTTCCATTGGGATCCTGGTTCCCAGGCAAGCAGAGAAGCTGGTCAGGGCAGGGATGGCAGAGCAGCAGAGCCTGCAGGCCCCTCTCTCCCACGCTCCTGGCAGCACTGAGGAGCTTCAGGTGCTCTCAGCCATCCTGAGGATGTGGTTTCTTGCATGGCTGGGTTATTAAAATAATCTGTGCTGGGTGTGCAGAGTCAGGGTTTGGGAGCCCTTGGGGTGATGACGGGGCTCTCACAGGCTGCTTGGACCTGCAGCCTGCAGAAATCCCATGGAATCAGTAGCTGTGGCGTGGGAAGGACATTCCATGGTCCCACCACAGCTCTGGGTGTGCACAGTCAGGGTTTGGTGCCCTCGGGGTGAAAAAGGGACTCTGACACGTCAGCTGGACAGGAGAGGGGCACTGGGGAGAGCTGCAGCCTGCAGAAATCCCGTGGGAATGGCAGCTGTGGGATGGGAAGGACATTCCAAGGTCCCTCCTCTTCCCTGCAGCAGCAGGAGCTGTCCCATCCCTTTTGCCCTTGGCAAACAGGGTAATTTTTGGGGAGGCCTTGTCTTCCTTCTTTAAGAGATATCACACAATACCGGCCATTTCTGCCCTGCCTGTTCTCTCTCTTTCTGACCGTGCAGCTGCAGCTGGGCAGGCAGAGGGAAAGTGAGAAGGGGATTCATACCTTGGCTGCTTTGCTCCATCAGCGCTGGGGTTTGGATCAGGATGAATTCCTGCTGCAGGTGCCAGGGATGACTCCCAGCCACGCTGGGTGAGAGCGGTGCCATCCCAGAGCTCTCAGGCTCTGTGGCGATGCCTTCTCCTCCCATTAATCAGCTCTGCCTCGCTCTGACCTCTTCAGAGACAGCTGGAATAAATCCTGGGCATTCTGGAACAGACAGGGAAGGAGAAGGAGGGGAATGAGGAGGGGATGGGGGGCGTGTGATCAGCAAAGCTCCACTGGGTGCGGGGAGGTGACCTGCAGGTCTGACTATCCAAGACAGCGCTGGGGAGTTTGTCCTGCTCATCAGCTCCTCCAGCCATGAACAGGCCTCGAGGTGTTTGACAGAGAGATTCAGGATCAGGGCTGGAAATTTACCCCTGTGCAGGCACAGAATTCCTTTCCTGCTGGTCCTTGGTTGGACCCAGAGGAGCCTTGGGAAGCAGCGCCTGCACCTTGTCTGGCCCCAGCTGCCCCCAGCTCCTCTCTTTGGCAGCTCTGTAACTCACAGAGCAGAAATTCACCTCTAGAACCCTCCCAGGTCCTGTCCTCACCTCTGGACACCACTCAGGTGAGCCCAGAGTGGGATTCACTGAGCTCTCCCAGGCTGGTGCTGACCCAGGGGTCCCACAGAGCCTGAGCTGCTTCTCCTGGAACAGCACAACCAAGGGAGGAGGCAGCAGGAGAAGATGAAATGTTGTGAAAGGAAACCAAATGAGAGCTCAAGGCACTCCTCACTTCATCCTCAGCTGCCACAAGAGCCACTGGGAAATTCAAGAGAGAGAAGGTGAAGCTCTGGCAGGGCAGTGCTTCTGTGTGGTGCTCTTTGTGCTGAGTGACCCCTGCTTGTACCAGGGCCCCCCAACACCCAGAGCCCCCCAGCACCCAGAGCACCCAGAGCACGCAGAGCACCCAGAGTCCCCTGTCCCCATCCCCAGTGCCCCGTTCCCCATGGCCTCAAGCCCCCCTTGCAGACACCCCCGTTGTGGAGCAGAGGAAGAGCAGCCTCTCACCAGGGCTGTGTGCACAAAGATAAATCACCTGGAGATCAGTCAAGCTGCAAATATTTTAGAAAAGAAAAGGCCCAGCATGACCTGTAAGAGCAGTTTAACCCCACTGCAGCTGCAGCAGGATTATCCCCAGGGAACGGGGGCTCTGTGTGTCAGACACCCCAATTTATCTCCCTTGATTTAATGACTGGATTTATCTCAGCCCTGCATTATTTAATGGAATCACAGAATGTCCTCAGCTGGAAGGGACCCCCAAAGATCCTCAAGTCCCACTTTAGGCCCTGCCCAGACCCCCAGCAATCCCCCCTGGGCATCCCTGCAGCGCTGTCCAAAGGCTCCTGGAGCTGTGGCAGCCTCGGGGCCGTGCCCATTCCCTGGGGAGCCTGGGCAGTGCCAGCACCTCTGGGGGAAGAACCTTTCCCTGCTCTGCAGCCTGAGCCTGCCCTGGCCCAGCTCCAGCCACTCAGTTCCTGGGGATTCAAATTTCTTCCACCAAGAAACGTGAAGCTCCTTTTAATGGACTGCTCAAAGGTTCCAGCTGTAGGAAATAAGAGAGGAAGGGCTTCAGAGGGGGTGGGAATTGAGCATCTGGAAGTGAAATCCTCTATCTCAGACCTGCCTTTCTCCTGCTGTGGCACTGCAAAGGGAAAGGGAACTGGGTATTTTTCTGTCTGAAATGAGAAGTTTTTGGTTTCTGCTGGAGCTGAGGGGTGGATCTGCAGTGGGAGTAGCTGAGTGAGGAGTGCAGGGCAGGCACCACGTCCATCCTCCTCTGCCTCCTTCCCCAGAGGCCCCTCTGCAGAGGTTCCTCCCCTTGGATGTGCATTCCCTGCAGGAATAAGGAAGGCTCCACACTCCAGCGTGCCAAACCCAGGTGCTGAAGGTGTCCTGGTGCTGGCCTGGCTCTCCATGCCAAGGGAAAGGCCTGGAGGTCTCTGCCTGCTCACAGCTCAGTCCTTCTTTCTTTCTACGCAAAACGGAAAATTTTAAACCAACTTTTGCCTTTGAAGTCTCAGGCTGGGCTGGGGTTTCCTGCCACGTTCTAATCTTGTGTAACTGCACTTGCTCTGGGTTGGGTGGCTCATTTCCACACCAGCAAGGAAACCAGGGCCTTGTTTTTGTCTGACAGACATCAGAGAGGGCTCCTCATGCTGATCTTCAACCTCTGGATCTGCTGGATGGGATGGGGAATTTGGGGTTTGCTGTGCTGCTCTCACCCACTCCTCTTTCAGAAAAAAATGATATTTAGGGCCCAGTGCATCCACTTTGCTCAGGCCTCCTTTTGAGTGAAACCTGAAAAAGCAATTTCTGCCCATATTTCCCACGCTGGCAATTGAGGGGTTGGACCAACAGCAGAAGTAAAGGAAGCAAAACCTGTTTGGAAGCTTGAACACGAAACCTCTGAACCACCTTTCAGTCAGGTGTGATCTCCATGTGTCTCCATTAGGGATCCCTCCCCTCCCAAGGGGCACCAGCAGCTGTGCAGACACTTTGGATCGATGCAATTTCATCCTTGACGGGGTTCAGAGCTGCCCTGGGAGCTGAAATGCTGTTCCATGAAGCTGAACTCGTGTTAACTTTGTCGTGTCCTCGTGTAATGAGATCTGGATATTCCTCCCTTTCCTGCCAGCTCACGAGCAAATTGCAAAGTTCATTGACTTCATGGAAAAACAGGAAAGGCAGCAGAATGACTCTTGAACAAGCTGGTATCAGACAGGACCAGGGCAAACCCAACACATCCTTCCTTCTCATCCAGACGCTGGACAGAATTTGGAATCTGGAGGGACAGGGTGGGCCAGGGGCTCCCCGTCCCCTCTGCAGCCCCGTGGCCCTTGGCTGTGCTCACTCTGGGAGTGCCACAGCTCTTCTGGAAGCTGCAGCTCCAGCTGGGGCTCAGAAACCTGGCAAATCTGAGCTCAGATTATTTCTAGATCTTCTGTGGCTGACACAGAGGCAGAGGGAGGGGATGTGCTCAGCTCCTGTCACCTCCCAGCCTCACTTCCCCCTTTCCAGGCCAAGGCAGAGCCTGCCCCTGTTGGAGTCCAGGGCACGTGGAGAACCCCAGGCTGCCTTGGAGGGTCCGAGACCCCGGCTGGGACCCCAGGAAGGGGCTGCCTTCGACCTCAGTCCATGGGAAAAACTCCCAACACTCAGAGATGAACCACGAACAACAAGTATTTTTAGAAGAACATGAGACACTGCTCAAAATTCTGCATTTTGCTCTCATCAACTTCCATTCTAAAAACCCAAAGCTACACATTTTCACCTGTGACAAACCAAACTGCTATTTGTTTCAAATCTTTGTTGTTCGTGGTTCATCTCTGAGTGTTGGAAGCTTTTCCCATGGACTGAGGTCAAAGGCAGCGCCTTCCTGGGGTCCCAGCCGGGGTCTCAGACCCCCCAAGGCAGCCCAAGGGGTTTAGGTTTTTCTGGTGCCCTGGACTCCAACATTCCCTCCCACAGCTCCTTTGCAAGGGCAGCTCAGCACCCCTGGCCGGGCATCCCCGCTGCCCAAACCCCGTCTGGCTCCCTCTGAAAATACAGAACCATCCTGTGCTCTCTGAAAATACAAAACCATCCTGTGCCCTCTGAAAATACAGAATCACCCTGTGCCCTCTGAAAATGCAGAATCATCCTTTGCCCTCTGAAAATACAGAACCATCCTGTGCCCAGCCCTCTGAAAATACAGAACCATCCTGTGCCCTCTGAAAATACAGAACCATCCCATGCCTTCCTTCTGAAAATGCAGAGCCACCCTGTGCCCAGCCTAGCCGTGCCTGTGCTGTTCCAGCAGCCCCGGTGCACACAGGGGCTCAGGCAGCAGCAGTGCCACTTCCTCCCAGCCCACAGGTCGGGGCCCTGCCTGAAGTGAAAAGTTGGTGCAGCTCTGCAGGAAAAGTTGTTTCAGCTCTGCCTGAGCTGGTGCTGGTGTGGGCAGTGTTATGAATGAGGCTGTGACTCCGATGTTGTAAAAAATGGCCAATGATTTATTTCAAACTGAGAACAAGGACTGAGCTAGACTCAAGCCCTCTATGACAAATCAGAGCACTGGACACTCCTCTGGGACACACCGTCCTTCAGAGAGTGACCTCAGCACAGTCTGTCAGTCCTTTTTTCATGCTCTGTCCTTCCTCTGATTGCTGCACTCAGGATCCCTGGCAGGACTGGCTCATCCGCCGGGGTTGGATTGGTCCTTGGCAAGATTCATCCCTGACCAATCATTTCCTCTGGGTGTCGAATGTTTGGCTGACCCTGTTCACAAACTGTGGCTCAGAAAAGTGTTCTGGTGTTCTCAGAGTTTCTGCTCCCTGAGATTCCCCTCGGGGGTGCTGTTCCCCGGGGTAATCAGGTTTTCAGTCTTCTCTCTGCCCTGAGTGTTTCACAGCAGAGCCAGAGCAGACAGGCTGAGTCCCCAGTCCGTGTTTCCAAGGTTGTTTATTCTTCATTCTCTCAGTTCTGTCCCAGCTCTGCAGGGCGTCCCCAGCAGAGCAGGACACGCGGGGACTGGGCGGCTCAGAGAGCCCCACACCTCATGTACAGCACCCCTGACCCAACCACCGTCCAAATTGCACTTTTGATTGACAGAATTGTACCAATGCCCACTGCCTATGCTAACATGGCATTTCTACTCTAAACCAATCTCTAAAATCCAACTCAGCCAAAGATGGGGGACGAGAGCAAGAACAAGGAGCACAGGGGCCACTCCCCAATTCCTCCCTCTTGTCTCTTCAACCCCACATACTAAAAATCCGGGATTCTGCATTTACATTCTATGATCAACTAAATACTGCTTATTTTGAATTCTCTCAGCTTGTGATTCTTCATACACTGTGGGCATTCACTGCCATGGCAGGGATCAGAGGCAGTGTCCTCCTGGGCTCTGTGTGAGGCTCTGAGCCCCTTGGACAGACCCCAGACCCCCTGTCCGGTCTGCAAACCCTCCAGGGCGGTCAGAGGAGTGTCCTGGACTCCGACATGATGTCATCTTTATGTAGTACTATCAATACTTTAACAGCATTACAACTGTAACATCTTACAACCATACAGAGTTGTGTGTTAGAATTAAAACTTATAAGATACACACATATACTTTCACAGCTAACAATTATTTAACTTGTGTGGTTATAACAGGTGGCAGGTGGGGCCTGGGACATTTCTGCCTCACTGCAGGGCCACAGGGCTCGGGGTCCCTGGAGCCACCCCCTGCCCCAGCAGGGCCATCCCAGAGCTCAGGGCACAGGGCTGTGTCCGTGTGGCTCTGGAATGCCCCAGGAGGAGACTCCAGCCCCTCTGGGCTCTGCTCAGGGCTGGCACTGCCAGGGCAGAGGTTCTGCCCCTGTGCAGGAATTGCTGAGTCCTGCCCGCGGCTCTGGGGGCTCTGCTGGGCCTGGAGCAGAGCCTGGGGCTGCAGCAGAGCCNCAGTGACAGACACAAGGACACAGGGACAGACAGACAGGCAGGGACAGACAGACAGGGACAGACACAGGGACAGACACAGGGACAGACAGACAGACAGAGACCCCAGGGACACATGGGGACACCCAGAGATACAGGAGGCCACCCAGGGACACACAGAGGGATGGACAGAGCAGCTGTAGCTGCCCCTGGATCCCTGGCAGTGCCCAAGGCCAGGCTGGACCCTGGGGCTGGAGCAGCCTGGGACAGGGGAGGGGTCCCTGCCATGGCAGGGCAGGGATGGGATGAGCTTTCCAATCCCTTCCAGTCCCTGGGCAAATCCCTTCCAAATGTGGGCAGTGGTTCCAGGTTTCCCATGGAACGTTATTCCCAAGTGTTCCTGTGGAGGGGTTGGAGGCTGCTCTGCTCAGCTCAGCCCCAGTGCAGGCTGCAAACCCCTTCCTGCAGAGCATTCCCAGGATGGCAGCAGGGAACAGCCCAGCAAGTTCCATCCTTTCCGTGATTCCTGATTCCATGGAATCTCCTAAGGTGGGCTCGGACATGGATTTCTCACCCCACATCGTCCCTGGGAGTGCAGGACTCAGGGCCAGCACTGAGCCCACCGCTCTGGACCTCCCTCCACCTCCCAGCCCTTTAAACTCAGCACAGAATGAACTCTGGTTTGATGGTTCTGTTGGAAAACTTGGGGAAACTCATTCTGGTTCAGTGTGAAAAAAAGAACATTTGGAGGTTTTCCTCAAATAATAAAAGAAGGAAAGTGATGGTTTTGTCAGTGGAGTGGCACAGCTACACTAACAGGGGGATCTTTAATATTTTTTGTGTTTCTTTTTATGCTTTGGAATACTGGTATTGCATTTCCCTCAGCTCTGGAGCAAAAGGAAATTTCAAAACATAAAACCAGGATTAAAACCACAGAAACAAAACTCGCTGCCTCTGTAATTTCTCTGTCCTCCTTCTGCTGGCAGTTAAAACCAAAATATTAATAAACTGATAACAGTTGTCTCCAAATTTCCTGGGATTTAAACCTTTTGCGTTTGGCTCACTTGGAGACTCATCCATCCCGAGTTCCCTGGAAATAAATTCACTGCTGGGAGTTTGTCCCAAGGCCCCTGAATTTTGTTTTTTGCTTTGTTCTCCAGGTCATGAGCGTCCTGCTGCTCATCGAGTATTCCCTGGAGGTGGCCAACGGGAAGGGCTTCTGCAAAGACCTGGACAAGGATTACTACAGGATTGGTGGGTCCTGGCAGTGCTGTGGGGCAGGGAGGGATCCCTCAGTCTGCATTGATCCCGCTGCCTTTTCCATCAAATGATTTGGAGTTCTGGGTCAAAAGCTCAGGAAGGAATTCAGGCTCTGTTTGGGTTTTGCTTCAGGCCAAGGCTGTGTTGGAGATCAGTGTGGAGCCCAGAGAAGTTTTTATTTCAGATGATCAGAGCCCAAATTCTGCAGCACCCACAGAGTCCTTCAGCTCCCTCCGGAATCTCCTGTGGATTCCCCTGGCAATCCTGGTTTCCCTTAATCTCCTGTGGATCCCCCTGGCAATCCTGGTTTCCCTTAATCTCCTGTGGATCTCCCTGGCAATCCTGGTTTCCCTTAATCTCCTGTGGATCTCCCTGGCAATCCTGGTTTCCCTTCATCTCCTGTGGATTCCCCCTGGCAATCCTGGTTTCCCTTCATCTCCTGTGGATTCCCCTGGCAATCCTGGTTTCCCTTCCTCTCCCTTTTCCCCACCTGTGGATCATTCCAGCCTAACACACACTCCTGATTTCCTTCACATTCCTGGCATTTCCAGGGAAGCACTCAAGTATCCAAGAACTCCTCAAAGGAAAGAGGGGACAAATCCCACCCCACAGTGATCCCATGGATGTGTGGGCCATGGGACACTGCCACCAACACTCCTCCGTGCCATGGAGTCATTCCCATGGAGCCATTCCCATGGATCTCCCACCTCTCATCTGGACAGCGCCACACCACCCCTTGCTCCCCCTGTGACCCCCATTCCCAGATTTTCCCAGACCCTGGTGGATTTTTCCAGAACATTGGTGGCTGGAAGAGGCAGCCAAGCTGCCCCATAGCTCACAATTCCTGAAGGATTGAATTCCTCCAGAGGGATCCAGAAAAGACGTGGAGCTGTCTCTCGAGGTGCCTCTAAAACAAACAACTGACCTCAGATATTGCCCAACCAGGATGTTCTGCGGGAGCTGTTTGGTAACAAGTGCAGGGGGTGTTTCCTTTCTTGAGTCATTTTCCATGTAAAACCACAAGCAGAGATAACCCTGGGAGCAAAAGGAGGAACCCAGGCCCCCTCCCTGCCCTGTCTGTGCCCACAGAGAGAAAAACACAATCCCTGGCAGCCAGGAATTGCTGTTCCCTGCTTTTCCAGAGAGGCTGCTCCTGGGCTGAAAATTCCGTGTACGTGGAGGAAAAGGAGGCTGGGTGTGGATTCCTGCACATTCCAAACTCTCCTGTTCCCAGGACAGGAGACAGAAATAGGGAAAAGCACCAAACCAGGAATAGGCACTGCCTGGTGAAGTTATAAAAGCTGGATTCATGTTCTTCCAAAGAAAAGGGCAGCACTGGGATCCCTCAGGGCTGTTTGACATCAGCACTGAAAGATTTGGTTCATCCAAAAGAATCATGGAATGTCTGGATTGGAAGGGATTTTATTCACCCAATTCCAAGGGGAAGGGCATCAGCACTGAGGAAAAAATGGGAATCTGGGTGAGTCCTGCTGATAGGAACCCGAGCAAGGGGCAGTGCAGTGGTTCCCCGTGTTTCCCATGGAGCAATATTCCCAAATATTCCTGGGGGCATGTGGGAGGCTGCTCTGCTCAGCTCAGCCCCCAGTGCAGGTGCAAACCCTTTCCTGCAGAGCATTCCCAGGAAATAACCCAGCAAGGAATAACCCAGCAGGGAATAACCCAGCAAGGAATAACCCAGCAGGGAATAACCCAGGAGGGAATTACCCAGGAGCTCCAGAGCCAGGGCTGGGATCAGCACAAGGAAAACAGAGCATCCATCCATCCGTTCCTGTAAATGTATTTCCACTTTCAATTTTTGATGAGAATTGAAGAACTTGATGCAAGTGTGACCTCAAGGGTTTCCTTCCTCTTTCAGGATGTGGTTGTTTTGCTGTTTTGTGGAGGGTTTGGGTTGTTTTGGGGCTGGGTTTGTTGTTGTTGTTGTTGTTTATTTATTTGGGATTTTTGTTTTTGTTTTTGTTGTTGTTGTTTTGGGAGTTTTGTTTGAGGGTTTTTTGTTTGAGGTTTTTGTTTGTTTGGGGTTTTTTTGTTTGTTGACTTGTTTTTTGTGGTTTTTTTTTGTTTGGGGGGGTTTATTTGGGGTTTTGTTTGTTTGGCCTTTTGTTTGTTTGTTTGTTTGTTTGGCTATTGGTTTGTTTGGGGGGTTGGGGTTTCTGGTTGATTGTGTATTTTTGGTTTTTTGTCATGGCACCAGCCCATCCCTGCTGCCAGCAAGGGAGGATGACTCTGTTTCCTGGGAACAGGAGGCAGCCAGCTCGTGGGAAGTTGTTTTCCCTTGGTTTTCCTTTTCTTTTCATCTCTTTGTTTTTGTGAGGTTGTGGGGGTTTTGTTTCTTTTTTGTTTTGTTTGAGGGGTTTTGATCCAGGTTCTGCTTGGAAAATCCAGCTGGGCAATTAGCTGGCAATGGCCACTTCCCAATTAATTAGGGATCCTGCCAGAGAGCTGGAGCAGGACGCATGGAGAGAGAGGCAGGAAAACACAGCTGTGCTGGACCCCAGAAAATCCTGGGATAAGGAAATAAATCCTCTCTGGGCAAGATCCTGAGTGCTGGTGCTGGGTGAAACCCAGGGGAAAATGTTTTGGGAGTTTGGGTTTTAATGGCATTGGGTATTGGCTCCTTTAGGGAAAAGGCTTTGGGAGTTTGGGTTTTAATGGGATTGGGATTGGCTCCTTTAGGGAAAAGGCTTTGGGAGTTTGGGTTTTAATGGGATTGGGATTGGCTCCTTTAGGGTTTGTCCCACAAAGGCTGAGTCTGGCGCCTTTGTTAAGCTCTGTTTTGGGTTTAGGCTGTTCCCTGTTAATCTTTGGCTCTTTGTGCACATCCCAGCCTTGGTTCTACTCCCCTGCTCCTCAAAGGTGGGGTTGTTGTTCTGCCTTGGAATTCTGGCTTTCCCACCCCACTGGGAGCAGAAGGAAAGCAGCAGTGGCTGCCTTTGGAGGGAGCTGCCCTTTGTGTTCCTTATTTTCTCCAGGATAAAAAGCCCTTTCCCCCTCTCCCTCCCTGCTCTCCCTCGGGGTTTGCTGCATTTGGGGGCTCTCTCTTCATTGTTTTTGGAGATTTCTTCCTCCCTGGGTCTCAATTCCCACAGCCTGGGGAGGAGCAGCTCCTGCCCTGGGGTTTTATCAGGTTAAGAGGAAAAGCAGTTTCCTTGCTTTGTGCCATCATGGCCCTCCTCTCCTGGTGCAACGTGACTGGATAATTCGAATCATTCCCTGTATCCCACCACTCCAGATGGCTCCACTCCATCTCGAGATCAGCTTTTTCGGATTCCCAGGGAGTTGCAGCCTCCCCAGAGGGTTTTCCCCCAAGCCTGAGGAAGGAAGAGGCTCCTCGTGCTGGGGGGAGGAAATGCTGGGCAGAGCTTCTTTCCGCACTGAAGGTTTCCCATCATCTCAAAAACTCATTTCTGGAGGAGACTTAAAGAGGAGACAGCAGGGGAATTGAAAATCCCTTTTGTATCAATTGAAATGAATTGAAATTGCATTTAAATGAACCCTGTCAGCAGAGGGAGGATGGGAGGGGTGGCACTGCTGCTGCCACCTGCCCAGATGTGGCTCAGGAAGGTCTTCAGCAAACCTGGAATTGTTCCAGAGTTTCTCAGTGACATTTTTAGTCCTTTCTTCAGCTGGAGGGAGATTTGTGTCCCTTTGCCCTGGGCAGAACCTTTGCATTTCCCCCTAAACACAGCAAATGTCTAAATTCTGATAAAGCTGTGACAGTTATCCCCTGCCTGAAAAACAGGGACAGGTTTCTCTGCCTTGGCTTCTTTGGGAATGATTTTATCCTCTGGGCAACAACGACAAAACTAAACTAAATTAAGAAATATTCACTGGAATAAAGAAATCCACTTCTAGAAAGGTAAGAAAGGATGATTTGGGGTCTGCCCAAGTACTGGAATCTTCCCTCACCAAAAGGGACCAAAGCTCCGGGTGAACACTCCAAGCTGGGGGAGATGGAGATGAATTTTCATGGGGAAAAAAGGGTGATATGGAGAAGTAAAGGATTTTAGAGCAGCTGGAATGTGATGGGATTCTACAGGCACAATTCCCAGAGTTCTTTATGGAAACAGTGGGAGGGTGATGGATAAAACAGAGTTAGGACTGGATTTATTCATGGATGTGTGGAATATCCTCAGCTGGAAGGGACCCCCAAGGATCATCAGTCCTGCACATCTATGGAAGGATCAGCTGCTTTAAAAAAGGGACAGTGAAATCAAAGTTTGGCTCTTTTTTTGGCAGAATTGAACATTTTCTTGAAGCATTTAGGAATTGAAGAACCCAAACTGGCCAGTGCTGTTTTAAACTCAGG
Source organism: Cisticola juncidis (assembly GCA_013400215.1). Lineage (NCBI taxonomy): Eukaryota > Metazoa > Chordata > Aves > Passeriformes > Cisticolidae > Cisticola > Cisticola juncidis. The sequence continues at coordinate 14,825 of VXBR01008131.1, forward strand.
TGAAACAGAAGGAAAGCAGTTGGAGGAGGCTCTGGGAAAGGTTGTGTAGAGGCAGGTGAAAAAAAAAACCCAGCAGAGTTCACCTCTGGAGAGGTGAATCAGCACCAGGGCAGGCTGTGATTCCTGGAGGGAAAATTTCTCCCAGGCAAAGGTTGAGCAGGAACTCCATGGGTATAAAACATCACCCCCTGCACCCAAAGCAGCTGCCAAAAACCCTCACGTTGTAGTTTTGAGGTGTCCCTTGCATCCCACAGCTGCAGAGTTTGGGGCAGAGATCACCCCCTGACCTTCTCTCTTGGTTTGGAAAGACAGGTGTGTCCATCAGGGAATGCTGGAGCTCTCCTTGGAATGGAGAGTGTAAAGCCCCTCCCTCCAACTTATTATAATTTTGAAATTAGGGGCTTTCAAGCTAAAATATGGGAATAGGAATGACAGTTCTTTACTAGGAATATTAAAAATACAAATGCAGTAGTACAAAGAAAACCTCAAGCAAGCAAACAAACAAAAGTCCTAGAAAACCCTGACAGAGTCAGGAATACGACCTGACACCCTGTTCAGGGTGTTGGGAGCAGCCCAAATAAATCCTCCTGCAGTGACAGATGTGGCTCTGTTGGAGCAGAGATGATCCTGCAGACAGGTTCAGTGGGGCTGAGATGGGTCCGCTCTTCCTCTGGGAATCCCGTGGCACAGAGGAATGTCTGGGGTCCCTGTGTCCCCATTTTGATCTGGGTAGGAATGTTTGGCTCCTCCCCCTGGGCGGAGCATCTCCCAATGGATGCTGGAATGTGTCAGTCCCTGTGAGCCTCAGTGGCCCATGAACAGAAGATCTCCCCGAGGGTGGGCAGTGGTGACAGAGATCACAAACCCTGCCCCGCCTGGTTTAACAGCCGGGCTGTGATCAGAAGGCTCCGCCCTCCTCCCCTGGAGTTACAGGAGAGAAAGGAAAAAGAAACCATCCCCAGCTGCTGTCTGCAGATGGAATAGATACACTTTTTTTTTTGGTTACAAAACCCAAGACACCTTCCCTGGCCTCAGCAGAGGTGAGGTGTTAAAACTCCTGCTCTTCTCTGAGAGGTTCTGAAGATCCTTCAGCATTTCACTGCTGGTTCCTTTATCTGCCTTTCAGCCTCTAAATTATTTCCAGCTCATAGCTCTGAGCCAAAAGCCCTCTGGGTTTTTTTTAATACTTCATTTTGTAGCCTGGAATATTTAACATTTCAGACCTTGGTTCCCTCGAGCTCACAACCTGCATCGCCTGGTGGATACAGGAACTTCAAAGAGAGATGAAAAATGGGTGTAAAAAGGGAAAAGAGGGTTAATTCCCGCTGCATGGCATTAATTCCTCCACAGACACAATTCTTTGTGCCAGGTGGAACTCTCCCTTAGGGGTGTGATGGAGTTGGGACATCTTTTGGTGAAGTTGTGATTCCTTTTATCGTTTTTATCCTTTCCAGCTGATGTCACCACCAGTTTCCTGCTGATCCTCATGTTGTTTATCATCAGCTTCCACCTCCTGCTCGGGGTGCTCAAGGTACATTCCCCACAAATGACATCCAGGGTTTGGATGGTGCTCACTGGAATTATGGTCAAAAAAAGCAGGAAAACCCCCCAGAATCACACAAGGGAAAAAAGGCAGATAAAAATCCTGGAATCCTAGAATCACACAGGAAAAAAGACAGATAAAAATCCCAGAATCACAAAAGGGGAAAAAAAGGCAGATTAAAAAATCCCAGAATCACACAGGAAAAAAAAGGCAGGTAAAAATCACAGAATCAGAATCACAGAAAAAAAAAAGGAAATAAAAAATCTCAGAATCTGAAAATCCCACAGGAAAAAAGGCAAATAAAAATGTCTCCTGTTTCCAGAGGGGGAGAGGAACTTGTTTAAAGCCACAAGTTCTTGTGAAAAGCTTCAAACACCCAGATTTACCAAATCTGGGCAACATTTCCATCTGGGCTATGTTTGGTGTTAAATGAAGGAGACTTTATGATTTAGAAATGTTTTCTTCCTCATTCCCTTGCTCTGTTGTAAGTCGGGTCCCATGAGAGAGCTGTTACTGCCCTGGTGCACCGGGGACTCATTTCCCAGTTCAGGAGCAGGAATGACCAGGCCTTGGGGTGGAACCCCAGGAATCTGATGGTGGCAGAGTTCTAAGCATTAAACACCACCCAAATAACCCGGTTCTCCCTCTGCAGAGGTAAACTTTAGGGACAGTCAGGGACAGCTCTGATGGGAAGTGCCAATTCCACAGAGTGAGAATTCCCAGGAATTTTCCAAAGGGGTGAAAAAAATCACCACTGATGCCCTGTTTCCTCCGGATCAGTTGTCACTGCAATCAGAAATTCCAGGGAAGTGTTAATCCTTGGAGCATGATCCAAGTCCTTCCAGGTGTTGCCAGCTGCTCTCATTTCCCACCTGGAGTGGAAATAACCAGAAATGCTTTTCCTCCTCAGAAGAGGGAGCGGCTCCTGATCCCCTTCCTGGCTCTGCAAGTCATCGATTTCCTCCTCAGCCTCCTGACCATGTTCAGCTCCTACATCCAGGTGCCCGTGATCATCTCCGTGTCCTCGCTGGGCCACACGGTGGGTGACAGCTCCTCCTCCTGGCAGGACCCTCCTGCCCCTCAGGGAGGTGGGGAATGCAGGAGTGGGGGATCCACACCTTGGGGTGCTTCCCCATGGAATCCTTTAGGTTGGGAAAGACCTTTAGGGTCCTGGAAGGTTGGAATGAAGGATCATTCCCTTGGGCTGTGGCTCTTCCTGAAATCCCTTAGTTTGGAATAAAGGATCATTATCTTGGGCTGCAATTCTTCATGGAATCATTTAGGATGGAAAAGACCTTTAGGATCCTGGAAGGTTGGAATAAACGATTGTTATCTTGGGCTGTGGTTTGTCATGGAATCCTTTTGTTTGGGAAAGACTTTTAGGATCCTGAATCCAGATGTGAGGTGGTTTCTCCAGGCTGGAGACAGGATGCAATCCTTGGAGGCTGGAGGAAACCAGTGGCAGCTGGGATATTTATTTCCCCTGTCTTGGAATGTTGATTTTCTCCTGGCTTTGGGGAGGTGGCTCTGGGTGTGGCCCTGACAGGGGGGGTTTGCTGGAGATAAACTGGGATTGTCACTGCTCCGGCCAGAGGGGTCTGTGGAGCTGGGATGAAGCCCCACGAATGGTTTGCTCTTTGGGCCAGCAGAAGGAAAGGTTTGAGTTGGATTTAAGGGAATTTAGTGGCTTAAACTCCATATGAACCAACCACAGGCTCTGTTAAAGTGTGAATAATCTGCAGAAATGACCCAATCCTGTGATTATGACCCAATTCCTGTCCCCCTCAGCAGGGCCACTCCCGGATTCCCCTGCTGGCGCTGCAGCTGCTGGATTTCTGCCTGAGCATCCTCACCCTGTGCAGCTCCTACATGGAGGTGCCCACCTACCTCAGCCTCAAGCCTGTGGACAGCAGGGTAGGTCTGGACCCAGCTCCGCTCATTTTCCACACTGGGAACTCCTAGAAATTCACATTCCATGGCTGTGCAGCTTCTCTGACCTGTCTGGAACATCCAGGACTGCTGAGTTTGACATCAAAGAGGGTTTTCTGTGTTCTCCCCAGCGCTGTTCCTGACTGACAGCTCTCGTGTTCCTTAAAAATACTCCTTGTTTCTCCTTGTAGGAATCTGATGGATGCAAATTGCAGGGAGAAGCGATTCAGGTGCAGCTGCCTGCATGGAAAATGCCTCAAATTTCATCTTTATTAAACAGTGATGTTTAATAAATCCCACCCCATTGTTGTTATGAGTAGATGGAATCATCACATTCCTAGGGAAGGATGGAGAAAATGATTTTAGGCCTTGGAATCATGATCCCAAGTTTCTCCCTCCAGAAAAAGAGCAGGAGGATCCCAGGCTGGTGATAAAAGTGGAAATTTAAATTTTAACAGTTCTCATTTAAACAATGCTTTGCCCAAAGAGTGGAAACAGCAGGAGGAAAACAATATCCCTGTGATCCTGCTGCCAGTCAAAATCCTTTGGTTTTGTTCTGCCTGAACCTTGAACCCTCTCTGTGGGTGCCCCTGGCACAGGGAATGAGGGTTGGGGCTGAGTCCTTCTCCTTTTCCCCCAGGGCTCTCTGCCAGCCCTGCAGAAGCTGCCAACAGAGGAATACGCCAAAGTGATGATCACCTTCACCATCGCCTTCGTGGCTGTGCTGCTCCTCAAGGTAAAAATTCGGGAAAATTCAGCTGTGATTCTCTCCCAAATCTGCCTTGTTGGGCTCTCCTCAGGCACAGTAGGAGCTGAGGTTTATCCAAATCCCTGCCTTTACTCTTCTGTGGGAGTTACAAAGCAAAATCCCTGTTCTGTCCCCATCTTCTGTCCCCAGATCATCACTGCCCATTCCTCTCTAGAAGGACAAAAAGGTTGAAAACAAGCACAGCAAAGTCCTCTGCTGTAATGTGCCACAATAAATGAGATTATTGAGATTATTTATCCAAATATCTCCTTTTACACTTCTGTGTGAGTTGCAAAGCAAAATCCCTCTTATCTCCCCAAATCATCACTGCCCATTCCTCTCTAGAAGGAGAAAAAGGTGAAAATAACCCCAAATAAATTAAATTATTGAGCAGCAGGTGAGATCTTTCATTCGATGGGCAGCAGGGCATTAGCTCTCTGATGGGAGCAGGATTCTCCACCCTGATACTCCCAAAGTTCTTTAAAACCAGGAGCTAAACCCTGCTGGTGCCTCGGGAAGCTCCACTGGAGAGGGGTTTTATTCCTTTATTGCTTCAGTGGCCCAGAGAACTGATTTTTCACCTTCAGCCCACAAAGAAAAACCCCAGATTCTTCCAGGTACTTGTGCAGAAAGTGCTGCTTGTGAGTTGAAACCATTTCATATCCTGAGCCTTCCAGGTGGGCCAGATAAGCCAGTGAGGAGTGGAGAGTTTTGCATGGATGCACTTCAGGCTTTAAAATCTCTTTTAATATTTGTATGGAGTGCGCAGCAGGAGCAGAGATAACCCCGAGCCCCGGCTGGCAGGAATCTCCCTGACCTGGCAAATGGATTAATTGGAATTTTCCACAGCTTTACCCACAAAACGCTGGACTTGCAGTGGGTTTTTGTGCTGGGGTTGTAAGAGGAGGGGTGGGGTGGGATAATAAACCCCCAGGACTGCTGCTCTTCTGAACTCCCCAAAAATCCATCAGGACCCCCATCCTTTAATCCCAGAGCCAATCCCTGTCCTCTTCCGTGGGTAAAATCCCGTGGAATTCTCTCCCTGCAGCCCCCCCAGCTCAGGGCAGCAAGGGCTGGGTCTGCAGTACCTGTGTTCAAAATTCCATGTAAGAAATATCCCAAGGGCAGTGTGGGGCTGAGGCTGTGGAGCTCCAGGATCAGTTGTTCTGAATTCCTTGGAAAAACTATTCCAAGGGCAGGGTGATGCTGCCCTGGCACCCTTAAGGAAGTTCCCTGTGCTGGTCCCTGCATCCTCGAGTGATCCTAAATCCACGGAATGATTTGGGTTGGAGGCACCTTCAGGTTCCTCTCACCCCTGCCATGGCAGGAGCTCCTTCCACTGTCCCAGTGAGCTCCAGCCTGGCCTTGGGCACTGCCAGGGTGGGAGGTGGGCAAATATTCCAATAATCTTTGTCTCACTTTGGAATCGTAAAGTCCTCCAACACCACAGGGATATGAAAGCAGAAATTAGGAGGAATAAAATTGGGATTTTGATGTATTTCAAAACAAAAACTGGGGAGTGCATTCCTTGTTGTATGACTTTAATTTATTTCAAAATCAAAATCGGGGAATATATTCCTTTGCTGTATGATTTCAGTGTATTTTAAAACCAAAATCAAGGAATGAATTCCTTTCTTGTGTGATTTTTATTTATTTCAAAACCAAAATCAGAGAATGCAGTCCTTTGCTGTGTGTTTTTTATTTCAAACCCAAAATCAGGGAGTGCATTCCTTTGCTGTGTGATTTTTATTTAATTCTTAGATTTACTGGAGTTTTTTCATGGATGAGTGGGGGTTTTTACCCAGTTTCCATGAGAGCTCCAGATTTGCTCTCTGGATGAAGAGGCTTTGGAAGCAGGAAGGGCTCTGCAATATTCCAAAAAGATGCTCAAAGTTTGGATTTACCTCCGATCTCCGGAATGCTGAGATTGATTCTTTTTTTTTCAGCTCAGATATTTAATTCCATTTTTTCTCTTTGTCTTGGCTTCGTGTCAGCCCAAGCAGCCCTCATTGTCCTGGGCACGCTCGGCTGCACAGCCCAGTTCTGGGATCTGTGGCTCCCTGTGTTCCCTGAAAATCCCAACTGTTCCCGAGCACATTCCCAGGCCAACACAAACACCGGGCACACGACTCTGCCGTGCTGCTCCGAGCAGGGAAAATATTGATTTAACAGGGCCAGTCCCACAGACCCCGCTTATTTCCCTGGGCCACAACCCCTCAATCAATCCTTTTTCCTCAGAAAAGCTCCGTTTATTGCACGGATAAATCCATGGGGTGCCAGGAGCTCCTGTCAGGGAGGTGCGAAAATGGGATTTTGCTGAATGAATGGATTTTTGGGGCCGTCCTTGGATCTCTGTGGTGCCCCTGGTGCTTTCCTGAGGCATCCAGGCTTTGTAACCTGCTCTGAAAAATGGCATCAAAGCCATCATTTCCTTTCCTACCTCGGGATATTGTGATCTCAGAGGTGTCCAAGGTTGTGTTTCATGGATTTTATGTTTAATCACTTTATATTTACTGGATTATCGATCCCAGTCCCATCCCAGTGTTGTTCTGAATTCATGGAATTCAGACTTCATAACCTGCTCTGAAAAATGACATCAGAGCCACGATTTCCTTTCCTGCTCAGGACATTGTGCCCTAAGAGCTCTGTGTTGTGTTTAATGGAGTTTATGTTTAATCACTTTATATTTACTGGATTATTCATCCCAGTCCCAGCCCAGCATTATTCTGAATTCATGGAATCATCACATTCCTACAAAGGGATGGAGACTTTAAGGCCCTTAAAGATTTAAGATTTAAGGCCCTGGGGTCATGGTCCCAAACTTCTCCCTCCAGAGAAAAGAGCAGGAGAGTCCTAGGCTGGTGCCAAGAGTGGAAATGCCCTTTTTGGCCTGCAGGACCATGGAAAAATGTCCTTTTCCTTCCCTTTCCCCTCTTTTCCAGGCCTACATGTTCAAGTGTGTCCTGAGCTGCTTTAAGTACATCAAAGCCAGCAGGAGGGAGGAGGTGAGAGTGGAGCCACAGGCAGTGGAAAAGGTGAGGAAAAGTGAATATACTCCGGAAAGGGGACCCAAAACAGTGGAAAAGGTGAGGAAAAATGAATTTATTCCTGGAAGTGGAGCCACAAGAAGTGGAAAAGGGGCATAAAAATGAATTTATTCATTAAAATGGGCTCAAAAGCAGTGGGAAAGGTGAGAAAAAGTGAATTTATTCTGTCAAAAGGAATCCTTTAGACCGGTGATCCTTACCTCTGCTTTTTTGGGATCTGAGAGAATTTCCAGCCCTTCAAATCCCCAGTAGCAAGTGCTAATAATCAGGTTTTAATTACAATATATCCATTTAATTTTACTTCTGTATAAAATCATTAAAGTCAATGTGCAAGAAAGGGGAAACTCAGGCACAGCAGATAAATGGATCCAGGAATTTGGGGTTCATCCCAGCTGGACTTTGGCTTCCATAGCCAAGAGGGTTTAAAATCAGCTCTTTCTTCACCTTTCTGTCTAAGAGTTCTTGTCTTGGTTTGAAAAGACAGGGATCTGTCAGGGAAAACTGGAGTTTCCTTTGGAATGCAGAATGTAAAAACCCCCTCCCTCCAAATTATTATCATTTTGCAGATAAGAGCTTTCAGGCAAAGTTTTGGGAGATGGAATAACAGTTCTTTAGTAGGAATATCAAAAATACAAATATAGTAGTACAAAAACAAACAAACAAAAGTCCTAGAAAACCCTGACGGAGTCAGGAATACAACCTGACACCCTGTTCAGGGTGTTGGAGCAGCCCAAATAAATCCTCCTGCAGTGACAGATGTGGCTCTGTTGGAGCAGAGATGATCCTGCAGACAGGTTCAGTGGGGGTGAGATGGGTCCTCTCTTCCTCTGGGAATCCCGTGGCACAGAGGAATGTCTGGGGTCCCTGTGTCCCCATTTTGATCTGGGTAGGAATGTTTGGCTCCTCCCCCTGGGCGGAGCATCTCCCAATGGATGCTGGAATGTGTCAGTCCCTGTGAGCCTCAGTGGCCCATGAACAGAAGATCTCCCCGAGGGTGGGCAGTGGTGACAGAGATCACAAACCCTGCCCCGCCTGGTTTAACAGCCGGGCTGTGATCAGAAGGCTCCGCCCTCCTCCCCTGGAGTTACAGGAGAGAAAGGAAAAGAAACCATCCCCAGCTGCTGTCTGCAGATGAAATAGAACACACTTTTTTTTGGTTACACAACCCAAGACAGTTCTGGATTTTCAGTGTTGGAAGGATGGATGGGCAGGAAAGAGGGAGACATGGAATGCTGAGGGATAGGGAATGCTGAGAGATGTGGAATGCTGAGAGATGTGGAATGCTGAGGGATAGGGAATGCTGAGGGATGTGGAATGTTGTGTATTGGTTTTGTTCTTGGCAAATCTGCTGAGCCCTGTCTTGCCAGCTGTGGTGGTCCAGCTGTGCCCTTCTGCAAAATTCCTCAGCTTTCTCTGGGAATGGGGCTGGGATTCCACAGCTTCAGGAGCCTGGGGCCGTTTATTGTCCCAGGAATGGGGGTGGCACCGGCACAAGGTGGATCCAAACCCTGCTGCCCCCAGCTCTGCTGATTCCTGCCCTCCGTGCCCTAAACCCCACGTGGTTCTTTGTCCCTCCTTTGAAGCAGGCAGAGGAGCCCTCCAGGATGAAACCCCTGGGATCCCATAACCTCTGATCTCTTCCAGGCTGTCCTGCCATCCTATGAGGAAGCCCTGGAATTGCCATCCAAGGATTCCCCCCCTCCCTACGTGACCATCTGAGCCCAGCCCGGGGAGAGGTGACACTGAGTGCTGCTGCTGCTGCCTCTCCCCTCCTGGCACAGTCCCAGTGCTCCCTCCAGAGCAGTTCCCAGCTTTTTCCAGCCAGATCCTGCCAGGGAACTGCTGGAGTCTTGTACCGCTCTGGAACCTCAATTTCCTGACTCTGGCTCTGGTTTCAATCCCTGGAATCTGGGATTTGGCTGCTGTGGGGTGCAGGCTGGCTCGAGCCCTGCCTGCTTTGCTCTGTGCCACCAGGATGGCTCAGCAGTGAGACCCTTGGGAGGAGGGATTAAGGGATGAACAGGGAAGGAATTTTCTCTGGGATAACCCAGCCCTGCAGCCCTGCCAGCCAGAATTCCTGCAGGAAAGGGATCAGCCAAAAAATCCCCAGGAACTGCAGCTCTCGCCCTGTCTGCTTGTGATGATCGACAGCGCCCTGGAATATCCAGCCCAGCGTTGCTCTGCCATTTCATACCTGAGTGGGTGCATTTTTCTGTGCTTTTATGTGATTTGGAAGACGAGTTTCAATTAAAATAAAAATGTTAATGGCTTCCAAACCGTAAGTCTGATTTCTGAGGGTGTCTGATTGCTGAGTGAAGGAAGAAATAATTTGATTTCTAAAACATTAGCAAGCAAAAAATGGTGCTTTGACCTTGGCCTGATCTTTTCTCATGCCTGTGCTGCTTGCAAAGGAAAAGCTGATATTTCTATTTCAATTTCCTCTCAAAATCTGCTGCTCTGCCTTATCAGCAGTGATAAGGATCTGTGGCCTGCTCACCAATGGCTGCACAGCTCAGACCCTGCAGATGTCACTGATGGCACTGCTGATGTCCCTGGAATTCTGCACCTGCTCCCCTTTCGGGATCATTTCCTGCTCTTTTCAAACATCACAGGGTGAAAAAAGTGGGGTTTTCTCAGTCTTAAATAAAGTCTCCATTCCAGCCTCCTCCAGAGCTTGAATCACAGCCCGGGGGGGCTGCTCTGCTCTGAACCAGCTTCAATGGAATATTTAACAGCAAACTTCAATGGAATATTTGCAGAGGATGAATAAGAAATGTGCTGCTGCCCCTGCTCTTTTCACTGGATGTGCATTTCTGCAATGGGGATGAAGAGGATGATGTTGGTTGTATATTTACAGCTGATTTGCCCATCGGGGGGGATAATTCCATTTTTCTGTGCTCCATCTCCTTGTTTGGGGCACCAGGATGCTCCACAGCAGACCTGGAGTCTGGGAGGGTGCCCTAAATGACCTCTCAGTGGCTCCAGTGCTTTTAAACATGCTCAGAAATCCCCCCCAAAACACAAACCACTCCAATCCTCCAAGAAGAAAATCAATCTTCTGCCCCCACATCTGTTAATTGTTTACTTGTAACTGAAGAGCAAGGGAGCAACTCGAAATTCCACCAGGAAACTTTGCAGAAGAGCCCAGAGTACTGCAGCAAGACCCAGCTCAGTCTCCTGCTTTATTCTGTGGAGAGATTAAAAATGATCTTTGAATTGTTAATGAAATTGATTACTGAACATTCCACACATCTCTTGGTCACAGCCACAGCACCAGGCTGGCTGCTGGAGCTGTTCCCATTTCTCACCATGACTGTCCCAAGCCAGGCCTGCAGGAGACCTCGGGATGGGCCCTCCCTTTGGGAATCCTGCCTGGAATATTCCTGATCACAGCCTGGCACGTGGTGGGACAGCTCTGGCAGGGAACATTCCACCTCTCTCCTTTGTCACAGCCACAGCACCAGGCTGGCTGCTGGAGCTCTTCTCGTTTCTCAGCATGCCTGGCCTGGAGGAGGCCTGGGGATGGGTGCAGATGCCCTTTGGAAAAGCACATCCTGCCCTAAACATTCCTTATCAGAGCCTGGGATGCTGTGGGAAGGCTCTGGGGCATTGGACCAGCTCCTCCCACCCAAACCCCATTAACTGGGGCTGCCCAGGTGTGAAATGCTGCAATTCTCCGTTTCCAAACCAGAGGAGGGTTCCTCAGTGTGATCCTACTAAATCCTGTTAAAACCCCTCCTCCACCTCTTTCAAGGTTCAGATTCTCCCTCTAATTAAATTCCTGCCAATAATGGGGAGTGCTCCTGGCTGTTGAGTGGCTGCATCAGGGTAAATCAGTCCCTGGTCCTCTTGCTTTAATTGACTTTGCTAATAGAGCTGCAGCAGCTAAAATATGGTCAGGACGTGTCTGGCAAACACGGGGTTGGTTTCAATGTGGGTTCACACCTGGCCTAACAGAGCCTGGCTCTACCAGGCCAGCCCATCTCCTGCCTGGGGCAGAGCTTTCTCTGCTCAGCATTCCAGCATCCCAGTTCCCCGTGAGAGCCTCCAAACCCCCAAACCCAATAAAATGTGTGGGTTTATTGTGAGCTTCCAGCCAGGCCAGGGCTGAGCTCGAGACAGGACGTGGGCTTGGGTTTCTGAAATCCACAGGGTTGGGCCAACACAAACAGCCCAGGCTGCTCACGAGCCCACCATGGCCCCGCCAGTGCTGAGCTTGAGGCTGAGAAAAGTCTTAAATGCCCTGGTTATTGTGGTTTGGCTTCCCCAAGCTGATTCATTGATGCCTCACCAAGCCAGGCTGAGCTCACACAAAGATCTCAGCGCTGCTCCTTGATTTTGGTCAGGGCAGAGGAGAAATGAGCAGCAGTTCTCTGGTGGAGAGGGAAGACTGAGCTGATGGTTGAGCTGAGGATCTCAGCACTGGCAGCACAGATAAATGAGAGGGTCTTGACTGAAACAATAACATCTCCTGGAGTTTGAGATGTTCCTGGACTCCAGGGATGACCACTAAATCCCCTGCCTTCCTGTGGCTTTTTCCACCCGGAAAATGCTCCAGTGGAAAAGGGGATTTTGTGGAACATTCCTGCCAATGGAAGCATTTCACAGGGATTTTGGATGGGCTTGGAGCAACCTGGGACAGTGGAAGGTGACGCTACCCATGGCAGGAGGTGGCACTGGATGGGCTTTAAGATCCTTTCCAGTCCAAACCATCCCAGGATTCTGGGGTTCTCTGATTCCTGGGGCTTTCATGTGCCTTGCCTTGATCCATCAGGTGTTTGGGGTCATTCACCTTGGAGACAAGAGCTGCCCACACAGTGACCACATTTACAACTGGTAAATCTTATCCTGCTGTTCTTCCATAGAGTCATCAAATCGTGGAATATCCTCAGCTGGAAGGACCCAGAAGGATCCTGGATTCCAGCCCAGACCCCCCAACAACCCACCCTGAGCATCCCTGTCCAAAGGCTCCTGGAGCTGTGGCAGCCTCAGGGCCGTGCCCATTCCCTGGGGAGTCTGGGCAGTGCCAGCACCTCTGGGGGAAGAACCTTTCCTGCTCTGCAGCCTGAGCCTGCCCTGGCCCAGCTCCAGCCATGCCCTGGGTGCTGTCCCTGTCCCAGGGCAGAGCTGGAGCTGCCCCTCGGGAGGAGCTGCAGATCCCTGAGCTCTCTGCTCCAGCTGGACCCTCCAAGAGCTCTCAGCTGCTCCCATTCCCCATCTCTGTGTCCCTTCCTGGTTACTCTCTAACACCTTTAGACCTTTTTTCTATTGTGACACCCAAAACTGCACAAAGTTCTCGAGCCATCCCAGCCCTTTCTGGCACAGAAACAACCTCAGCAGCTCCTGGGCCAGGCCAGAACTGGGGAATTGCACAGGTGGAGAAATCCAGGCATGGATGGAGGAGCAGAGCCTGCAGCAGAGGCAGGAACCGTGCCCAGAGGCAGCGCAGTCCCAGGGGAAGCTACGGGCATGGGGAGCAAACAAAAAGTGATCCCTGTGAAATAAGTGTGACCCATAAAACACACAAACATAAACAGCATTTGCTATTTCCAGCAACAAGCCCCAGGGATATTTGCCAGCTCTTTGCAGCTGGAAGGATAAACAGAAATTCCTTTGATCCTGACTCGGTGCAGGGGTTATTTTCAAAGACACTCCTGCCTCCCCAGCCTCTCCTTTGCATCATTTGTTGGATGCTTTGCTCTGCCCCCACTGCTGTAATTCCACTTTTCCAGGGTGGGAAATGGGGATGCAGGAGGTTGGGAGGGATCCCCCATCCCTCAAACCAAAATAGAAACATTATGGGGGTAAAACACAAGAATTGGAGCTTTTGTCATTATTTCTCTGCAGGGTGAAAAGTGGAACTGGGAATCCAGCTTGGAAACACTCACCTGGAACATCAAAGGAAGGCAGAAACAGGCAGAAATTATGGAGCATTTTGTAAACCCCTGGAGCTTTCTGGAGGTTGCAGGGCAGCAGGGCTGTGTTTACTACAACTCCGGGGTTTGTTTAGAATGAAATAAGAACCAACAGCAAACAACTCAGAGTTTGGCTGCTGCTCCCTTCCCTGCCTTTTCATTCTGCACCATCTGTGGGACTCAGGCACCCTCCAGGTCCCTTTGGAGAAGAATTTCTGGTCCAGGGCTACAAAAAGTAAAGAAAAATCCAGTATTTAACTCACAGAATTTTTTAAGATTGGAAAAAACCTTTAAGATCCTCATGTCCAACCATGGTCACCACTAAACCACATCCTAAAGAGCCCAATCCACACTTTTTTTGGAGCAATTGCAGGGATTTGACTCCACAACTGCCCTGGGCAGCCTGTGTCAATTCCTGACCACCCTTTCCATGATGAAGTTTTTCCTAATATTCATTCAAATCCTCTCCTGGCCCAACCTGAGGTGATTTCCTTATCCTGCCTTCTGCTGGAGCTCCACTGAAAGTGGAGCATCTTGAGATCCCTGATTTCCATTTTTCCCACCAGAAACTTTCCTATTTTTCTGGGTCATTTCCATGGCAGTGACACAGGGACTGCTGCTGCATTTTGATTTTAACACTTGGGCTCACTGCAGGGTGAAATTTATAGCGAGATAGTAAATGCAGTCAGGGGGTGTTTATTGGAAATATGGAAATCCAAAGCTAAAATGCAGTTTTGAACTAAAACTTCAGCAGAACAAATGGCATGAATGCAATCCCACCTCTAAACAACAACTGTCAGACACATGGGAAATCCAGTGTTGTTTTTCCTGGCTTTTCCCAGCTGATCTGCATTCCTGGGAAGCACTGTGATGGGAGAAGATCTGCACTTATATTGTTTATTCCATCAGAGTTATTTGTGTGATGGCAAATGAGGAGTTGCCACCTCTCCCAGCTTTAATTTTGTGTTAATGTTTTCATTTTTAGTACTGTCCTGGTTTGGAAGACAAGTGTCTGCTAAGGAAGGCATGAGCCTCCCTTGGAATGGAGAATGTGAACCCCCTCCCTCTGAATTATTGTAATTTTGAAATTAAGGGGCTCTCAGGTAAAGATATGGGAATAGGAACAACAGTTCTTTACTAGGAATATTAAAAATACAAATGCAGTAGTACAAAAAAGCAAACAAACAAAAAAAGAAAACCCTGACAGAGTCAGAGCACTGCCTGACCTCCTGTTGGTCAGGTCCAGCCCAGCCCTCCTGCAGTGGCAGATGTGGCTCTGTGGGAGCAGAGATGATCCTGGAGCAGGGGCAGTTCCCTCTGAAGGTGCAGTGGGGTGAGATGGGTCTGGTCTGGTNTGGTTACAGAACACAAACTGCTATTACATCCTGCATTGCAACCTAAAACGAGGTTAAGGACTTATCCTTAAGCTGGGCTTTGCCTTCCCTGCTCTAAGACTGGCAGATTTGGCACTTTAAAGGTGAAGGTATCGCCTCGAGCCAGAAGGACACTTGGAGACCGGGTTCTGTGTTCATCAAAGCAAGCAGGGCAGAAGACCCTCCTTTTGTTCATTCTTCCTATTAAATACTTCTAGCAAGATGCCCGTGGATTGGACTGTTAACAGTCCCACCTCTCAACCCATCGGGCCAGGGGATGTCACAAAGTCTTGTTTGTCCCAGCATGGAATGTGAAAACAAATTCTGTGTTTATAGAACATAGCTGGTGTTTACATGAAAAGAGAGTGAGAAGATACAAACCTTCTGCTTAATATGAAACACTCAGCCAGCCAGGAGAATCTCATGGCAACATGAAGGTGTCCAGCAGAGTGGAATTCTGTCATGGGGAATTGGCAAACCAGGGATTTGCAAACCAGGAAATTTGTCTGGAAAACAACAGAGGATCAGAAGGGGAACAAGAACTATGAGGAAACCATGAGGAATTTGGGGAATCCAGAGCTTTGACAGTGAAGAGAAACCAAAGGCCTCTCCTGCCCGGGTGCAGATGATGATTCCCAGTTGTCCATGCTGGGGAAGACAAACTGCAGCTCCCAAGCTCACACTGGAATCTTGGAATCACAGAATTCCTCAGGCTGGAAAGAACCCCTGGGATCACCAAGTCCTTCTCTGCACCCAGCACCACCACAGCCACCACTGACCATGTCCCCAAGGGCCATCTCCACACCCTCTTAGGACATCCCAGGGATGAGGACTTCACCACTTCCTTGATTCCCCTTGAGCCAACGTTCACAACCCTTTCCATGAGGAAATTTTCCCAAAATCCCCCCTGAGCCTCCCCTGGCCCAGCCTGGGGCCGTTCCCTCTCCTCCTGTCCCTGTCCCTGGAGCAGAGCGCGACCCCCCCGGCTGTCCCCTCCTGTCAGGAGCTGTGCAGAGCCACAAGGTCTCCCTGAGCCTCCTTTTCTCCAGGCTGAGCCCCTTCCCAGCTCCCTCAGCCCCTCCTGGGGCTCCAGACCCTGCCCAGCTCCATTCCCTGCACTGGACACGCTCCATCCCCTTCTTTTCCAAAGAAATGTCCTTCTTTTCCAAAACTGCCCCCAAAATTCGAGTTGTGTCCTCAGCAATGCCCAGCACAGGGGACTCTGAACCTTTTGCCTTCACCAGGAGCAAGGTGGGACCAAAATTTTCTGGTTCTCCATCCATAGAAGGAAAGGGCGGATTTGGTGTTTTAAAGCAGCATTTTTGGAGTCAGGATCCATGGATTTGAGGGTGTTGGAGGAGAGGCAAAGCCTCCCTGTGCCAGGACACGTGAAGGCTACAACAGCAGCAGGGCCACGCTGGGGCCAGCACGGGCCATTCATGGTTTGTATGTTTACCTTGCAGGCAGGCTGGGGAAGAGCTCGAAATGCATATTTTCCTCCTGAAATATTGACTCCAGTGTTCTCCTTCTCAGGGGCCTGGGGAGAAATGATGTTTCATATTTTAAAAATAAACACTGCTTTTCCAGAGGCATCAATGCAGCCCCAGAGCTCCCAGCACACCTTTGCCTCTCGCCCTCTTTAATGCTGCTTGTGTGCCACAAGCTCTGCTGGTGAAAATATCCACCTGAAATGTATTTATCTTTGCTAATTAACAGCAGAATGACACAGAGCAACTTTATGTTTTCCCCGCAAGAACAGCCATAGAGGCTTCATTTATGGAGAGCTCTGAATGATCCCCATTCATGGGGAGCAAGTGCTGTCTGCACCAAGAGATCCTTGTGTGCAGGGCAGGGAAACAGGAGAAACCCCAGCCCAGATGGGTCCAGGGAGAAATCTCCCAGATTTCAGGATTTTATTTCCCTCTGGGCCATGATGGGCACAAATGGATGGGGGCAGTTTTGGGGAGCAAAGTCTGTGTGTGAACATGGGAGGTGCTCAATGTGTTTGCTGTGCCCTAAATCCATGATTTTATAAATATATCCATGAAAGCATCCACAGAGGAAGGGAAGGGGGTGCAAGGGACCTTAAAACCCACCCAGTGCCACCCCTGCCATGGGCAGAGACATTTGCCACCATCCCAGGCTGCTCCAGCCCCAGGGTCCAGCCTGGCCTTGGGCACTGCCAGGGATCCAGGGGCAGCCACAGCTGCTCTGGCAATTCCAGCCCAGCCCTGCCCACCCTGCCAGGGAACAATTCCATCACAATGTCCCCATCTAATCCTACTCTGTTTCAGTTTGAAGCCATTCCCTGTGTCCTGTCCCTCCATCCCTTGTCCGAAGTCTCTCTCCATCTCTCCTGCAGCTCCTTCAGGTACTGGAAGGTCTCAGTGAGGTCACCCAAAACCTTCCTCTCTCCAGGCTGAACAATCCCAATCCTGCCACCCTTTCCTCATGGCAGAGCTGCTCCATCCCTCACCTGGAGCATTTCCTTGTCCTGGCTGAAAATCCCCAGAGCTGTCAGCTCCAGAGCTGGCTGAAACCCTGGCACTGATGCTGTGGGAATTCAGTGGGACAAATCCATCCTGATTTTGCATGAGAACATCGCCAGATTTTGATATTTTAATTAACATTTATTAAAGTTAAAGAGTTAAGAGGAGCCTGGGAGCTTCAGTGAGGACAGGTCCTTTTTTCCCCTCATCAAAGAGCCTTTCTCCCCAGGAGCTCCCAGGCTGCTGAAGAGCTTTTGGAGGAAAGAGAGACTCTGGATAAGGGAAGAGAAAGTTGGGCTTTGAGTTAAAGGTATTTGCATGGCCCTGCACTCACACAATGCAGATTAAATGGTTGAGGGATCCAAGGATGTGCTGCTGGAAAAGGTGAGCAGAACTAATCCATGCAAGGAGAAGGGCTTTAATCAAGTGACAGCAGTGTAAAACAGTCGTTAAAAAAACAGAAAAAGATGCACTGCTTTGTGACAAAGCCATCATTAAATCTCTCTTTCCCCGCTACCAAATCTCCCTGCTGCTTCTCCACAAAGGGAACATCGGATTTCTCCTCATTTGCAGGACCCTCAGCCTCGGTGGCCGATTGGGATTGTTGGGTTTTCTGACAGGAGCTGCATCTCCCTCGTGTGTACGAAGCTGAACGCTGCACTGCCACCTCAAAGCCCGCAGCTGTCTGTCTGTCTGTCCGTCCGTCCCCAGCCCCTCCTGTCTATCTGCTTTGGGTTCTGGAGCCCTCCCTCCCCTCCCCGCTCCGCTCACAGGGGCTCAGCCACACAGAGCAGCGCCTGTTCCCTGCAGGAAAATTCTTCTGCATCCCGGCTTTTCACCCGTTAAATGAAACCGTTAAATGAGAGGCTCCCAAACCTTTCCTGTGCCTCTCCTCTGCTGATGCTCCGAGGGCAGCAAAGCCCCGATCCCACAGGACGCTGTCCCGGGCTTGGCACGGGTGGGCACCCAGAGGGGACCCGTGTGACGCTGGCGCTGTCCCCTCTCAGGGCTCTGCCAGGGGAAGGACTCGAGCCTGGCACCGCAGCCCCTCTGCTTTCCTTGCCTGTCTCCGCTGCTGCCCTGAGCCCTCACCCAGGGCAGGGATCCCCAGGGATCGCCAGTCCTGCCCTTGGCACGGGGGAATGAGAGGGGACCCCTGTGACAGTGGCACTGTTCCCTCCCTGGCACAGGGGCAATGAGAGGGGACCCGTGTGACGCTGTCCCCTCCCTGACCCAGGGGAAGTGAGAGGGGACCGTGTGACAGTGGCA
>VXBR01008131.1:37799-70456 GCA_013400215.1 Cisticola juncidis
GGGGAACAGAAACCCCGAGGAGAATCTCAGGGAACAACGACCCCGAGACCTAATGGTGTTCTAACAGTGGCCTGTGTGAGGATGGCACTCCCCACCCTCAGATTCCCCCTGTCCCTGTCCCCCCAGGCGCCCTGTGCAGGACCAAGCCCACGGACCTGGTGTTCATCATCGACAGTTCGCGCAGCGTGCGGCCGCACGAGTTCGAGAAGATCAAGGTGTTCGTGTCGCGCGTGATCGAGGCGCTGGACGTGGGGCCCAACGCCACCCGTGTGGGCGTCATCAACTACGCCAGCGCCGTGCGCAGCGAGCTGTCCCTGCAGGGTCCCCAGGCCAAGGCCACCCTGCTGCAGGCCGTGCGCAGGATCCAGCCCCTCTCCACCGGCACCATGACCGGCCTGGCCATCCAGTTCGCGCTCAGCCGCGCCTTCAGCCCCGCCGAGGGCGGCAGGGACGGCGCGCCCGACTTCAAAAAGGTAAGGTGGAGGAACGGGGGGAAAATCCGGCCTGTTGTTTCTTCTAAGTGCAGCTAACTGTCGCTGTTGGACATGAAATAAGGATGCTTGACTCCAGTGAGCAGGCAGAGGAGAATCAGAAGGGTTTATTTACAATTCATTCAGCCTTTTTATAACATGCTGGGCTAAAAAGGCAAATTATTGGTGCATAGAATGGACACCTCTCTCCATTGGTTCAGTAACACAAACAACACCTGGGAGAGAGGCTGGTATGGGAAAGGAATATTGTTTACCCAGAAGTGTTATGGGAAGAAAAGTTATTTACACAAAGCTGCTTGGGAAAGGAGAAACTGCTGAAAAGTTTCTCTTGGAAAAGCCAGCAACCCTCAGGCTTCAGAAACATCAGGCCCACAGCTAGCAAGCAATTTGTAAGTTCCCATGTGAAGCTGTTTTGAGAATGAGAAGTTCCTTTATTTATTCCTTTATTAATTCCAACAATTTATTCTGAGGGTGAAAAACCTGTAATAACAAGAGATTTGTCCCATGAGAATCAGTAAAGAAAATACATAAACAATATGAGAATAGATAGCTTTGATGGACAAGTAAAATATCTTTTACTATAAATAGAATAATTAACAAGAAAGCTATTGACCAATTAGAAGTTGCCCTCAAAATTTGGAAAAGCTGTATAAAAGACAGCATGTGGCCAAAATAAAGAGCCTTCTGAGCCTCCTGAAGGTTTTACTGTGTCCCTCTGTGTGTTGTGGCTGCCCTAACAAGAACACTAAGGAGGCAAGGAAAGGGTCTGGTTCCTCCACCTCCTTGCTTGGGATTTCATCATGGAGCGGCTGGAAAAGGCAGAAAGGTGATTTTCTCTGGGCTTTGATTGGGTGTGGACACACGGGGGTGATTGTCACAGGTGGAAAACTTCTGGGAGGTGCAAACCAGAGGTTTGAAACCCTCCAGGAATTTCACACCTCTCAAGTCTTCTTGGAAACCTCTGGGAGGCGCAAACCCCTCATTTCTTGGAAACCTCTGAGAGGTTCAAACCCCTCAATTCTTGAAGACCTCTGAGAGGTTCAAACCCTCAATTCTTCTGGGAAACATCTGGGAGGTTCAAACCTCTCAATTCTTCTTGAAAACTTCTGGCAGATTGAAACCTCTCTATTCTTGAAGACCTCTGGGAGGTTTGAACCTCTCAATTCTTCCTTAAAACCTCTGGGAGGATCAAACCCCTCAATTCTTGGAAACCTCTTGGAGGTTCCAACCACTCAACTCCTTTTGGAAACCTCTGAGAGGTTCCAACCTCTCAATTCTTGGAAACCTCCAAGAGGTTCAAACCTCTCAATTTTTGTTGAAAAACCTTTGGGAAGCTCTAACCTCTCAATTCTTCCTGAAAACCTTTGGGAGGTTCAAGCCTCTCAATTCTTCCTGAAAACCTCTGGAAGGTTCAAACCTCTCAATTCTTCCTGAAAACCTATGGGAACTTCAAATCTCTCTGTTCTTGAAAATCTCTGGCAGGTTCAAACCTCTCAATTCTTCTTGAGAAAGAAGCTCATCTTTGTGACTTAGCGAAAGAAAATACAAAACTCATTATGACATGTTCAGTCTTAGTCTCAGTTTTTGTTCTAAATTCAGCCTGACAATTCCACACAGCGTTGGCCACTCCTGTAGATTGGAGAGACATTTCCACTGAGCTGTCCATGGAAGTGCTGGATCCTCATCTCCGGAATCTCCTCCACACCATTCCATGTCCCCTCTCCTCGTGCACTCTTTTCCTGCTGCCAGTCAGCTCCCCCAAGCCTTGCTGTTCCCTGTCACCTCTGGCTGTGTGCAACAAACCATCCTGGATTTCCAGTGTCTCACTGAAACCTCCTTTCCTGGACAGCTGGAAAAGCTGAGACCAGGGGGCTTTGGAATGATTTATCTGAGGCATTAAAAAAAAAAAAAAAAAAAAAAAAAAAAAAAAAAAAAAAAAAAGGAAATCACTCTTTGCTTTTCCCTCTTTTCCCTTTTCCCTTCCACTCAGGAACTGATCCAAGAGGCAGAGTGACAGAAAGGGTTGGGAGGGGTCTCTGGAGCTCACCCTGTGCTCCAGTGGGGCTGCCCACGACCATGCCCAGGTGGCTTTTCAATGTCTCCAAGGTGGGAAACTCCACAAACCTTTGTATTCTTGGTTATTTTATTCACCTTTTTCCTCTGCCTTGAAGTCCAGCCATCTTTTCCCTTCTGCTCAGGGTGACCCCATCCCCTGCCTGGGAGGAGGAACAGGTCGTGCCGGGATTTAGGGAGGTGAAGCTTCCAGAAACACCGGACACGGTCCTTGCTTCTTCCCACAGCAGAAATCCAACAAATCCCCACACAAATCTGGTTGTCAACATCCCAGAACATCACACGGGGCTTTGCTCTTGCTTTGTGCAGCAAATGTCACCCCCGGCCAGGGAAAAGCACAATTTGTTTCCGTAGGAGCTCCGAGAAAAACCTGCTCCCACCTTCCTCAAAACCCGCGGGGAGCCCAATTACTTTCACCTCGTTTTTTAGGGAAGAACAGAACAACAAATAAATTGGCAAAATGCTGAGCAAACGCAGGGCTTTGTGCAGGTCCCTGCCTGATTCTCCTTGGAGCGCGGCTGGAACATCACGTTCCCAGGGCATAATGAGCCATCGCTCCCTCATTAGCTGCGGGATCGCCGGGAAATGCCAGCCCGGGGCTGGGAATACCTGGGAATGCTCAGGAATGCTCAGGAGCGCTCAGTTATCTGAGATAACCAGGAATAAATTGTGTCAGAACACGCGGGATTTCTGTCTGACAGAAGGATGAGGGATCCAGAATGTCAGGAATTCACAGGGAAAGCTGCTGCTTGCCTGAGCACAAGGTTTGACCTTGGAAAGCAAAATTTCTGAGTTTTCCCAGTGCAAAACTGAGGATCAGGGTCAAATTCAGCTGTTGGAGGCTGAACAGAAGCTTCACCTTTTCATAATTCCCCTCACATGGCTGAGCAGTGCCAGCACCTCCAGGATCCAGGGGCTGCTCCTTCCCTCCAAGCCTTTCCCAAACCAGGCACACACCAGGACTCCGCTTTTTCAATGACAGGGAATTACAGAGATCCTCAGATTGCAAATAATTTGGAGGTCAGTTTGAAAATAATTCTTTAAAAAGGGACATTTTTTCGCATTGACTCAGGCTGGATGCAGAGAAAATATCTATGGTAGGAATCCTAGGAAAAACACAGGACTTCCTGATGATTGGGATAACCAAATGTGATATTAAGGGGTTTTTTTTTACGCTCTTTCTGTCAGGCTGTCACAGAACGGTCCCCTGGCTTCCTCTCACTGTTACATTCATTTTCCCCATGGGTTCCCTGATTAATTCCCAATCCCAGCTCTGTATCCAGAAGTTTTGTTATCTCCAACAGCAGGGCAGAAGGCAAGGTGAATTTTGAGTCCTTTATGGCAGGTTTCCACAAAGGCTCTTTATGAGGATCTTTCCCATCACATCCAGGTGTGGACACTGCAGCTCCACCCCATCCGGGGCTTATCTGGGCTCAGGCTTAACCAGGCTCAGGCTTAGCTGACAGAGCAGAGGAGCTGATAAAACCTGGAGAATTTCTTGATTTAGGAAGAGAATTGCAGGAGGACACGTGGCTGCTGACAGGACCTGCTGGCAGGGCTTGGTCCCTGGTTTGATAGCGCCTCTCATGCCTTGATTTGATAACTGCTCTGATCCCTGATTTGATAACTCCTCTGTTCCTGATTTAAAAACTCCTCATATCCCTGATTTGATAACTCCTGATATCCCTGTTTTGATAACTGCTCCATTTCCTGTTTTGATAACTGCTCCATTCCCTGATCTGATAACCCCCCCATTCCCTGATTTGATAACTCCTCATATCCCTGATTTGATAACTCCTCTGATCCCTGATTTGATAACTCCCCCTATTCCCTGACTTGATAACTCCCTTCATTCCCTGATTTGATAACTCCTCATATCCCTGATCTGATAACTGCTCTTTTTCTGATTTGATAACTCCCCATTCCCTGATTTGATAACTCCCCCCATGCCCTGATTTGATAGCATCTCTGACCCCTGATTTGATAACTCCCCCCATTCCCTGATTTGATCACTCCCCTCATTCCCTGATTTGATCACTCCTCTCTTTCCCTGCCGCCGGGCTTTGCGGGGCTTTGCGGGGCTCTCCCCGGCAGCCCCGGGCAGCGCAGCCCGGCTGGAGCTGAGGCTGAGCCGAGGGCTCTCTCTCCTGACAAAAGGCTCCACTGCACGCACGGATCCGCTCCCACCCCGGGAAAACCCCGGAGCTCCTCTGGCACATCCACTCCCCGCACACCCTCACCTGCCCCAGGTGATGCTTTGTCTTATTTCTGCCTCGCTAGAAGAGAAAGGCTTGAATTTGTTTATTTTTATCCCTTGGAAGCACCAATTGCGGATTTGTGATGCTCCTGGGAATTTTTAATTGTGCAGCCCTTAGGAAGTGCAGATAAACAGCTGAAATTAGAATGTAAATCCCACATTTTCCCTGTTTCTCCCATTTTTTACAGAGGGGATCTTTTTTCCTCATTCTGCATTCCAGCCCAAGCTGTTCCTTTGGGGTCAGCAGTGGTGTCACAATAAATCAGTTGTAAGGAAAAGTGGCAGGGGCAGAAGAATTGGCAAAGAGCAGGAATTCAGGTCTTGTGACAAAGTCTCTTTCAGAAGAGAAATAAAGAGGAAAAGGGACAAACCAGAAGCAGGACTCTGGAAGCTTTTAACTGGTTCAGGGCTCCGTTTAATCCAAGCTGAAATCCAGTTCCTACTTAAACCAGCTGCCACTTTAATGCTGGGGTCAGCAGGGGTGGGGTTTAATCCCTGCTGTTTATTTTGGAGCAGAGAATCACAAATCCTGGCAGGCCCTGACACACAGCGTGACCTCGGGCCTCTTCCTCTCCATCCCCACGGAGCTGGTTTCAGTTCCACTCTTCAGCTCCTCCACCTATAAATGAGATGAAGCCTTCATCTCACATTTCCATGACATTTCCTGAGACTCTGTGAAGTCCCACACTCAGCTGGGCTTGTCCTGAGTGTCCCTGAAGATCTTTAGTTTGGCTTGAGCTCAAGTTTGGCTATGAAAAACATAAATTTTAATTTAGTTTCTTTAGAGGGGGATGCACCAGTTCTCCCTTGGTGAAACCATCAATCCCTTGTGGTTCTCCCTTGGTGAAACCATCAATCCCTGGCAGTTGTCCCTTGGTGAAACCATCAATCCCTGGGAGTTGTCTCTTGGTGAAACCACCAGTCCTTGGTGGTTGTCTCTCGGTGAAACCATCAATCCTTGGTGGTTGTCTCTCGGTGAAACCATCAATCCTTGGTGGTTGTCTCTCGGTGAAACCATCAGTCCCTGGGAGTTGTCTCTTGGTGAAACCACCAATCCCTGGTGATTCTCCCTTGGTGAAGCAATCAATCCTTGGTGGTTCTCCCTTGATGAAACCATCAATCCTTGGTGGTTCTCCCTTGGTGAAACCATCAATCCTTGGTGGTTCTCCCTTGGTGAAACCATCAATCCCTGGCAGTTCTCTCTTGGTGAAACCATCAATCCTTGGTGGTTCTCCCTTGGTGAAACCATCAATCCCTGGCGGTTCTCCCTTGGTGAAACCATCAATCCTTGGTGGTTCTCCCTTGGTGAAACCATCAATCCCTGGCGGTTCTCCCTTGGTGAAACCATCAATCCTTGGTGGTTGTCTCTCAGTGAAGCGATCAGTCCTTGGTGGTTGCTCCTTGGTGAAACCATCAATCCCTGGCAGTTCTCCCTTGATGAAACCATCAATCCCTGTCAGTTTAACTTTTCCAGCTTGGGAAAAAACCAATTCCACCTAAAGCACCCCATGGTTCATGTGATCTCCAAAGAATGGCAAGAGCTTCTGGGATTCCCTTTCCCCTTAATTTTGGAAATGCAACCCCTTCCCTTGTAGCCCAGGCTGTTCCACAGACATTATGGGATGTGACAGGACAGTGCCCACCTAGCCATCCCTCCCTGCAGGTGGCCATCGTGGTGACCGACGGCCGGCCCCAGGACGGGGTGCAGGACGTGTCTGCCCGGGCCAGGGCCGCGGGCATCGAGATCTTCGCCATCGGCGTGGGCAGGGTGGACATGGGCACGCTGAGGCAGATGGCCAGCGAGCCCCTGGACGAGCACGTGGACTACGTGGAGAGCTACAGCGTCATCGAGAAGCTGACCCAGAAGTTCCAGGAGGCTTTCTGTGGTGAGTCCTGGTGTGCCCAGCCCGGAGCTGCAGGGCTGCCAGGGAATTGGGAATGGTTTGGGTGGGAAGGACCTTAGAGCTTTGCAGAGAATCCTGGAATGGTTTGGGTGGGAAGGGATTGGAGAGCTCATCCTGTGACCCTGAGATCAGCTCAGCTGGTCAGAGCGTGGTGCTGACATCACTGAGGATGTGGGTTCAATCCCTGATTGGGTCATTTACTGAAGAGCTGGACTCCATGATCCTTGTGGGTCCCTTCCAGCTAAGAATATTCCGTGCCACCCCTGCCCTGGCAGGGACACCTCCCCCTGTCCCAGGCTGCTCCAGACCCAGTGTCCAGCCTGGCCTTGGGCACTGCCAGGGATCCAGGGGCAGCCACAGCTGCTCTGGCAATTCCAGCCCAGCCCTGCCCACCCTGCCAGGGAACAATTCCTGCCCAGTCTCCCAGCCAGCCCTGCCCTCTGGCACTGGGAGCCATTCCCTGGCTCCTGTCCCTCCAGCCCTTTTCCAAAATCCCTCTACAGCCTTTCCCATGGAAGTTGTACCTGTGACCACCCTCCATCCCTCTGCTTCCCTGCTCCAAGCCCTCAGGATCAGAGCCCTGTCAGGGACAGGGGCTCTTTGGAGTTGCCTTTCCAGAACTGCAGGGTTTTGTTCAGGGGATTTCAGGTTTTTGGTTAAAGAAATCTCCAGATTTCACCAGCACTGGAGAGTTTGTAAACACCCCTGAAGGCACTGGAAAACAACCTGGGAAAGAGGATTTTAGCACAGCTGAAATCACACCCCTTTGGGGACAGTTGAGAGAATTTGTTATGTAATCCCCCCTGCCAGCATTACCTCCGGAATTCCCAGCTCAACAGGGATGGTCCCAGTTCCTGTCAGAGGCTGAGCTGCCTTTCCCTCACTCTGCTTTTGGGGTTGGAGGCCTCGTGGGGCAGGGATCTCTCCTGGCTGGAGCAGGATTAATTCCTGTCTGCACAGCTCATCAAAGGAGCCCAAGCATCCCACAAACACCGTTCCACAAACAGCATTCTACAAAAATGGCATCCTACAAACTGCATCCTAGAACAGCATCCTCCAAACCCCATCCTCCAAACCCCATCCTCCAAACCCCATCCCACAAACACCATCCTCCAAAAACACCATCCTACAAATGCCACTTTGCTCCTACAGGAGCTGCTGAAGGACTGGAAATGTTTTATTTCTTCCAAATGTGCCCCAAGGCAGCAGGAATGGGCCACAAATCCCCATTTTCTGTCAGCAAGAGAGACCCAGGGGCTTCTCCTGACATTCCCTGGAAGCAAAAACGTGTGGCAAGGCTTCCTGAAAGGTGTGATCCACCTGGAATTCCAAACACTCACGGCTGGGCCTGGAGAACTCCCAGTTTTGAGAGGTGTAAATTCTCCTGGTTCAGCTTCCAGGTTGAAAGTGATGAAAGGGAGCAGCTTTTTGTCATGGAAAATTGGCTCCTCTGTAAAGGAGGGCAATTTTGGATTGCAGAGTGAGCCCTGGATTATCCTCAGGTGACAACACAGAGTGAGTCAGATGCTGCCAGGTGTCACTGCAGCAGGAGCTGGTGGAAGAGGGGAACAAACACTTCTGACAAAAGGAGGGAGAGTGACAGAACTTGAGGAGGTGGAACCCAGGCTGTGAATGCTTGTGGGAGGTTGTGTTGGCTGCCCTGGGATCAGGAGGCAGCAGCGTTGCAGAGGCCCCTCCCTGTGGTTTGAAGCTTTGGGGAAAAATCCTTCCTGTGCCTCCCTGTGCAGATGGCAAAGCTCTCCCATGGAAAAACCCTGGGAGGTGAGGGAAACACTCAGGATTCTTGCAGGGAGCAGAACACAGCCCTGGGGGAATGTCCAAGTCTCTGTTACTGTGTTCTGCACATGCAGCTGCCCCAAAGCACCCCAGGGATGGACCCAAACCCCCCTGCTCGGGCACAGCACAGGAGCTGTGGGACTGGAGGCAGGGGGAAGAGTCCAAGTGCTCCCCACAGTGCTCAGAAAACTCCTGGGGAAACAGGAAAGCCTCGGTGCTCCAGCCAGGGCTGAGATTGGCCAGAGAATCGAGCTACAAGCAGCTCCAGGGCAGTAAAATTCCCAACGAGGTGGCCTGGAACAATCTATCAGCGCTGGCTCAGCCACGGGAAGTGGAAGGCCAAAAATCATACAGAACACGGGTAGAGCAGAACACAAACAGCTCAAAATGAGAAACCTGAACTGTGAAAGGCTCTGCTCCATCTCCGTCAGTTCAGTCCAGCCCAGTGCCTGGATTCCCACACGCTTTTCCCTGAATTTGTACCTGAATTTGCCTGGCCCAGCCTGTTTGCTCTGGAGCTGGTTTGCCACCCTCGCTGCCATGGCAGTGACAGCGCTGTCACCTCCAGCACCACTGGCTCCCGGGGCTGCTGCTCAGCTGCTGCTTGCTCAGCTTCACCCTGGGAGCCACCAGGGCAGGACTGCAGCAGGAACGTTTGGAGGGTGCAGATCTGAGAGCTGCATGAGCAGGGGGAGCTCTGGGGTGAATTCCAGGTGTGCTCAAGCCTTGTTGGGAAAGATGAATGTTTTGCAGGAAAGTTTTGCCAGATATGATATGAAGATATGAATGCTTAGAAGAAGGCTCTCTGAATGTGGAACCTGTAAGTGAAATAGAGATGGAAGCAAGTTTTGATATAGAAATATAAAAGATATCTAAAGTTGGAATTGCTGAGCCGGTTGTTACTGGACAACTAAGAAAACAAAGTTGGAAGGAGATTTTGTGACTAGAACAAAGGATATGTTGACCACAACAAAAAGATGTTTTTTACCAAGTAAAGATAAATCTCAGGAAAACCCCAGGCAAACAAAAAGATGTTTTTACCAAGTAGAAAAAAGGTCCAAGAAATTTCCACTGCAAAACAAATTCAGGTTTAAACTGTAACACACTAACTCGAGGTGATTGGACTGTACTGACCACAATATGGTGATGATATTGGTTGTGATAGGCTCTGGGTAAATGTGAAGGGTTTGTGCATGATGCTGATTGGTTTCTGTGTATTGAGATGCTTAGCAAAGAAAGTTCTATAGTTCATTTTAACCAGAACCACAGTGGGTTCAGGCTCCAGGCCTGTCTATGAGCTGTAGCTGGCAGCTTTAGACGTGGCTCTGTTACCCATGGCCCAGGACTGCTGTGGCACCATCCATGCAATAAACAGCATCATGGAAAAGAGACAACTGGAGCCCTGTACCTCTCGTTTGAGGCTCTTACAGCACATGAGTCCCATGCAGGAAGGGCAGCTGAGCTCCCTGCCCAGAATTGTACTGCAGAGCTGGAAAAGTTGGATCCTGGCCAGCCCAGGGGGCAGCGGGGACCCAAACCTCCCCCAGGAGCTTTGCAGAGTGAGGGGTGCTGTGATTTGCCCACACCCAGCCGGGTTTGCCCTCAGGACGGGGAGGATTTCCAATTCTGGCCATGCCATGGAGCAGGGAGACTTTTGGGATGGGGAGAATTTCCAATTCTGGCAGTGCCTTGGAGCAGGGAGATTTTCGGGATGGGGAGAATTTCCAATCCTGGCCATGTTTTCGAGCAGGGAGATTTTCAGGATGGGGAGAATTTCCAATTCTGGCTGTACCTCAGAGCAGGGAGACCTGTGGGAATTTCTTCCTTGTCTTTATGCCTCAGCCACTGCCTAGGACCAGCGAGCTGTGTCCTGCTGCAGAGCAGATTTAATTCTGGGGCTGGGACGGGGCTGTGCAGGGCTGGGTGGGGGGCTCAGGCCAGCCCCTGCTGCAGCCCCCGCTCCTGTCCCTGCAGTGGTGTCCGACCTGTGCGCCACGGGAGACCACGACTGCCAGCAGGTGTGTGTCAGCACCCCGGGGGCCTACAGGTGTGCCTGCAGGGACGGCTTCAGCCTCAACAGCGACGGCAAGACCTGCACTGGTACGTGGGGAATAATCTGGAATCATCTGGAATTTGGTACATGGGGGCTCACGGCAGGGAGGCTGGGGACAGCTCCAGGATGTTCTGCTCACGGATGGCAGAAAGGGAAACCCTGCTCTTACAGGCCAGAATCACTTCCAATACAGTGGAAGCTCTTTTGTGTGCTGTGATCCCTTGTTGGGTTTTCTTCGATTAACTGTCAAGTTTTCGGGGCATCCTCATTGAAGACTGTGGTGATGGGCAGTTCTCAGGGTTACCTTTCCCTGAGATTCTCCTTGGGGTTGCTGTTCCCTGAGGTGTGCAGGGTTTTTGAGCTTTTCTTGCCCTAAAGGTCCCATGCCAGAGCCAGAGCAG
Source organism: Cisticola juncidis (assembly GCA_013400215.1). NCBI lineage: Eukaryota > Metazoa > Chordata > Aves > Passeriformes > Cisticolidae > Cisticola > Cisticola juncidis. The sequence continues at coordinate 48,776 of VXBR01008131.1, forward strand.
ACAGGCTGAGTCCCCAGTCCGTGTTTCCAGGGTTGTTTGTTCTTTAATTATCTCTCAGTTCTGTCCCAGCTCTGCAGGGCGTCCCCAGCAGAGCAGGATGGACTGGGCGGGTCAGAGGGTCCCGGACCCTTTGTACCATTCCCTGACCCAACCACATCCACAAGGAACTTTTTATTTACAAACTCTTACCAATACTCACTGCCTATGTTAACATGTCATTTCTACTCTAAACCAATCCTTGTGATCCAACTCAGCAGAAAATGGGGGACAAGGACAAGAACAAGGAGGACAGGACCACTCCCCAATTCATCCATCTTGCCTCTTCAAACCCATATGCTAAAAATCCTGGATTCTACATTCACACTCTGTGATTAACTAACTGCTACTTATTTCAAACTCTCTTGGCTTGTGATTCTTCATCCACTGTGGGCATTCACTGCCATGGCAGGGATCAGAGGCAGTGTCCTCCTGGGCTCTGTGTGAGGCTGGCTGAGCCCCTTGGACAGACCCCAGACCCCCTGTCCGGTCTGCAAACCCTCCAGGGTGGCCAGAGGGATGTCCTGGACTCCGACAGGTAGTTGAAAAAGCAGAGTCCTTTATTGCATGGCTAAATCAGCCCCATGGGGGCAGAGTTGTTACAGTCTGTGCAGAAAGCCTCTAACACAGAGTCCCAAGCAGAAGCAGCAGCCACAGCAGCAGTGACAGCACCATGGTCTGTGTCCCGTGAGCTCTTATCAGGAGCAGTCACAGCAGCAGCAACAGCAGCATCGATGTTTTTCGTGAGCCTCTGTGTGTTCATTCTCAGAGTAGTATTTTTATTTTATTTTTGGCCAATCAGGTTAAAACATGCATTTTCTACATCCTTGCTGGACCTATCCTAAGCTGAGATTGATGTACAAAGGCAAATGCAAATTCTTACACAATTTCTACGTGCACAATTCTATCTGTTCCATCTAGGAATGTTTAATTAGCAAGGTTACATTGGACTGGGGGAGCTGGGGGTGCTCAGCCTGGAGAAAAGGAGACTCAGGGGTGACCTCAGCACTGTCACAGCTCCCTGAGAGGGGCTGGGTCAGGTGGGGTTGGGCTCTTTCNTCCGACAGGTAGTTGAAAAAGCAGAGTCCTTTATTGCATGGCTAAATCAGCCCCATGGGGGCAGAGTTGTTACAGTCTGTGCAGAAAGCCTCTAACACAGAGTCCCAAGCAGAAGCAGCAGCCACAGCAGCAGTGACAGCACCATGGTCTGTGTCCCGTGAGCTCTTATCAGGAGCAGTCACAGCAGCAGCAACAGCAGCATCGATGTTTTTCGTGAGCCTCTGTGTGTTCATTCTCAGAGTAGTATTTTTATTTTATTTTTGGCCAATCAGGTTAAAACATGGATTTTCTACATCCTTGCTGGACCTATCCTAAGCTGAGATTGATGTACAAAGGCAAATGCAAATTCTTACACAATTTCTACGTGCACAATCCTATCTGTTCCATCTAGGAATGTTTAATTAGCAAGGTTACATTGGACTGGGGGAGCTGGGGGTGCTCAGCCTGGAGAAAAGGAGACTCGGGTGACCTCAGCACTGTCACAGCTCCCTGAGAGGGGCTGGGTCAGGTGGGGTTGGGCTCTTTGTCCAGGCAGCACTGACAGAAGGAGAGGACACAGCCTCAAGCTGCACCAGGGGAAATACAGACTGGATATCAGGAAAAAGCTTTTCACAGAGAGAGTGATAAAGCACTGGAATGTTCTGTCAGGGGAGGAGGTGGAGTCACCATCCCTGATGTGTTTAAACAAAGCCTGGATGTGGCACTGGTGCCATGGTTTAGTTGAGTTTAGGGTTGGGTTGGACTCGATGATCCTGGAGGTCTCTTCCAACCTAATGATTCTGTGATCCTGTGATCATTTTCATTATTTTCAGTCTTGAGTTTATCTATCTTTGCAAAAGAAAAAGCTACTGAGTTTTAAACTAGGTCCTTTTCTTGCTGGCTATTTCAGTCTCTATTTAACACTAAACTTGCATTTCTACCTCATGTCTGTATGGATTTATGTATCTTAGTTTCTCTGAAGGTTCTAATTCAATCCTCACATTTCTGGGCATTCCTGGACCTGTGTGGATTTGGCCCAGGGGAATTCCCACTCCAAAAATTATCCCCATTTCCTCAGCAATAAACAGCATTAGAGTTCTATTTTCCCACATCATTTATTGAGGTCTTTGCTGCTGTTTTCTTCTGCCCTCTCCTGGTGTTTTCCCTCAGCTTGCAATGGTGGTTTGGGGTCTGCTCTGGATCTCGTGTTCCTCATCGACGGCTCCAAGAGTGTGAGGCCTGAGAACTTCGAGCTGGTGAAGAAATTCATCAACCAAATCGTGGACTCGCTGGAGGTGTCGGAGAAGCAGGCGCAGGTGGGGCTGGTGCAGTACTCCAGCTCCGTGCGGCAGGAGTTCCCCCTGGGGCAGTTCAAGACCAAGAAGGACATCAAGGCAGCAGTGAAGAAAATGTCCTACATGGAGAAGGGCACCATGACAGGCCAGGCTCTGAAGTACCTCGTGGACAGCTCCTTTTCTGCCATCAACGGAGCCCGGCCCGGGGTGCCCAAGGTGGGGATTGTCTTCACCGATGGGCGCTCCCAGGATTATATCTCAGATGCTGCCAAGAAAGCCAAGGACTCAGGTAGGGCTCCTGAATTCCCAGGGGCTTCTTTCTCCCTTGGCCCAGGCGGGACTTTCCCCTGGCTATGCCTCTTAGGATACAAACAGGTTATACAGAGAAATTTTGGGAGATATTCCCTGACTAACCTTGCCCAGAGAGAGCTTGGAGCACTTCAGTCTGGGGGTCAGGTGCACCTTGGTTTGCCAAGAGCTGGTTTTAGTTCCCCTCTGTCTTTGGAGGAGTTCCTGCAGGGCAGGAGTTCCAGCCCCTGGAATGGGATGGACAGGATGGAGTTTTAGCTCCTGGAATGGAATGGACAGGATGGAGTTCCCCCCACCTGGAATAGGATGGACAGGGTGCAGTTTCATGCCCTGGAATGGGATGGACAGGATGGAGTTTTATCCCCAGAATGGGATGGACAGGATGCAAATCCACCCCCTGGAAAGGGGTGGACAGGATGGAATTCCACCCTTTGGAACAGGATGGACAGGGTGGAATTCCACCCCCTGGAATGGGATGGACAGGATGGAGTTTTACCCCCTGGAATGGGAACCCAGGTTTAATTGCTCCACACGAATGTGGAAGGAAACCACAGGGGGAATTTAGAATTGGGAGCTTCCAGCACCTTTAGGGTTGGACAGGGCTTGGAGCAACCTGGGATGGTGGAAGATGGTGGAACAAGAGGAGCTTTAAGGTCCCTCCTAAACCAAGCCAGTCTGGGATTTGTCTGGGGTCGGTCAGGAAACCCAGCCCAGCTCCAGAGGCACAAGAGGGCAAAGACAATGAATCCCAGGAGTTGCAGGGCCAAGTGTGGACCAAGGCCTGGAAAGGCAAAGGAAAAGCAATGAGACAATAAACAAAGCACAGACACGGATTAAAGAGGAACCCCAGGCACATTAATAAGAAACTTTCCTCAGCTCTGTTGTAGGAAAAGCGCTGGGTGGCCACACACTGATGGATTTCTGTGTCTGAGCCCCATGAAACATTAATGCCTTGAGAGCTGCCCCCTCGCTGACCCGCTGAGCACATTCCCAGTCTCTGACACCCCTGTGTTAAATGGATCCAGCCTCTGGGAATTCAGTCAGCAATTGCTGAATCCTTCCCTTCCTTTTAACTTCGCTCTCCACCACTAGATGGGACTCGGGGCCAGCACATAACCAGAAAGGTCAGGGAGCTTGTGAAAAACCAATGTTTACAAAGCACTCTGACATCTTACCGGGCTGTTCAGCTCTTATAAAACAAAAGGTTCTTATAAAGTGTATTTATAGAATTTATTCCCCCCTGGTGATAAAACTTTGTGCCTTGTCTCTCCCTCCTCTCTTGTCCCCGCAAGGAAATCTCTTATCTGTCCATAAGTTATTGCTGTGGGATAAACAAGTGCTTAAAATGAGACTGCAAAATTGTTCAGTGAGCTGAGCCCTGAAAAACAAACAACAAATATTGGACATATCCAGAGAAATGCAAAAGGGGGAGCAGGGGAACTTTCCCAGTGCCTGGGCATCAACAAGTAGGGACAAATATTTCAAATCAGGGCTTAATTGATATCACTCAAAATGGGAAAATTTCCTTTCAGTTCAATAGAAACAGATTTAATGCAGATCAATCTCCTGGCAGAGCAGAATGATCCCTGGACAGCTCCCAGTGGGGGCTGCAATTTTGGACACAGACTCAGCTCAGTTCTGCTGACCCCAGCTCACCACTGCAGGGGTCTTTGTCACTCTGGGGCTCATTAAAAGGGGTTGATTAACAGTGGCTGAGCCTATTTTGGAAACTCCCACTGTTTCCTCTTGCTACATTATCACTTCCATATCAGTGGGACGGTGTTACCATCACCTGTCCTTTCTTGCATCTCCAAAATCTTGTTCTTGTCATCATTGGCTGGGAAATTCTAGTTAAACTCTGCCTGCAAAAATATTTTGGCCCTGTTTGACCTGGCTGAAAGGAGAGTCTTCAAAACCTTGTTCTTGTGGCCACAGTGCCCATGGTCTGGTAAATTTTAATAAAATCTCTGCCTGTAAAATGACTTTGGCCCCGTCTGACCTGGCTGAAAGGACAGTTGTCAAAACCTTGTTCTTATGGCCACAGTGCCCACAGCCAGGTAAATTTTAATAAAATCTCTGCCTGTAAAATGACTTCTGCCCTGTTTGACCTGGCTGAAAGGAGTCTGGAATAGTGGAGGTGAGGGGGGTAATTCTCATTTAGGATCTGGAGCTGTGTGGGGCCCGGGGTCTCAGGGGTTGGATGAGGATGTCCAGGCTGGCGGGGGGCACTGTGCCAGCCCCGTGGCACTGACGGGGCCCCGTTCCCGGCAGGATTTCGGATGTTTGCCGTGGGAGTCGGCAACGCCGTGGAGGATGAGCTGAGGGAGATCGCCTCAGAACCCGTGGCTGAGCATTACTTCTACACCGCCGACTTCAGGACCATCAGCAAGATCGGGAAGAAGCTGCAGATGAAGATCTGTGTCGGTGAGAGGGACTGGGTTCAGTCACAGCGTTTGAAGGCTGGAGCAGGGTCTTGGTTTGGAACACAGGTGTCTGCCAGGGAAAGCTGGAGCTCCTTGGAATGGAGAATGTAAAAACTCCTCCCTCTGAATTATTATAATTTTGCAATTAGGAGCTTTCAAGTTANTCAGAAGGCTCCGCCCTCCTCCCCTGGAGTTACAGGAGAGAAAGGAAAAGAAACCATCCCCAACTGCTGTCTGCAGATGAAATAGATACACTTTTTTGGTTACATAGCCCAAGACAAGTGGAGGGGTAAAAATGGCCCTGGAGAAGCTGCAGATGAAGATCTGTGTTGGTGAGAGGGGATTTGGGTTCAGTCACAGAGTTTGTAGCCTGCAGTAGAGGGATGAAAACGCCCTTGGAGAAGCTGCAGATGAAAATCTGTGTTGGTGAGAGGAGGACTGGGGATGGAGGGGTTCAGCCACAGCGTTTGACAGGTGGAGTAGAGGGGTGAAAATGCCCCTGAAGGAGCTGCAGATCTTCAGACTGTGTTGGTGAGAGCGGTTTAGGATTGGAGGGGTTTTGTCCCAGTGTTTGAATGTTGGAGTGGAGGGATGAAAATGCCCTTTTAGATGGGTGTTATAAAAATCTCCCTGTTCCCAGAGTGTGGAGCAGGCAGAACACACGGGAGGATCAGGACACATCCATATTTTGGGTGTTGCCTGAAGTGAAGCAACCCTGACACCTCAGGCCGTGTCCCCCTCTCCCAAGTCCCCTTTTCCTTCCTTTTCCCCCCACCTTTCTGCCCTTCTTCTTCTTCAGAAAGGATGAATTTGTCTCCAGGTTCCAAAAGATGGGATTTCCTTTCCTCTTGGAGAAGTTGGAGAGGGATAATCGCTGTGTCTACAGGCCCGAGATTGCAAGGCAGAGACTCTTTGCCAAGTCTCCATAAAATATTAGGATCAATCCAAGAACAAGAGGATGGGATCTATAGGAAACCCCCAACAAATTGTTCTCAAAAGTCATTCAAATACATGTAGGCTTCAGCCTTCAAAAAAACAAAAAGTAAATTTCAGAAAAACTATTTGCTTGTAAAGTATCAATTTGGCTAAATATGTTTACATTTGAGTATTAAAACTAAAAAGAAGGCAAGGAGATATTTGCATTTCTTTCATTCCCAGTGCCAGTTTGTATTTCTCAATAGCTGCCTAGAAATCTCCTGTTAATCTCCAGCTTTAGGTAACTCTTGGCTGGTTTAAACCCATTGTGTTTTGGTGCCAGTGATTCCTTTCCTTTTAAAATTCTCTCTTTTATTTACTCCTTCTTTGCTCAGTTCATAGTGGCCTTGTAACCCCTCCCTTTCTTCCCCAGTCATCTTTTTCCTCCTGTTCCAGTCTAAGTTAATTTTCCTTGAAGAACAGATGTAAATTAGTGACATAAATCTACAAACTGATTAACGCTCATGGTTCCACCCCCTCAAGGGCTGGAGTTACTGAAGCAAAGCTCAAGCCAGTCTTGATGGCAGCAGTGCCTCCAATTTTTATTGGATATTGTTGGGGAGACAGAGGTTGGTTTTATTTGGTCAGACTCCAATTTTAGGGCAAACTTGAAGCATCAGGAGCAGAGCTCAGTGGGTTTCCAGTGAGCTGGAAAGACTTTTCATGGCTGAAATAACAAAAAAATGTGACATTCTCTGTTCATCTGAGGTTACAGCCAGAAGACATCGATTGGATAATTAGAAATAATTATGTTTTTATTTCCTTCCTGTGTCTGACACAGAAAATAAGAATTGTTCTATTTCACTGGGCTCAGGAATTTTGATTAAATCAACTTTTTTGTGCCACTCATGCTCTTGCCGTTGTGACCCACAGAGGAAGATCCGTGCGAGTGCAAATCCATCATGAAGTTCCAGACCAAAGTGGAGGACCTCATCAACTCCTTGCAGCAGAAACATATCCTTTGGAAGTCTGGCTGGGATTGGGCTGTGCTGGGATTTCCATGGGAAAGGTCTGATCCTGGGGAAGGGTTGGGGTGGGGTCGGGAAGGTGGGAGTGAGGCCCCGGGACAGGGAGGTGGCACTCAGAGCTCTCTGATGGTGATGAGGGTGGGGTGGCATCCTAAGGCAGCTGTGACCATCGTGTCCATGAAGATCTGTGTTGGTGAGAGGGACTGGGGATGGAGGGGTTCAGCCACAGCACCTGAGAGATGGAGTAGAAGGGTAAAAATGGCCCTGGAGAAGCGGCAGATGAAAATCTGTGTTGGTGAGAGGGGATTGGGGATGGAGGGGTTCAGCCACAGACTTTGAAAGATGGAGTAGAAGGGTAAAAATGGCCCTGGAGAAGCTGCAGATGAAGATCTGTGTTGGTGAGAGGGGATTTAGGTTCAGTCACAGAGTTTGGAGGTTGGAGTAGAGGGATGAAAATGCCCTTGGAGAAGCNCATCCTAAGGCAGCTGTGACCATCGTGTCCATGAAGATCTGTGTCAGTGAGAGGGACTGGGGATGGAGGGGTTCAGCCACAGCACCTGAGAGATGGAGTAGAAGGGTAAAAATGGCCCTGGAGAAGCTGCAGATGAAGATCTGTGTTGGTGAGAGGGGATTTGGGTTCAGTCACAGCATTTGGAGGCTGGAGTAGAGGGGTGAAAATGCTCCTGAAGGAGGCATTTCACAGCTGTTGGCAGTGAAAATGGACAAGAAGCCTCTGTTTGTTAAGCATGAACATCCATTTTTATTTCCCCAGGACTGAGGAGAGGGAGGAAAGCGGGGGAAAACCAAAAAGAGGCAGGGGCCAAGTCGTGGGGTTTATAGGGTGTTGTAGGGGTGGAGTTTTAGGGTTTGGGTCAAAGGAGGGGTTAACACAAGGAGAGCAAGATCAGATTTCAGCCTCTTAGAAACGGGAGCGTTCCACAAGGTGGGGGTTGGTCAGAATTTGGACTTGGTGACCCTGGAGGGCTTTTCTAAGTTCTGGAATTCTGGGGCTGTGGGAAGATGGGGCTGCAGGTCCTGAGGCTGCTGGAACGGGAAGCAGGGGATTCCTTCAGAACAAGCCTCCAGCACCCCCAAATTCCTCCTGTCAGAGGGACAGAGGGTGCTCTGCATTGGAACACCTCCAGCTGCAGGGTGGGCGGTGTGGATAATCCAGGTGGACACATCCACCCATCCCAAACACCGTGCTGGGAGATAAATCCTGATGGGACCATCCCCTGGAGGTGTCTCCAGCCAGGTGGGTTGGACCCCATCAGAACCCACCCGGTGGGACTGAGTTCTCTGCTGGGCCTTCTGTAAAGCTGCAGAAAGAGAAAAAAAAAAAACACCAAAAACTTGTGAGTAGGATTAAAACTTCTGAAAAAAAAAGGGAATTCAGGGAGCCTCGGGGTGGCTGACAAGGGCAGGGGAGATTTCTCACCACTGAAGATCAGGAGAGGATCTAATTTTAAATGCAGCCTTCTGATTTCTTCACACATTTCTGGGCCCTGCTGTGCACTGGCACAGTTCTGTGCCTCCTCCCAGAGTCAGGCTGAGTGAAATCCCCGACTCGTGTGGTGCAGGGGTCACAGGAGGGCACAGCTCACACCCACTGGGTGGCCTCTCCCAGGAACACCATGAGCAGGAATCAGTGAAAAGAGCAGAAAATTGCTCTGGAACTCCAGGAAAAGTGCTCTGCTCCTCTCCTCAGGGTCAGGAGCTGTGTCAGCCTCTCTGACACCCCCCAGTCATTCTCACGGTTTTCCTCCTCCTCTCGGAGTGAATCCGTGGCTGTGGGAGGATGTGTGAGCACAGACAGCTCCTTCCTCTGGTGAAATCCATCAGCCTGAGCAGCTCTGGGAGTGCCAGAGGGGATGGGACAGATTCCCTCTGCGCTTGCTCCCATCCTTACCTGTGCTGCCAGCCCGAGATCATGGAATTATCGAGGTTTGGGTGAAATGGGACTTAAAATTCATCCAGAGCCACCCCTGCCATGGCAGGGACCCCTCCCCTGTCCCAGGCTGCTCCAGCCCCAGGGTCCAGCCTGGCCTTGGGCACTGCCAGGGATGCAGGGGCAGCCACAGCTGCTCTGGCAATTCCAGCCCAGCCCTGCCCACCCTGCCAGGGAACAAGTCCTGCCCAAAATCCCGTCTAAATCCCTCCTCTTTTAGTTAAAACCTTGGCCCATCGCTCTGTGCCCACATAAAAAGTCTCTCTCCCAACATTCCCTGCCATTTTTCCTCCTTAACTCCTCCTCACTGGAAGCTGTGGCCAAAAGGATCGAAGCCCTGGAGAACAAGATCATCTAAAACCCCACCCCAGCAGTTTTTTACCTCCTTCCCAAAGTAACAAACCAGAACTGCTCCACTTTTCAGGGAGGGCAGCTCAGCCCCAGGGCTCTGGGCAGCTTTTATTAAGGTCTAGGCTACCTGCATTGGTTTAAAAGGAAGAATTATTACAGTAGAGCAGACTTTGTATAAAGGGCAGAGCACGGGGTGTGATGAGACTTAGACCAGGCTCAAGTTTGTTGCATCCTATAGAGTGCATATATGCAAAAAAAAAACCACCCCAAAAAAAACCCCAAAAAAACAAACCTCGAAAGATTTCTTTTATTTAAAGCTTAATATATATACAATGTGTTAATGGGTACTTGATGATGAGTTCTGTGAATCCTCTGCTGCAGCTTTTGTTCCTATGCATGAGATAATTTAATTTAACAGTCGGAGTGGCTTCGAACACCCTCAGCTGCTGGCTGTGCCCCCAGGCTGAGCTCCTGGTTGTTGTCAGTACCTAGGTGAGGTTTAGCCCTGACCCTGAGCTGCTCTGCAGGCAGGCTGGGCCAGGCTGCTCCGGGCTGGGTTTGTCCTGAGCTGTGGAACAATCACGGGAGGAGCTTTCCCAGCAGGGAATGGTGGCATTGTCCCTGTGCCCTGGGCTGAGCCTGCTCGGGGGGACGTGCAGGAGACCCTCTGTGGCCCTGGGTGCCACCAGCCAGGAGCTGTCTCCTTCTCTGGGTGACCCCAACAAGGCTCAGGGACCCTCTGTGACCATGAGTGCCTCCACCCAGGAGCTGTCCACTGCTCTGGGTGACCCCAAAAAGGTTCAGGGACCCTCTGTGGCCCTGAGTGCCACCAGCCAGATGTGCCCTGCTCTGGGTGACCCTGACAAGGTTCAGGGACCCTCTGTGGCTCTGCCACCAGCCAGGAGCTGTCCTCTGCTCTGGGTGACCGTGGCAAGGTTCAGGGACCCTCTGTGGCCATGAGTGCCTCCACCCAGGAGTGTCCCCTGCTCTGGGTGACCCTGACAAGGTTTAGGGACACTCTGTAGCTCTGCCACCAGCCAGATGTGCCCTGCTGTGCCCCCACACCCTCAGCTGGAGCTCCAATCCACCCCCCCACCCCAGAATGCTGCTGGAGCTGCCCTGGAAGCAGAGCCTGGATCCCTGCACCCTCCCTGCCTCACCCCCCACCTCAGAGCACCTCCCAAGCCCACCACAGACCCTGCAGGGTCTCCTGCTCCTGGGTTCCCTGGGAATGAGGGCTGGGAGCCCCTCAGGCTGCCTGTCCCTGCAGCTGTACCTGGCCATGGATCCCCTCGGCAGCGCCCGATGCCTTGGGGGAGGTTTGTGGGGTTTATGGATCTGTTTATAGGGTTTTATTTTTTGTATCAAAATATTTATACTTGAGACTACATGAGAAAATATTTTCGGGGCAACTTGGCCTGTTGAGAAGTGTCACCAGGGCAGATGTGGTTTGGGTTTGGGGGAATATTAAAAGTTTGCTGGAAATTTGGGAAGCCTGTGTTGTCCTTTGTGTGAGGGCTGAGGAGGCTCCCTGACAACACCACCCCTCCAAAGGCTCATTAGCAGGAGGAAATCACCTCGTGTCACATCCTCTTATCTCTGTGAAAGGGAAGAAATGAGTGCAGAGAAAGCCAGACCCTTCTCTAAACAGGGCCTATTTTACAATAAAAATAATTTATTTCACACCTGGAGATGCAGGGCTGAGTCAAGCACGGAGTCAAGGACTGCAGGCAGCTCTTGGTGGCAAAATCTCACCCTCTCAGGAAAATCCTGAATATCCCAGATTCAGGGTAACCCCTCAGCTTCTCAACTTCTTGGGATGAGTTCTTGTCCATTTTTTACACTAAATTGTGGATGTTTCATATTTGTGTCTCGACAGGAGCAGATCCTGTTACAATCATTTGTGGGATTATTCAAAGTGCACTTTTGAGGGCCCTTGAGCCACTTCACTTTATAAATTAGAACAAATTCAGATGTGCAGGAACCTCCTAAACCCCTTTCCCAGAGGAGCAAGTCACCCCTGCTGCCACCCAGGGAATCCTTTTCCTCATGTGGAATCACTTCCCATCCTAAATATATTTCAAATGGGAATAGAAAAACGCCTGCAGGAAAGTGGAAGTTGTTTCTGCATGTTCTGGTTCTCAGCTTTTTTCTTATCCTTCACTCTGTTTTTCTCCTTTTCCATTTTCCCCTCTCTTCAGTCAGCTGATCAGAATTCATCCCCATCTGATATGTTTAATCACTGATTAATTTTCTTTTATTTCCAGCTATAATCCCTTTATCCGTCACAGAAATGAGTTCCTGTGGGTAATTTCCTTATGTGCTTATTTATTTATTCTTCAAACACCCTAAAAGTAAAAATTTAATGGCCTCGGGATGTGGAAGATGGATTTGATTTTAATTCCTGCCATGGCAGCACGGAAATGCCCACACTGGGAGGTTTCACTGTTGTCATCCTGCAGCTGAAGCAGTTTCCCTGATTTTTCAGGAAATGGGAGAAATTCCTGGCTGGATCTTTGCCTCCAGCACTCAGCCCACTTTGAACCCAACAACTCCCATAAAACTCATTTTTTGGGAAAAGAAAGCAATTCCCAGCCCTTTCTGGGGAGGCTGAGCCAGGCAGGGCCATTCCTGGGGGCAGGGATTGCAATTCCAGTTCTTGGCATGGGAAGGGCTGAACCTGAGCATTTATTCCTTCAAGGCACCTCCAGGCAGGAGCTGGGGGGTTGGATCCTTCCTAAACCCTGGATTTCCTTGTTTCAGGAGTGCAGACACAGCAGCTCCTATTCCCTGTGGTTTTTATGGAGAGCAGACCATTATATCCATGTTTTGCTCAGCATTTTTTTCAGTGTTTCTCTGCCCATCCATCCCCTCCATCAATCAAGGAGAGATCTCCAGATTTCTCTGGTTATTCCTCATTAAAACCCCAATCCCAGCTAAACTCTGGATCACCCCTCACGCAGGAAAATCCCCCTGCAGGAGCCCAGTCTCAGATTGGGCCGTAAATAGCAAAAACAAAAGGAACTTTTTCCTCCCAGAGCTCCAGGGCCAAGATCCATTGTCAGGCCCAGAATTGTTTCTGTGAGGAATATTCAGGGCTGTGGTGCAGATAAAGCAGAACTAAACTAATTAACAATCCCTCTTCCACCCTTCTCCTTAGAACAACAAAAGCCAGCCCTGAAGTCAATTAGTCACTGAGCTTCTGCTGGTCTAATTAGGCTTCATTAATGGATGGCCCAGGGGCAGTGGGATGGGAGCTGGCAGAGGAGAATCCTTGTCTGGGAAATGAAGGAACAACCAAACACAGCACCGGTGTCCCCAGTCCCTCAGGGCCGGGAGAGCTCAGGATGCAGGAGGGTGAAATGATCCCACTGCACACAGGGAATTCCTTTCCCTTCCCTTTGCTGCCTCATCCCTAAGGGAGATTTTCCCATAGAACTGCTGATGCCACATTCCTGGGAATATTCCAGGCTGGTTTGGATGTGTCTTGGTTTGGAAAGACAGGGATCTGGAGTTTCCCTTGGAATGGGGAATGTAAAACTCCCTCCCCCCAAATTTTTACAATTTTGAAATTAGGAGCTTTCAGCCAAAAATACGGGAATAACAGTTCTTTACTAGGAATATTAAACATACAAATGCAGTAATACAAAAAAAAAAACAACAAAAAACAAAAAAAACCAACCAAACAAACAAAAAAACCCAAACAAGCAAACAAACAAAAGTCCTAGAAAACCCTGACAGAGTCAGGAGTACGACCTGACACCCTGTTCAGGGTGTTGGAGCAGCCCAAATAAATCCTCCTGCAGTGACAGATGTGGCTCTGTTGGAGCAGAGATGATCCTGCAGACAGGTTCAGTGGGGCTGAGATGGGTCCGCTCTTCCTCTGGGAATCCCGTGGCACAGAGGAATGTCTGGGGTCCCTGTGTCCCCATTTTGATCTGGGTAGGAATGTTTGGCTCCTCCCCCTGGGCGGAGCATCTCCCAATGGATGCTGGAATGTGTCAGTCCCTGTGAGCCTCAGTGGCCCATGAACAGAAGATCTCCCCGAGGGTGGGCAGTGGTGACAGAGATCACAAACCCTGCCCCGCCTGGTTTAACAGCCGGGCTGTGATCAGAAGGCTCCGCCCTCCTCTCCTGGAGTTACAGGAGAGAAAGGGAAAAGAAACCATCCCCAACTGCTTTCTACAGATGAAATAGATACACTTTTTTTGTTGTTACTTAACCCAAGACAGATGGAGTTGGAAGCAAACTGATCTCCTTGGGGTGTCCCTGCTCGCTGACCAGGGCACCTTTAAAGGCCCTTTCTAATCCAAGTCATTCCATAATTTTATTATCTTACACACGCCCCACTCCTTCCTTCCACTTTTCCACCATGTCCCAAGTTCCTCTAGATTTTCACGCAAAATGAGTTATAAAATATTGTCCCTGAAATCCCAAGTTCTTTTAGATCTCCTGGAAAAATAACTTATAAAATGTTGTCCCACTGAAAGTCCCAAGTTCCTTTAGGTCTCCAGGTAAAATAATTCATAAATCACTGTTCTCTAGGCACTCAAAAACATCCTTGGCCACTTTTCCCTTGCCTCCTGTTGGTGCTGAAGCCACAGGAAGCCTGAAGATCCCCAAGGCAGAGGGAAGCTCTTTTCTCTCTAGGGAAACAATTTTCTCCTGCAGGGCACTGATATCATAACACAGGGCCATTAGTAATCAAATTAAAAAGTGCTTTCAATTAAAGCCAGGCCTGGGAGCTCGCTGGCATCTTCCAGCAGCAATTTGTAACACTCAGCCCTGTAATTGCTGCTAATGAAGGGGTGGGGAGCACACCAGGCATTATTGTGGGTTTCCTACAGGCCCTGGATTCAGGCTGGGATCTCAATAAATGGGATTTCTCTGCTTGGTTTGGAAGGACAGGTGTCTGTCAGGGAAAACTGGAGTTTCCCTTTGAATGGAGAATGTAAAACTCCTCCCTACAAATTGTAGTAATTTTGCAATTGGAGCCTTCAGGCAAAAATATGGGAATAGGAATAGCAGTTCTTTACTAGGAATATTAAAAAGGAAAATGCAGTAATACAAAAAGAAAAAAACCAAACTTAAACAAACAAGCAAACAAACAAAAGTCCTAGAAAACCCTGCCAGAGTCAGGAACACGACCTGACACCCTGTTCAGGGTGTTGGGAGCAGCCCAAATAAATCCTCCTGCAGTGACAGATGTGGCTCTGTTGGAGCAGAGATGATCCTGCAGACAGGTTCAGTGGGGCTGAGATGGGTCCGCTCTTCCTCTGGGAATCCCGTGGCACAGAGGAATGTCTGGGGTCCCTGTGTCCCCATTTTGATCTGGGTAGGAATGTTTGGCTCCTCCCCCTGGGCGGAGCATCTCCCAATGGATGCTGGAATGTGTCAGTCCCTGTGAGCCTCAGTGGCCCATGAACAGAAGATCTCCCCGAGGGTGGGCAGTGGTGACAGAGATCACAAACCCTGCCCCGCCTGGTTTAACAGCCGGGCTGTGATCAGAAGGCTCCGCCCTCCTCCCCTGGAGTTACAGGAGAGAAAGGAAAAAGAAACCATCCCCAACTGCTGTCTGCAGATGAAATAGATACACTTTTTTGGTTACATAACCCAAGACATCTGCCCTCAGGGGTTCCTGGGAGGATCAGGCTGGGTTCTCCTTTTCCTGACTGGAGGAAGTGAATCCCAAAAATTCAGAGTGCTGAGAAGTGCTGGGAGCATTCCCCAAGGGCTGTTAGATGGGCAGGAAGGAGGAATTCTGGCCCTGGAGAACAAGGGCTGTCCTGAGGCAGGCAGTGATAGGGGGATTTTCCAGCCTGGTAATTCCCACAGCCCTGAGGACCCTCATCCCCTCTGGTTCTCCATCCTGGCTACCCACAACCCCAACAGCAGCTCTTGGCATGGCCTGTGGAGGAAGGGATGTCACTGGGGTCACAGCAGGGATATCTCTGACATGGCAGGGGTGTCTCTGGGGTCACAAAAGAAATGTCTCTATTGTCACAGCTGGAATGTCCCTGGGATCACAGCAGGATGTCCTTGGGGTCAGAGCAGGATGTCCCTGAGGTGACAGCAGAATGCCCCTATGGTCACAGCAGGATGTCCTTGGGGTCAGAGCAGGATGTCCCTGAGGTGACAGCAGGATGCCCCTATGGTCACAGCGGGATGTCCTTGTGTTCACAGCAGGGATGTCCCTATTGTGGCAGAGGTGTCTCTGGGGTCACCACAGAAATGTCCCTATTGTCACAGCTGGGATATCTCTGGGATCACAGCAGGAATGTCCCTGAGGTCACATCAGGATGTCCCTCTCCCTGTGCCCCCCTGCACGTCCCCCTGCTGTGACCTTCTCCTGGTGAAGCAGTTCCCACTCTGGCGAGAGGGAAAAGCTGGATAAAAGCTGTTCCTGCCCTCCAGGGAAGAAGCCCCAGACCCAGCCGGTGTCAGGGCTGGAAACTGGGAACTGCACATTCCTCAAGAACTGGGAACAGGGAATTTGGCACCTCAGCACAGCCTGGCAGGGCTCAGGTGACACGGGGAGCTCAGCAGGGCTCAGGTGACACAGGTTGCTCCTGGCCCAGAGCTCTGGGGAATCCCAGTGGTTCCACCTGGATCCCAGGCCAGGACTCACTGGAATCTCAGGGATTCTGGGGTTGGGCCTTCCAGTACAGCATGAAATGAAAAATTCCCCAGGGGAAATCACTCCCTGCCCTTTCCTGACCTCCAGTGCCATCACCTGGATTTGGGATTTTATCACTAGGCCCATAAATTAGCCACTGTGTCTCAGCAGCTAATTGGAAAAGAAGTTAATTACTGATAGCAAGGTCTGCTCTGGGAAATAAAGGATTAATTTCAACCTGTATGGGGGAGATCTGGATAGCAGCAGGTGGAAGGGAGAAATTTAAGGTGGATGTGAATTGTTGGGGGGAGATAAAATGGTAAACGTGGAAGTGGTTTTGGAGCTGAAGTGCAGCCTTTGGGGCAGAAATGGAAAATCCTCAGCCCCACAGAGCCTTTCCTCCCCGAAATGAGGGAGTGAAGTGAGAGCTCCCAGAGGGCAGGGAGAGTGACAGGAACACAGGTTTGTCACAGCCCCAGGTGCTGCCCCACATGGGCACTGGGGCTTGGCGGGCAGCTCTGGTACCACCCCTCACTCTGTGGGATCACTTGGGACACGTTTATTTTACCGAACCCTCCAGTTTGTCCCCTAGCCTACTCCGGAAAGATCCATAAACTTATTTCTTATTAGGGATAAGAATTTTTTTACCCTGGCACATTTTGCCCTGTTTCTCTGGGCCCTGGCACAGGGTGCCCAGAGCAGCTGTGGCTGCCCCTGGATCCCTGGCAGTGCCCAAGGCCAGGCTGGACACTGGGGCTGGAGCAGCCTGGGACAGGGGGAGGGGTCCCTGCCAGGGCAGGGGTGGCACTGGGTGGGATTTAAGTCCCTTCCCACCCAAAGCATTCAGGGATAACAGCAGATGCCCAGGGGGCTGGGGTGTGACAGGGACAGTGACAAATCCAGGAGGGAAAGCTCCAGGCCTGGCTGTTCTGCTTGGAGCAGCAGTAAATGGAACAAAAGCTCTGCTTGTGCTCTTAATGGTGGTCTGTGTGAGCAGGGGACATTTGGGACAGCAGCACGGCAGGGATGGGGGAGCCCCCCCGGCAGCAGCTGGAGAGTCAGAGGTGCCCACAGGACACCCGGCCCCAGGTGACACCCGGCTCTAGGTCACACCTGGCTCTAGGTCACACCCAGCTCCAGGTCACACCATGCTCCAGGTCACACATGTCTCCAGGTGACACCCGGTTCCAGGTGACAGCCAGCTCCAGGTGACACCCAACCCCAGGTGACACCAGGTTCCAGGCGACTCCCAGTTCCAGGTCACACCCAGCTCTAGGTCGTACTCAGCTCTAGGTCACACTCAGCTCTAGGTCACACCCGGCCCCAGGTGACACTCAGCTCCAGGTGACGCCACAGCCCGGGCCATGCAGAGAACGAGGATCAGCCCTGAGGGAGGGACACAGGAGCCAGAGCCGGGCTGGCTCTGCCGGTGGGGTTGGGATTTATCCAGAGGTGGGCGGGACTGGGAGCGGCAGGGTTTGAACTGGGAGCACTGGGACCCTTCTGTTGCCCGGTGCTACCCCTGGTGTGGTCAGTGGGGGCTCAGGACCACCGACCCCTGGCACAGGGGTGTCCCTGTCCCTGTGACTCTCCCTGGGCACCAAAGCCGAGCCAGGCTTATCCCTGCCACCCATCATTCCCTGCTGGATGGAGCCTGGCAGGGATCCCGCGGGCTGGCACAGCTCTGGGGGTGCCCTGCCCCTGGCCAGACCCCCAGGACCCCGAGACAAAACCCACTGGGGCACGGCCCGAGGGATGCCCTGGGGTGGAGGGGAGGGGGAGCAGCGCTGCTGGAGCTCCAGAGCTGGAGTGCGGGAGGCCAGAGCGGCTGGGATGCAGGCTCCCCATCCGCGGGATGCTCTGCACTTGTCGCCGCGGTCACTAGATGTCCCCACCTGAACACAAATCCCGGCTGGCACCGTCCAAAGCCAGCCCGGCACCCTCCAAAGCCAGCCCGGCACCCTCCAAAGCCAGCCCGGCACCCTCCAAAGCCAGCCCGGCACCCTCCAAAGCCAGCCCGGCACCCTCCAAAGCCAGCCCGGCAGCCCCGAGCCGGCTCTGCCCTTGGCACTGCCGGTCATTGATGACAGCAGCGCTCGGCAGCGGCCAGCGGGGTCTGTGCAACCTCTGCAGTCAACGGGGCGGAATGGATAAATAAATAAATTTATCAATAAATGCGCAGCTCCCGGGGTGAGCGGCACCGTAGGCTGCGGGAGGCTGGAATCGCTCCGGGATCCGGCTGGAGCTCCCTGATGGCCCTCGGGGCACTGCCGGGCCCCCGGGACTGCTTCGCTGTGCTGCCGTCTCATCCCTGCCCCTGATCTGGGAAACGGTGCTGGTTCCTTCCTGGAACGAGCCAGAACGGGCTGGACTGGAATGGGAGAACTGGGAAATGGGATGGGAATAACTGGGGATTGGGATGGAAGCATTGGAACATTGGGCAATGGGATGGGAACACTGGGAAATGGAATGAGAACATGGGAACACTGGGCATTGGGATGGGAACACTTGGAAATGGAATGGGAGCACTGGGCATTGCAATGGGAGCACTGGGGATTGGGATAGGAACATGGGAACACTGGGCAATGCGATAGAAACACTGGGAAATGGAATGGGAACACTGGGGATTGGGATGGGAACATGGGAACACTGGGCATTGGGATGGGAGCACTGGGGACTGGGATAGGAACATGGGAACACTGGGCAATGGAATGGGAACACTGGGCATTGGGATAGAAACACTTGAGATTGGGATGTGAACACTGGACATAGGAATGGGAGCACTGGGCACTGGGATAGTAACATGGGAACACTGGGCATTGGAATGGGAACACTGGGAATTGGGATGGGAACATGGGAACACTGGGCATTGGGATGGGAACACTGGGAATTGGGATGGGAACATGGAAACACTGGGCAATGCAATGGGAACACTGGGCATTGGGATGGGAGGTGTGGAGTGCCCATCCCTGGAGGTGTTTAAGGAAAGCCTGGATGTGGTACTCGGTGCTGTGGGCTTGTGACAAGGACATGTTGGGTCTCAGGTGGGACCTGATGATCCCAAAGATCTTTTCCAGCCCAAGTGATTCCATGATCCTGTGATAACCATGGCCCTGCCTGTGCCTGCTGCATTCATTAACCCTGAGAGGATCAGGGCAGGCCAGGCAGCTCCAGGTGCAGGGAAGGAAGGAATGTGAATTCCCCAGGGAGGCAGGGAATGAGGATGGGCAGAAGGAGAGGCTGGGAGGGAGGGAGAGGGCCTGAACTGCATGAACTGGGCACAGGTGAGGGCTGGATGGGGGAATTCCAAGGCTCAGGGGTCCAGCTTTACCTGGATGTGACAATTCCAGGGCTCAGGGACTCAGTTTTGGCTGGATAGAGATTCCACTGCTTAGGGTCCAGCAGTGGGATGTTGATATTACTTCCCAGCTCATTAAAGCTGCTTTATTTCCTTGAGGAGAGGACAGTGGAGATCGTGACTGGAGCTGATCAATCACAGGCTTTGCCCTCCCCAGGGCAGATGGGGGCTGCTGCTCTCATTTTTCCAGGCCGGGATCTCTGTTTTCCTGGGAAACGGGCTCATGTTTAGGGGCAGAGGATGATCCTGTGGGAGATACCCCTCCTGCTCCTGCCCTCCTTGAGGTCGCTGCTCTGTGGGGTTGCTGCTCCTTAGGCTCAGGGTTCATTCCCTCTCCAGTTCCTGATCTTGTCACACCAGCCCTCGATGTCCCCAGGGCAATTTTGCTTCCTCCTGTCTCCAAAGAGAGCTCAGGGAAGTGCTTGGGCTGTGTGACAAGGCTGACCCCATAAAATGTCTGGGAACTGCCCGACATGGTTTCCCACATCACAGGAAAACGGCCCACAGCCATCAGAGGGGGAGAAAAATACAAATCCCAGCTGCCGTAACAGCAGCCCATTATTTGCTGTGATGGTTCTGGTGACACCCAGACCCTTCTGATCCACCCAGAAATCCCAGACACGAACCCAGGGGTGCCAAGGACAGCTCTGAGCTCGTGCTCAGCGTTTCTGTCCGAGCGGAGAATTGGGAAGTGGGATTGATTCTGCAGCCTCAGAAGAACGGATTGAAAAATGCGTTTGAGGAGTGGGAACGGCCCCAGCCGTGCTGCGGGTGGGCTCATCTGGGATTCCAGGCAGGCTGGGCAGGATTTCACTTGCCAATCAACATCTGATTTATTTCCTGGGAACACGAGATCTTCATTCCGTGGCCGCCTCTGCTCCAGCATCTCTGGAGACTGCAAAATGAAGCTGCGTGGCTTTTTAAAATTTATTTTATTTTATTTTTCCTCCAGAGCAACAGGATAAGGAGGAAAACACGGATCCAAGGAGATCTCTGGGAAGGGTGGGATGAGAGCAGAGTTAGCTCTGGGTCACCCCTGTGCCTGCTCAAATGCTGGGATTTCCAGGGTGAGGCTGGAGCTCAGCTCCAGCTCAGATCCCAGGGATCATCTGCTTGATCCTGCCTGGAAATCTTCACTCAGGAGGAGGACAAAGGGAAAAATCAAATCCACTCTTCCTGCCCTCCACTCCCTGCCCACATCAGGGGATCCCAGGTGGTTCACTCTGGTGGCCGCAGTGACAGGAGCAGTGACCCAGAGCTCCTGCAGGGAGCAGCTCTCACCTGGGAAAATCCCTTGGGAAGGGCTGGGGCTGTGCAGCCGGAGCCTGGGGGCTGTCTAAGCCCAGCCTCTGCCCAGAGAGAAGTGTGGTATCCAAGGAAACACGATATCCAAGGGAATGCCGTGTCCAAGGGATCATGACATCCAAAGGAAAGCAAAATGCAAGGGATTGTGGTGTCCAAGAGATCAAGGTATCCAAGGGAACAAAATATCCAAGGAAATGTCGGACCCAAGGGCTGGTGGCTCCCAAAGGATGCCCCCATCCAGTTCCTGGAGCTGGAATAACCATGTCCCTTCACTCCAGGACACCTGGGTATCTTCATGGAGCATCCCAAGGCCTTCCTGGATCCCTGGAGCTCCCCAAAGTCAGCGCCAGTCCTGGGCAGGACAAGGGGAGTGGGCTCAGGTTGTACCTGGGGCTGGACAGCAGCAGGAATTTCCTCATGGAAAGAGGAGTTAACCACAGGAAGGGACTGCCCAGGACAGCGCTGGAGTCACATCCCTGGAAGTCCCCAAAAAGAGTGGATGTGGCTCTTGGAGATTCAGTTCAGTGGGATTCAGTCAAAGTTTGGCCTTGATGCTCCCGAAGGTCTTTTCCAATCAAAACCACTCCCTAATTCCACGATTTCCCCAACAGTCTGGGCATCCAGAGGCTCAGGATTGTTTCAGGGAAGAACAAACTAAACCATTTCTAACAGAAACAACTGTTTGAGGTCGGCTCTTTTTTTTGTTGTTTTATTTTGGTTTTGTGGTTTTTAAAGCTTCTCCACAAGTCCCATGGTGGGCGAGAGCATTCAGATCCTCATTTTCATTCTGCTCAAGACAGAAACCTTTTCCTGCAGTTGTTACATCAAAAAAGAATCGGATTTTTTTCCCCCACTCGCCCTCCCTGAATCAAATAAAGAAAAAAGGTCATTTAAATGAAAGCCGGTGCTCAGAAGGTTTAATACATTAAATTAGATGCAGGGAAATAAAACCACTCTGGAGCTGTTTCTTCAATGAAGGATTTGGATAAAAGAGCTCCCTATTAAAATGTTTAGCCACTGTTTTGCTCTGAAAATATTTGAACTCCAGTACAAAAGAGA
>VXBR01008131.1:70469-82393 GCA_013400215.1 Cisticola juncidis
AATATGAACCCCATTAAAAAAAACACCCAAAAAAAAAAAAAAAAATAAAACACTCTCCAGAAAGAACCATCAGAAAATAACTCAGAATTCAAATTAATGTAGCATGTTTTGGTTGGGATTTGGGGACTAGAAAAATGTTGTTTGGGAAAAAGAAAAAGGGTTTGCAGACAATGGGGGAGAAGGGCACAGACAGAGACATTAAAAAAACTTCTTATTACTTAAAACAAAAAAATCAAAATACACAGATCTGAGTGAAAACAAACAACCAGCACCATCCAAGATGTTGGAAGAGCCAAGGGATTTCCCTCTGTTTGGTTTTCCAAAGCTTCCTGTTCCTCATTCTTAAAAATGGTGCTGAAGGTTAACAAAATATTCCTCTCCCCTGGAACTCTCCCAGCCAAGGTTTTCCTGCCCCATTTCCTTGGGAAGCTCTGGGATGGGCTCTGGGCTCTGCCTTCCACAGCTCCAGACCTTCCACACCTCCCCCAGACCCTCCTACAAACATCAGCACCAGGAATGGGAATTTCTGCTCAGTTAAAGTCTCTGTGGCAGGGCCTGGGAATTGCTGATTTCCTTCCGTTCTCCTCATTCCATCATCACCATTTTCTCTCCTCATTCCATGACCATTCTCCACATCCAGCACCGTTCTGGGGCAGCTCCAGGCAGCTCCAGCCCCACTGGCACCAGCTCTGCTCCAACCCTGCTCTGCTGCAGGTCCCCAAATGTTGGAGATGCCACCCCACAGCACCACCCCTTTCATGGGATCACAGAATCCCAGGATCACTGAGGTTGGAAAAGCCCTCAGTCCATCAAATCCCAGCTGTGCCCGATCCCCACCTTGTCCCCAGCCCAGAGCCCTCAGTGCCACCTCCAGGAATTCCTTGGGCACCTCCAGGGATGGGCACTCCAAACCTCCCTGGGCAGTTCCCATCCCTGAGCTCCCTTTCCATGGGGAAATTCCTGCTGTGCCCACCCTGAGCCTCCCCTGGCCCAGCCTGAGGCCGTTCCCTCTCCTCCTGTCCCTGTCCCTGGAGCAGAGCCCAACCCCCCCGGCTGTCCCCTCCTGTCAGGAGCTGTGCAGAGCCACAAGGTCCCCCTGAGCCTCCTTTTCTCCAGGAAAAAGGAGGACTGGAGGATGTTTCCTTTTAGCCAGGCCTTGGCAGGGGCTGCCCAGGGAGGTTTGGAGTGCCCATCCCTGGAGGCGCCCAAGGAATTCTTGGATGTGGCACTCAGAGCTCTGGGCTGGGGACAAGGTGGGCATTGGGCACAGCTTGGATTCGGTGATCCCAGCAGTTTTTTCCAACCTCAGCAATCCTGGGATTCTCAAGGCTACTGTCACCTAGGGGAGCAATGACAACCAACTCAGAGGAAGTTCTGAAGGAAAAAAATGCTCCATCCTTCTATTGGGATTGCAAAATCCAGCCCAGACCCATCCCAGCTCCATGTGAGCTCCAGAAGCTGCCTGGCAAAGCTTCAGTGGAACCGGTGTGACCCAGAATTCCCATTCATCCTCCCCGCGGAGCCGGTCCCACCCAGAGCGGCTGCTTTCCCTTTCTTCCCTTTCACTCCTTTGTTTCCTCCTTCTGGGAAGAAACCCAAGATGAAATCTCAGCCCCTTTTGAGCGCGGGGCAGGAGGGAAGGAGCCTCAATGCGGATCGCGAGTGCTGATGAGGAGGAAGCACATCTGCAGAGGATACTTCCAATGGCGCATTGTCTGCGGGGTGTCGCCGGCCCATTTCCTCCCATCGGAATTCTGCTGCTGGAAGCACTCCCGGGGAGCGGCCCCGCTCCACATCTGCAGCAGCCCCCGAGCTGCCAGCTCTCAATCCTGCCTTTCAAACGCCAGGGAGGAGGGAGGAGAGCGGGGGAGGCGAAATCGCGGCTTTTATTGATGAAATTCCCCCTCCCTTCCGCAGCCAGCGCCGTCCCTCACCCCGGAGAGGCCGGGAAGCGCCGGGCACCGCTCCCCTCGCCCTGGGGTCTGCTAGAGGAGCGGCCCCAGGGACACCTGGCAGTGCCAGGGCTCTGGCAGCTCCGGGGAGCTCTGCCCGCAGGGCTGATCCATCCCCTGTCCCAGAGGATTCCAGCGGAGCTCCCGGGGTGTCCGGGCAGGAGGAGGGAAGAGCAGCGCTGAGCTTTGGAGCATCAGCGCTTCCCGAGCCGTCCGCGCTCCCACCAAAGCGGAGCTGCCCGAGGGCACTGCGCAGCCCCGGGCAGAGCAGGCTAAGAGAGAGGGAGCTGTCAGCAAGAACAAGGAAGAGCAAATCAGCCAGGCGGGGGCAAGGTCAGCGATCAAAGATCTCCTAATGCTCCTGGCAGCGCCGGGAGAGCAGCGGCAGCTCCCTGCCAGGGAACGGATGGAATGAGGATTTCTGTGCAGGAGCGGGGCTGCTCTCAGAGCTGGGGCCGGCAGGGATCAGCCGTTCCCGGGAATTCAGAGCACCGGGAATCCTCTGCAGTGTGGCTGGGACGGGGGAGGACCAGTCCCAAAGGTCCCTGGCACAGCCACGGGTGGCAGCTGCAGCAGGGAAGGAGGAGGTGACCGAGCTGCTTCGGCACCACCCAAAATCTTCACCCCGAGGTGGAGCTGAGTTTGGTGCGGGGGCTGCAGTGCCGGCCCCCTGTGACCCTGGAGGTGACACTGGGGACAGTGTCCCCCTGCAAGCCCTCAGTGATGCCAGTGAGCTCATCCCACAGGCGTGACAACTGCTCAGCACCACTGCTGCTCGCTCCCAGGCTGCCATCCCTCATCATTCCCACCCTTTCTTATGATTTTCCCTCTTTTATCCTTTTTTTCCTTTTTTTTTTCTTTTTTTTCTATTTCTGAGATTCCTTTGACAAGCCAGTGGGCTCAGCTGCAAAGCTGCAGCTTCTCCCTGGCAGACCAGAGTGGAAATTTCTCCCCTCAGAAAGGAAGCAGCAGGGAGATGATCCAGGGATCAGGATGGGAATTTCTCCAGTGCAGGGGGCAGCAGGAACAGACACCAGGAGCACCCAGGATCCAGGAAGGGGACAAAGAGCAGGAGTTCAGGTCCTGCTGCTCCTCGGAGGGTGGAGAGCCCCAGCCCTGCACCAGGGACCGCTCAAATCATTTGGAGGAGCTGATTCTGAAGGGTAAGAAGGAAACAGGGTCAGGAAAAAGGGGTTTGAGCCCTTCTACAGGTAAAAACCTGCACTGCAAAGGGCCAGACTCACCCTAAACCCCCACAGGGCTCTGAGGCACAGGATTCCCTTCAGATCCTGCAGGGACTCCTCAGACTGAGGCACCACATCCACTCTGTTATTGAGGACACAGCCACTTGCAGCTGGACTCGAGGGTGAAAGGATTTGTGGAGCTCTCTGGTACCAGCCAGGACCTGGGATTTCCAGCAGCAGCAGCACAAGTGAGGAACCAGCAGCCCCAGGGGGATAAAACCCCACACATCCCTGGGATAAAAGTGTCCCCGTGTCAGGGATAACACAAAGAAGCTTTTAATCAATCCCATTAGGGAGAAGTGGAATCAAACCTGCCCCTCTGCCAGGCTGCCTCAGAGCAGCTCATTCCTCCTGGCAGCTTCTGCAGGTGCAGAGATTGCCTGTGCTGAGGTGAGATTGAATTGAGCCAAAACAAATCCGAGGATGTTTCAGGCATTAAAGTTCCTCGGGAAGGTCGGCGGTTATGTGGTACAAGTATCTCCTTTTCAATCTCCCCTCGAGTTTCAATTTAGAGGAAGATGGAGTGCCCTGATTGCTGCCTTCGGAGGGAAGTGGAACAAATGAGCCCAGGCAGAAGCATTTGGATTCGCTGGAGCAGCTCCTGGGGCTGTGGCAGTGCCTGGAGCTTGGATCTCCAGGCTCAAAGCTCATTCCTGGCTGGTGAGAGCTGAAAGAAAACACAAAAACAAAGACATTTTGTTGCACTTGTGTCCTTGATGGAGAATCTGCTGCTGCTCCTCACCCCCGGGGCCTTGGGAAGACCTGGGGGAAGGAGAGGGGAGAGAGGGGAAGGTGGAGGCTGCAGGTGAGGCCTGAGAGAGTTCAGACTCCTGTGTGAGGGGCTGTAAAAAAGGTCCTACAGTGACCCCTCTGAGGGACAGGAATGTGGCAGGGAATGACCCTGGTGTGACACACTGGGGAGGAGCCCCTGGAAGCCCTGGCACAGCTGGGATTCTCCTGGAGGAGGATGGGGACACCGAGTGCAGATGAGATGGAGGCACTGCAGGATGTCTTGGTTTGAGAAGAGAGGTGTCTGCTAGGGAAAACTGGAGTTTCCCTTGGAATGGAGAACGTAAACCTCCCTCCCTCCAAATTATTATCATTTTGCAGTTAAAGGTTTTTGGGCAAAGTTCTGGGAGATGGAATAACAGTTCTTTATTAGGAATATTAAAAAATACAAATGTAGTAGTACAAAAACAAACAAACAAACAAACAAAAGTCCGAGAAAACCCTGACAGAGTCAGGAATACGACCTGACACCCTGTTCAGGGTGTTGGAGCAGCCCAAATAAATCCTCCTGCAGTGACAGATGTGGCTCTGTTGGAGCAGAGATGATCCTGCAGACAGGTTCAGTGGGGCTGAGATGGGTCCGCTCTTCCTCTGGGAATCCCGTGGCACAGAGGAATGTCTGGGGTCCCTGTGTCCCCATTTTGATCTGGGTAGGAATGTTTGGCTCCTCCCCCTGGGCGGAGCATCTCCCAATGGATGCTGGAATGTGTCAGTCCCTGTGAGCCTCAGTGGCCCATGAACAGAAGATCTCCCCGAGGGTGGGCAGTGGTGACAGAGATCACAAACCCTGCCCCGCCTGGTTTAACAGCCGGGCTGTGATCAGAAGGCTCCGCCCTCCTCCCCTGGAGTTACAGGAGAGAAAGGAAAAGAAACCATCCCCAGCTGCTTTCTGCAGATGAAATAGAATACACTGCTTTTTTGATTGCATAACCCAAGACAGAGAGGAACTCGGAGCCATGGCCCAAGAATTCCAAGGGGACAAGGTCAGCCTGGAGAAGGAACAGCTCCTGTTTCAGCAAGTGGTGTCACTGGGGGGAAAACGAGCAGCTGAGAGCTCAGACCTGGGAGACAGGAATGGGGTGAAGGAGCAGAAATTGGGGTTGGAGCAGTGGAGGAGAAGCCAAGGTGGCAGGGCCGGAGCTCTGGGGCCATTCCCGTCACGGGTGTGACACTCCCAGGTCACTCTGCAGTGACTCACATCCCCTCGTGTCCTCCTGTGGAAGTGGTGACAGCCCTTCAGCCAGGTGGAGCTGGATCCCTGCTCCCACTCCCGCTACGTTTCCCAGCACCAGCGCTCTGGAATATTGCAGGGCAGGGATGGATTTGCATCAGCCCAGACATCCTCGGGGGGGGGAAGCCACTGCTCTCTGTCCATGAGGAAAGGGGAAATTCCCTTCATAGAACACGAGCTGGGGTTTTCTTTGCAGGAGCAGCTCCTGGAGGGAGGCATTGCCATACCATGGCCGCCAGATTTCACTGTTAGGGAATCACTGAGGCTGGAAAAGAGCCCTCCCAGGAATGGGGACCCCACCACTGCCCTGGGCAGCCCCTTCCAGGGCTTAGCCGACCTTTCTGTGAAGAAATTTTCCCTAAAATCCAAGCTGACCCTCTCCTGGAGCAGATTGAGGACATCTCTCCTCCTGTTCCCTGGGAGCAGAGCCCGACCCCCCCGGCTGTCCCCTCCTGTCAGGAGCTGTGCAGAGCCACAAGGTCCCCCCTGAGCCTCCTTTTCTCCAGGCTGAGCCCCTTCCCAGCTCCCTCAGCCCCTCCTGGGGCTCCAGACCCTTCCCCAGCTCTGTCGGCTGAATTTGCAGCAATTTGTCACCGACGTCTCTCCCAAAATCAGAGTTGTGCCAGGAGGAAAGACCACCGGCCCCGCTGCATCCCTGGCAGTCCCTCACCACCTCCACTGCTCCAGAAGCCACAGGTTCCTCCGGGAATCCTGAACAGCCTCTAATTTTCCAAATACTGAAAACCCAGCCTCCCTCTCTGCCGCGTTTTAGGGACAGTTCACCCCCACGTGAGGTATTTCTGTCCTTGGTGGCTTTTGGCTTCCCCCGCCGTCCCTTTGCTCTTTCCTGTCCAATTTTCCAGCTTGTTTGCAAACTGAATCGCAGCTTTCATGTCCGGGCAGGGCTGGCGACCTCTGTGAGTGGGGCAGCCTGGAGGGCTCCTTTGTCTGTGGTTATTCTGCATTTCAATTCCGGCTCAGGGTGTAAAACAGCACCAGCGCCCCTTTATTCCCCAGCGCTCCTGAACTCTGCTTGATTGGTTCCTATGGCCTTTTTCCATTTTTTTCCCACCTCCATTTACCTCTTTATTTTTAAAATTTATATTCTGTAAGATTGAACACGATTTTTTAAAAACCTATTACTGGTGCTTCGATAACAACAGCTTAACTAAGATAAATTATTTTAGTAACTTTTCACAGAGCCAGGTCCCAATTTCTGAGCGGATTCCAGCTCCTCAGGCCATCCACGGCTGGGTTCAGGTGGGAGTGGAAAAGCTTTGCCCTCTCCTCATCAGGACAGGAAGGAATTGCAAATCTGATGGAAATACTCAAGACTGAAAGCGGACACAGCCAATTCTCCTCACCCCGCTTGTCCTTGGAGAGAGCCAGGCCATGAACTGGATAAAAATGGCTTTAATCGTGTTGGGGGTTGATATTGAGAGTGAGGGGAACACAGCCCTCCCCTGCCTCCTGCTCTGTCCATCATTTATCCCCAGCCAATTAACTGCTGCACAATTAATAGTTTATCACATTATCCATGCCTCTTCCCAGACAGAATTTCCAAAATTCTGCTCTCTCAGTGGGAAAAAATCAATCCCATAAAACAAATAACACTACTGAGCCAGCCAAATGCCCCTCCCCACCACCCAAAATGGGAAACAAAGACCCAAATATTGAAACATTTACTGAGTTTCTGCAGTGATCGAAGCCCTCCCTGCTCTGCTGTGGGCTCAGTCCATGGTTGGAGTAAAGTTTTCTCTAAAAACTGGAAAATCTGTGTAAAACCGCTGGAAGTGCCAGTGTTTCCCAAGGCTTTCCCTGGGGTGACCTGGCAGGAGGAACTTCTGGGTGTCCCTGTCCTGTGTGTGTCACCACAGCCTCAATGTCCCTGTCCTTGTGTGTGTCACCCACAGCCAGTCCCAGGGCTGTCCCTGTCCTGTGTGTGTTACCCACAGCCACAATGTCCCTGTCTTGTGTGTGTCACCACAGCCACAGTCCCACTGGGATGTCCCTGTCCTGTTCCAGTGTGTCACCACAGCCTCAATGTCCCTGCCCTGTGTCACCACAGCCAGTCCCAGGGCCGTCTGTGTCCCGTGGGTGTCACCCAGAGCCAGTCCCAGGGCTGTCCCTGTCCCCCCCAGGCCACAGCCCTGCCAGACCCCCTGGCCCAGAGCAGGGGTGCTGCTGAGCCCCCCAGATCCCAGCTGAAGGTTTCCCATTCCCGGTGGGATCCCGGGAGGGGATCGGGGCCATTCCCCGCCTCTGGCTGTCACCTCAGCGGTGACAATCGGCTCATTGCGTTTAGCGCCCCGTCACCTCCTCATTACGCGCCTGATTGAAGCCTGTCACTGATGACGTTTCCCTTAATTAAGACAGGACGATGCGAGCCGGATGTGGAGCGGGAGGCTCCGCATCCCCACAGGGTTTGGGGCTGGCAGGACCCTGCTCTGTCGCCTCTGTCCCCTCTGGTTCCGACTTGGCAGAGTCTTAATTATGAACGGTGTCCAAGATTCATCTGCCGAGGCTCCTTTCTTAATTAGCACAGCCTTGAGCAGTAAATTTGACATCTCCCCACCTCCTCCCACCCTGGCTGCGGTGATATCGGGACCAGGGGAGCGCCGGCGGGTTTGGCTGAACAGGAGCCAAATTTTGGGGTTCTCCAGCCCTTCCTGCCCGAGTGTCCCCAGTGAGGGGATGAGGGGGATTCCATCGGTGCCAGAGACCCTGGAATGGTTGGGATGGCAGTGGGCACATGCTGGGCACACAAACACGGGGGAAACCCTTTCCAAAACCCCAGAGCAGCAGGAGAAGAGAAGAAACGCAGTCAGCCAGACAGATGGATCTGCTGGGGCTGAAATCTGTCATCTCTGCACACTTCACTGCCAGGGGACAGCGAGGACCCTGCTGGGAATCGGCACAACCTTTGGGTGTTCCAGCAGGGATTTGAGACAGAAACAGGGAATTATGGCTGGAAAATGTTTTCAGAGACAGGGTGGGATTTTGGAGTGCCTGTGCAGGGGTTGGATTCCATGATCCCTGTGGGTCCTTTTCCATCTCAGGATCCCTGTGGGTCCCTTTCTGTCTCAGGACATTCTGTGATTCTGTGATCTCTGCCCCACTGTGCAGGGCCAGGAGTTGGACTGGATGATCCCTGTGGTTCCTTTTCCAACCTGGAATATTCTGATATTCTGTGACCTCTACCCACTGTGCAGGGCCAGCAGCTGCATTCCGTGATCCCTGAGGGTCCCTCCCAGCCTGGAACATTCTGCTGTCCCGTGATCTGTGCCCCACTGGAGATGGACTCTGTGTCCTTCCCTGGCTGTGTCCCCAGGATGTCCCAGGATGTCCCAGGATGTCCCAGGATATCCCAGGATGTCCCAGGATGTCCCCAGGATGTCCCAGGATGTCCCCAGGATATCCTANTGTCCCAGGATGTCCCAGGATATCCCAGGATGTCCCAGGATGTCCCAGGATGTCCCAGAATATCCCAGAATGTCCCCAGAATGTCCCAGGATGTCCCAGGATGTCCCCAGGATGTCCCAGGATGTCACCAGGATGTCCCAGGATGCCCCAGGATGTCCCCACGATGTCCCCATGATGTCCCCAGGATATCCCAGGATATCCCAGGATGTCCCAGGATGCCCCAAGATGTCCCAGGATGTCCCCTGCAGGTTCCTTTGCTGGCAGCTCCAGCCCACCCAGGGCTGCCATTCCCTGTGCCTGTGGCTGGGAATGACGGAGGGTGGCAGCTCTGGAGCTCTCCAGAGGAATACAAAGCCCTGATATGATATCTGAGCACAGAGCCACCAAACCCCTATTAAGAGGCTCCTGTTCATTATTCCTTTGATTTGCATGCTGCTGTCTGAAGGAGCTTAAATGTGATTATTCCTCAGTGCTGCTTCGCCTGTGTTAGAGGGAGCCAATGCCACAGGGCCTTGTTCAAAAACCGCCTGGATAAATATTGTTAAAAATAAATGCATAACATTAATTCTCCATCGTTCATGTCGCTGTTTATTTAATGCTCTAAAAAGCTAATTACCACTAATTTTATTCTACATCTTCTTCAGGTCTCCCAGTCTCGGCGCCAGAAGATAAAAGAATTAATTGTTAATTAGCATCCCTTTCTGGGAGAACACTTTTTTCTTTATCAAAGATTACAAGAGGAGGGAGAGAGGGAGGGAGGGGGGAAGGAACGAAGCTCTCAATATTTCTGCCAGCCACGGTGCCAAAATGGAATTTTTTTTCTTAAAAGTAACACCAAGCTCTTATCTGGCCCTGGGGAGGAGAGGGACAAGCTCTGGGGTGTGGAGGCAATAAAATCATCCCTGTCAGGGAGAGTTCTGCCAGCTCTGGGTGTCTGAACACGCTGTGCTCGCTGGTGTCTGCAGCCAGGGGACGGGAAAGGATCTTCCTGGAACCTGAGACAGCCAGGGGGGCTCGAAAATGAGCCAGGGCAGGCTCAGGCTGCAGAGCAGGGAAAGGTTCTTCCCCCAGAGGTGCTGGCACTGCCCAGGCTCCCCAGGGAATGGGCACGGCCCCGAGGCTGCCACAGCTCCAGGAGCCTTTGGACAGCGCTGCAGGGATGCCCAGGGTGGGGTTGGTCTGGACACCAGCTCAAAACAATGAAAAAAAGGGAAAAGGGGGAAGAAGAGGGAAGGGGAAAGGAAAGGGGAAGTGGAAGGGGATGGGGAACCTTCTCCCTGTGTCTTTTCCATGGAGGTGCCACATCAGGGGCTGTGCATGAGTGGGACTTCAAAAGCTCTGGGTTAATTTCAGGTCAAGCCAAAATAGGGGTTCTTAACTATTTTCCTACTAAAATCAGGGAAAGGTTCTTCCCCCAGAGGTACTGGCACTGCCCAGGCTGCCCAGGGAATGGGCACGGCCCCGAGGCTGCCACAGCTCCAGGGATGCTCAGGGGGGATTGCTGGGGGGTCTGGGCAGGGACAGGGGCTGGATCGATGATCCCTGTGGATCCTTCCAGGTCAGGACATTCCAGGATTCTACAAGGTGCAATGCTGAGCTCGGTTTAACCCTAACAGAAATTTCCTTGCTCTTGTTCCCAAGTTTTCCCCCACTCCCCTCCCATTCCCTTCCCCCGGAGCCTCCCCCGTTGGGTGTCGCGATGGGAACGCTCCGTTTGCTGCAGCCTCGCTGGCTCTGGGATGCTTTTAGAGATGCTTTTCTCTGCAGCTAATTGGAAATGTTGGCGAACTTTTAATTTGTAACAATGAGGTGAAAACTCCCCCGCCTCCGTATTTACATAAATTAGGGAGACTTTGCACACAAACGTTTCCTAGAAGAGAAGACAAAAAGGAAACAATTTCAGGATGAGTTTCCTGCTCAGAATATTCATGAAGTGAGGCATAAAAATATGGAGAGTGACTGGGGAGTGTTGTCAAAACAAAGAATTAGGGACAGAGGGGTGGGATTGGTTCACAAACATGTCCTGGGTAAGGCTGGGAGAGCTGGGGGTGCTCCCTGGAGGGGAGAAGGCTCCAGGGAGAGCTGAGAGCCCCTGGCAGGGCCTGAAGGGGCTCCAGGAGAGCTGCAGAGGGACTGGGGACAAGGGCTGCAGGGACAGGAGCCAGGGAATGGCTCCCAGTGCCAGAGGGCAGGGCTGGCTGGGAGCTTGGGCAGGAATTGTTCCCTGGCAGGGTGGGCAGGGCTGGGCTGGAATTGCCAGAGCAGCTGTGGCTGCCCCTGGATCCCTGGCAGTGCCCAAGGCCAGGCTGGACCCTGGGGCTGGAGCAGCCTGGCACAGGGCAGGGGTCCCTGCCAGGGCACTGGGTGAGTCTGAATTCCCTTCCAACCCCAACCATTCCAGGATTTTTGCCCTTCCCACTCCTTCGGGGCGGGTTCTACCTGCCCAGGGTTTGTCCCTGCCCCGTGTCCCTGCCCCGTGTCCCTGCCCAGGGTTTGTCCCTGCCCCGTGTCCCTGCCCAGGGTTTGTCCCTGCCCCGTGTCCCTGCCCCGCTGCTCAGCCCCAGGCAGGGCCCAGGGCTGGAGGAGCCGGACAATTTGAAGCTGAAAAATGGGAATTTATTCCGCAGCAGGAACCTGAGG
Organism: Cisticola juncidis; assembly: GCA_013400215.1. Taxonomy (NCBI): domain Eukaryota; kingdom Metazoa; phylum Chordata; class Aves; order Passeriformes; family Cisticolidae; genus Cisticola; species Cisticola juncidis. Next base: position 81,749 of record VXBR01008131.1, read on the forward strand.
ATTCTGCTCCTCCTGAGAAGGATGGAAGAGCCTGAAATATTCAGTGCTCAGGGCTGGACCTGGCTTCATCTGCTCACCTTCACCACCTCCTCTGTGGGCTCACAGTGAATATTTAAATCTCTCCCAGTTAAATCTCAGCATTTTGGGCTGTTTTTTATGGTACCTGCAGGCAGAGCCCAGCCAGGGGCAGTGATTCAGCTGCTGGCAGAGTTCACACCTGGCCCTCTCCAGCCTCATCCCATGAATCTCCCATTAACCTGAATAATTCCATTAATTCAATATTTATCTCTGCTGCTGTTAATGGAGTGTTTGATTTAACAGTACATGAATATTGCATCCAGCAGACAGCAGGAACAGAGAAGAAAAAAAAAAAAAAGGTGAGATTTGGATTTAAACCCAGACCAGGGTAATTTCCAATCTAACACACTCACAAAACTGTTAAACACAAACAGTGCCAGGGCTCCCCCCACTGTGGGGCTGACATTTCAATCCAGGTGGAGAAGCTGGGGATTCCTTCAGAGGGGCACAGCCCACCAGGGCTGCTGGAACCCCCAGATGTTCATATCTGCTCCACATTTCCTGGGATTTGCTGCAGCTCCACAAAAAAAAAAAAAAAAAAAAAAAAAAAAAGGAAAAAAAAAAAAA
>VXBR01008131.1:82411-97823 GCA_013400215.1 Cisticola juncidis
AAAAAGGGAAAAATTCAAATATGGGGAAAAAAAAATTAAAATTTCAGTGTTGGAGAAGCAATAAGAGCTTGAGCCAGTCTGGAGGGTTTGTCACCCGGCAGCTGTGGTGGCACAAGGACAGGAGGTCTGGGCCCCACAGGGACAGCCCAGAGGGAGGAGGGAGGGGGAACAGCTCCCTTCCCTTTTTCAGGTGTTCCTTTCTCCAAAACTCTCAGAATTTCCTGCTTGCACCCCCTGGGAGTTCCCTGCCAGACTGAACCGAAGCAGGAAAACAGGGAGAAAAGAGAGGAAAATGGGGGAGGAAGGAAAAATGGGGAGGAAAAGAGGAAAAATGAAGGAAAAAAAGAGAAACGGGAGAAAGAGGGAAAAAGAGGGGAGAAGAGGAGAAAATGAGAAATGTATAAAAATATAAATTTAAGGGGTTTTTACTCTCCCTGTAGAAGCATGATTTTGCAGGGATTTGGGGAGTTCTGGGGAGGTTTGGGGGATTTTGTGGGATGGGAGAAATGAGGGCACAACATTTGTTTTATTATTAATTAAACACAAGTATTTATTTACTCTGTGGTACCCCAGGCTTGGAGAGAGCTCTGAGCTTTGTGCAAAGCTCTGATTTTGGGCAAGAAATTGAACCCTGGCAGAGGTTTGGCCAACAGCTTCCAGATGTGCCACCTTTTTATTGGAAACTGCTAAAAATTGAGCTGTTTGAAAGGGATGGGGTGACAGGAAGAGGAGGATTTCTTCAGACTGACAAGGAGTGGATTTAGATGGGATTTATTGGGAAAAACTGTTCCCTGAGAGGGCAGGGAGGCCCTGGCACAGGAGATTCCATGGATGCCCCATCCCTGGAAGTGTCCAAGGCCAGGGTGGACGGAGCTTGGAGCAGCCTGGAAGAGTCTGACACCAAATCATTTTGAGGTTTTTACACTTCATCACCTGATTAGATTTTAGAACTGCACTGAAATGTTTGCAGAAAAGAAAAAGAAGAAAAAAAGAACAAAATGAGCTGGCCAAAGTGGAAACTGCCCCAAAGTGCTGCCCTCTGACCCCTTTGTTCTGTGGCTCAGACCCAAACCCTGCAGAGCCTCAGGGCCACCCCACACCGAGCCCATTTGTGATGGTTTCACATTCACCAATTTCTGTTTTCTATATTTAATGTAGTGGTCTGAGTGTCTCCCATAATTGTTTACTTTTTCTGCTGTGAGATAGGATTAGGAGAAAAGCAAAGCAGGTCAAACTTAAAAGGTACAGATTTATTAACATTAAAATAAGAGAATGAGAATCAAAATGAAACTTTCAGAACTCTTCTTCTCCACCCACAACTGTTCACTTTCCCACTGACAAGATAAAGAGACAAAACCTGTGGTTCTCAGTCAGTTCCACCACTTTAAAATGGTCTGTATGAATTTTTAATCCTGTGTGTTTGCAGAGGTGTGTCTCCTTCCTATGTTAGCTGACAATTTTCATGCCTAGTCTCTGATTGGTTTTTGCTATAACTTTCTTGAAAAAATCCTTTCCTTCCTAAACCACCACACTGCTCCATTCTGTGACCCCAAAACCTTCCTGGGGTCCCTGCCTTGCCCTGAGGACAGCACTGGGCACGGGAGGGGACCCCTGCCCTGCCCCTCTCACTGCATCCCTGGAGCTTGGACATCCCTGCTCCCTTTTATTGGAAATATTCCTGCGGATTCCTGGCTGGGGGTTAACCAAGGATTCTGCAGGCAATTCCTGCCGAGTTCTGTCTTCATTCCACACCCGGGACAGGGATCTGGAGCTCTGTGGGCACAGGTGAGTGAAGGAGGCTCCACCCTGCCCCGGCTCCAGCCCTCCTGCTCACCGGAGAACACCTCAGGCAGGTGAGTTGGGGGCAGGAGGGGACCCAGCTCTCCCCTCCCTGCTCCGTGTTCAGGATTTGCCCCTAATTAGCGCTCAGCGTTAATTACCCGGCTGATGAGGAGCTGGCCGCGGCAATCTCACCCTTCTGCCGCTTGCCAGAATATTCATGAGGAGTTTTTGCCTTATTCCCGGGCCCACTCGAGGGAGTAATGAGGAGAGGCTGGATTTTTAATTGGGTATTTTTGTTGTTGTTTGTTTGTTTGTTTGTGTAAATTGAGATTCTCATTCCATCAGAGCCTGGTGCTGCTTCCAGAGCCACATTCCTGCATCCCGGGAAAGAGGAGGAAGGGATGCTCGTGTCCCTGCAGAGTGTCCGGGGGTGGGAGGCATTTCCAGGATTTCCAGGTGAACATTCCCAGCTGCAGGAAGCGCTCCTGAGGGAAGGTCTGGTTCCCTGGAGCTAAAGGGAAACCTGCCCCAGCTCTCCTCGAGGCCATTTCCCTCTCTCTTCTCCTGTTTTGCTGTTATCACTCCCTAGAAAATCATTAATGTGAAAAATGGGAAATGATTAATTCATGTTCTTTATAGATAATTATGAAATGGAAACTGTAATATACTGTATATGTGTGTATGGAGTTAAAATGTAGAATGTAATTCATGTTATAACTTACTGAATATGTGTATGTGGGACAGGGATACGTGAGTCTCAGCACGTAGTGTGACAGTTGAAACAAAGGGCAGGAACCCATCCCAAAATAGACAAAGAATGAATGGGGATTGCTGGAGAAGAGACATCAAGAGAAGGAGGAAGAGTCATCAATGCAGGTGGCTACACCCTCCTCGGCCATCAGAGCATTGTTATCAATATCGAGGGACATTAATCAACCAAGAGGTCTGCTGAAACCCGAAGTTAACACCTGGCAGGACAGGAATAAACTCCTTTCAGCACAACCGGAGACTCCCCTGAATTTGAATAGCCGGGACTCAATAGAAAATACGGGGAAATATTGCCAAGGGCGGAATAAAGGGTATAAAAACTGAGCCTCGAAACAGCAAATGTGTGAACCCAGGGGAGACGGCAGCAGCCAGGTCTGTGTCTCAGGTTCACCCTTGACCTTTTTCCCGGGTAAAAACTGTCAAGCAGGGATTGCTGTTTGTGGGGGTTTTTATCTAAATTCTGTGATTCGGCTTAGTTACTTTTGTCTTTAATTCTTGTAATTTGATTTTGCTGCCTAAACTCTTTGTCTTGTAACTCTGTGATTCGGTTGCATTACCTAAATGCATTTAATCAAATTTATTCTAATTCTAGATTTATGATTTGGCTTGCACTAATAAACTAAATTATTAGTTATAATTGGAAAATTTTCCTGCCATTTATAACAATTAATGAGGTAAAATTCAAGGGGGTTAGGGTATTTGTTATTGGATGTGCACTCAGCTCTTTGGTGAGGGGAGATTGCACACAATATTCCCATGGGAAACAATTCCTGTCTCTTGTTCTCACCCTCACAAGAAACCTCTGACAGCAATTAAGGGTTAAATTTTCCCTTGAGGTGGAGAGAGCCAGGCAGAACCTGGGAGTCTCCCTGGAGGTGCAAGGAATGCCAACCTCACTTGGGAAAAGTGACAATAATTGAGATTTTGGCTCCTTAATCAGCCCCGAGGAATCCTCCCCTCACCCAAAGCACCCCCAGAACTCCAGGTCAGAGAATTCTGAGTTTGAGAATTCCAGGTTTGAGAACTCCAGGTTTGGTGCTCCCCTCCCAGGATAAGAAAAGCATCGAGAAACAGCTGGGAGATCACAGAGCACTCTGGGTTTAAACTGAGAGGAATCAGTTCAGGTTTGAGGTTTCTGCACCCCTTTGAACCTTTAGAAAAGTTAAATTTAGGTCATTGTCAAACAAAACCTCATTGCAGCACACCAAGGCCGAGCGCTCCGTTTGCCGGGGTAGAAAGGGACTTTTCACATTTTTATGTGTTATTGTCTCTACTCTTTCTCTCCTTTCTGCTCGGAAATCTTTGTCAGAAGTGCCTCGGACTCATAAATAGTTATTTATAACCTGGATTACAGTTCTGTTCCTGGCCAGGAACAGAGAGAGCAGAGCTGCCCCTCATCCCCCACCTCCCCCCTGTTCAGGGAAGGGTTTGGAGCCCCAGGGAATTCTGAAACAGCAGCGGGATGGAGCAGGATGGTTCTGTAAAAAACATGGGATGTAAATTTGTGTTCTTATGGGGTATGGTCTGTTAAAAACCATAAGTAACCACTGTAAATATGTTATATGAGAATGTAACCTTAGTGCCAGCCCGCCTTGGAATTCACTGATCCCGAGGCAGGCACCACCCTAGAAGAAAGGAGGACACATAAAGATAATCAATCAGTTCTTTCTCCCGTGGGTAGCAGAGCCACCAGAGCACCAGCAGAGCCATCAGGGCACCAACAGAGCCACCAGAGCACCAGCAGAGCCACCAGAGCACCAGCAGAGCCACCAGAGCACCAACAGAGCCCCCAGAGCACCAGCAGAGCCATCAGAGCACCAGCAGAGCCACCAGAGCACCAGCAGAGCCACCAGAGCACCATCATGGCAGGGATCTCTGGAGAAGATTCATTCCATTCACAAACCTCAGTTTCCATTCACCCATGAGAAGCCCAAAATTGGCACCTCTCACTACTGGAGGAAAATCTTTTCAACAGACCAATGACAACCATGAATTTGAATAACCAGTCCAGGGAACAAAGAGACTGTGGGGAAATCTTGTGCCAGGGGCAAAATAATGTTTATAAAACCCGAGCCCCAAACGAGGCAAATTTGTGAACTTTTGGGGGGCTGCAGTGCTATAGAGGCTGTGTCCCAGTTCACCCTTTGACAATTTCCTGGGTCATCATCAACGCAATTCCACTGGGGTTTCTTACCAAAATTCTGTAATTTGATCTTTCAATAAACCAAAACAAATTTTCAATTGGACTTTTGGATTGGCATTTGTAACACTTCCAAAGGGGGATTTTTCCTCCCAGTTTCCCCCTCTCAGGTGCTCTAGCTCCTGGATTGAAGCGTGGCAGAGGATTCCTCCTGCCTGTTTATTCCCTCAGCTGCTTCAGGGGAGCAGCCAGAGCTGACCCCACCCCTCCCTGCAGTTAGGAACGCTCCAGAGCATCTCCCCTTTCCCACCAGGAATTCATCGGGTGTGCCCCTGGCTGTAATTAGCACCGTAATTAGCGCAGTCCTGGACGGGCCCTGCTCTCCACGGTTTGTTTCTCATCCCTCCGAGGATTCCCTCGATTCCCTGGCTGCTGGCAGGGGCTGTTTTCACCTCATCGAGTGACAGGAGCTTCTTGTCAACACCGCAAATGTTTCACCTGGCAGAGGAGCCCCCAGGTGAGCTGGGATCAGGGAAGGGAAGCGCAGTCTGGGAGGGATAACTGTGCACAAGGATCTTCCCACCTGGACGCGGCCCCACAGGGAGGTGGGGAGGTGATAAATCTGTCAGAGGTGATGAATTCCCAGTCCAGGAATCGGGAACATCCTTCTCCCTCAAACAGCACCATCCAGAATTGTTATTTCTGCAGCAAAGTCAGCAGCTGGGTTTTCCAGGGGCTCAGTGGGATCTGAGGGCTGTTCCACAGGGACACAGCCTCCCACAGGCAAACCCAGATGTGCAGCTCCAGCAGGATCGAGAATCCTGGAATAACCTCTGGAATAACTGAGGCTGAGGGAATATTCCCCATTCCTGACAAATGTGGGGCCAAACAACGGATCCTTGTACAGGGGAAGTTTCCATTTCTCCTGTCCAGGGTTTTTATTGGCTCCTCCCTGGCTCTGTCCTGGCCTCGTGATGGGCAAACCTTTGGAACACGGACTGAGGTTGTTCCTCTGGGTGTCCACTCAGCCTCACACCACAGGGCCTTTGTCTCCATCACCGTTCCCATCAGGAAATTGGCTTCCAGAGCAGGAACCATCCCAGTGCTTTGCTAAAAGCTGCCCAGGTATCGATCCTGCAGTGACAGGAGCTGTGAGGATGGAAAATGTTCCCTCAGTCCGTGCTGAGCATCACAGGGAAAACACGGATCAGCCTTTCCCTGCCTCCCGAATTGCACCCAAATCCCCCCTCTCCCCTCTGACAGGACCCCCATGCAGAGGCAGTTTGGGTTCATCCTGCCCTGAACTCCATCAGCTCATTTAGCAGTCCAAGCCCTGAGCTGGTAATTAACGCCTGTCTAATTAGCTGGAGATCACTTGGAGGGGGATCAGCACCTTGCCCTGTCCCCCTCCTCCGTTGGGTGACCTTGTAAATCCACACAAACAAACAGGAGCGGGGAAAATAAAGGTGAAACGCTTCCAGGTCTTTAATAAAATCAGTTTTTTCAGTGGCTCAGATCAAAATGAGCCCAGCTCAGCTGGGATCTGGATCAGCAGCATCATCCAGGGAAGATCACAGCTCTGTCCTCTCTGCCATGGAAAAAAATTGACAAAATATCCCCTTGTCCAGGTGTTCCTTCAGTTTTGGGAGAGAAGGAGGGAACCACAATGAGCTCCTTCCTGCATTCCCTCTGCCACCCCTACAGGACCCAGCTCCCTACAAACTGTGGAGATTTGGTGATTTAACACCAAGGTCGAGCTGCCCTTTGCTCCTCCTTGCCCACAGCCCATTCCCTGTGTCCAGAGCCTGGAACAGAACTGGGAAAATATCAAAAGATGTTAAAGCTATGAAAATGAGGCACTGGCAGACTGTCACCTTCACCAAGTGGGAGAGCAAAGAAATATTTTTATTCCAGATATTCCTGCCTGCTGAGCACTCGTCTGAACCCACCAGTCTGGTTTAGTGCTCGGTTTTATTTCCCCACTCCTGTTTGAAATGTTACAGGTTTGGAATTGGAGGCAGCTTTGGGGAATTGATAGTTGGGAGGTGCTGGGAGGGGAGGATTGTGCACGTGCCAGCCAAGGAAGCCCTCGGCTGTCCCAGCACGGGGACAATAAACATGGCCATAAATGCCAGTAAAGCCAAAACGCTCCATTTTTCCTGGAGATGGATCCCAGGGAAGGACTCAGGCAGGATGGGGGTGATTGGTCCCTCCTGGATATTCCATGTAATTGTACAAACACAACAGAGCTGCACTCTGGGTGCGTTCCAGGGAGAGATAAATAAATAAATGCATTTTGATAGGCTTTGTTTTGTCCACGGTAAATGCAGGCTGGGAGAGAAAATCTATGGCTCTTCCTTTTATTGCTGTCATTCCCAATAGCTGGGAGATGGGAACGGCGAAATATATCCAGGGAGTGATGGGCTCTGCTCTGTCAGAGGTTTCAGAGGTAAATAAACAAGTTTTATTGGCTGCTCTTACATCTCGATGTAGCATTTAATGGATATATTAAACACTGATCCAGCTGCCAGATATCCCAAGGAAATATTGTGCACATCCCAGCTCAGCCTCGCAGTGTCACAACAAATCTGGATTTTCCTAATGGGAACAAGGTTTGCTCCCATAAACCACTCTGAGCTTTCGGAGCTGATTCCCTGCCACTCATTTCTCCCCCGTCACGCCAAGGTTTTGCAATTCCACCCAAACGACCTTCACTCCCTCCTGGCTGGGGAAAAGCAGGGACTGGGATGGAAATTTGGGGTGGGGAAGGCCTTGGATGAGGAAATGCAAACGGGAGGACTCTTGAGTGGCCCACGGGAGCTCCTCAGGCAAAGGGGGTGCAGGACCAGCCCTGTACCAAAAACAAGATTTAAGCAGCTAAACCAGACCCCCGTGGATGCAGAGTTGATGCCTGAACACAGAAATAAAAAAGAAACAGGATTAGAGAGAGGCAGAGTCACCATCCCTGTGGTGGGCAGGCCTGAAGAGGAAGAGCCAGTCGTGTTTAACCTGCCAGGACCTGAGGACCAGCCCGGGGTACCCGACACCTCGGGGCATTGCTCCTGTTTATATCCCCCGGGGAGAGCAGCTCGGCGGGCTGGCAGAGGGTTTGGAGTGAACGCTTTCAAAAGAAGAATAAATCCCATCTGTTCTTTATTCCTCTCCTCAGGCAGCATCAGGGGCAGCTGCCCTGGGCAGGAGGTTCCAGGTCATGAGTCCCGAGTGCTCCAGGTTTTGTTCCCTGTGCCCAAAGCAGCCCCAGGGGCTGGAGCCGGGCCCTGTGAGACCTCTGGGGCTGAGCTCGGTGCTGGGCTCCTCTCCTTCCCAGCACCTTCCATTCCCTCAGCTCCTGGGAATGCTGCAGCCTCCTCTCCTTCCCACTCAGCTCCTGGGAATGCTGCAGCCTCCTCTCCTTCCCACTCAGCTCCTGGGAATGCTGCTGCTGGATCAGGAACAGCCAGACCCAGCTCCATGGAAACCTCCAGGGGTGCTGGTCCAGCAGCCTGGGGCTGCTCTGGAGGGACAATCCCGGGGATGGAGGCAGATCCCCCTCACTAACAGTGTTAATGGAGTGCAAGCCCAAAGCGCTCCACCCCCAGGGAATTCACCCTCTGCTCCATCCCAGACCTGCTCCACCCCCAGGGAATTCACCCTCTGCTCCATCCCAGACCTGCTCTGAGAGCTGGCGCAGGCTGGGAAACCTCGGGAAGGAGCTTGGGAAGGGCAGTGCTGAGGCTGCTCAAAGGGGCTGCTTGTGCAGCTCCTGCCGGGCTCAGCACAGGAAGGGCAGTCCCAGACCAACCCCAGGTGATCCAGGCTGGACTTTTCTGAACCTGAGCCCAAGAAATTCAGTCCAAGACCATCCCCAGGTGATCCAGGCTGGACTTTTCCTGGCATGCCCAGACTCTCTCACAGACCCTGGAGTGACTTGGATAAAGATTTTGGTTGCTTCATCATGAAGGGGGGGGGGGTTTGTTTGTTTTTTTCGGTTGTTTTTTTTTTCTGCTGAGTTGTTGAGACATTTTTACATCTCCAAATCTCTGGCCATCCATCCTGGAAGGACAAACAACTTCTGCAGGGTGCTCAGCTCTCCATGGGCAGCCCAGCCTGAGCTGGAGCTGCTTTTCCCAAACCCAGGGCTCAAGAGGCCTCCACAGCCTCAGGATGAGACACGGGCAGGGCCCAGCAGGTGCCTGTGCTCCCTGAAAGTGCTGGGAGTGCAAGGAAATAATCACAATTTCTGGGGGTTTCCCAACAAAGCCACAGAAGTGACTCTAGAAAGACCCATCCTAAAGCCCAAATGTTTTCTCTGCCTTCCTGGGGATCCTGAGGAGGAGCAGCCCAGCCTGGCTCGTTCTGCTGCAGCTGAAGAGCCCTCGTGTGTTCCTCACTGCTGCCTTCTTCCTCATGGAACCAGTGCCTGGAATTCCCACGGAGCTCTGAGGTGGGTGCACCTGGTCTCTCATGGAAATGCCCCTCAGAGCCCCCAGGTTTGCTCTGGGAGGGATTCCCTGATGAGGAATTTTCCTGAGAAAAGCCTCTGTGAGAATCCCAAATTCCTGGGACCACACCCACACAGGAAAACTTTGGGAAAGAGGTAGAGAGGCAAAGCCCGGCCAAGGCAGAGGATGAAAAATGCATCAAACATCGAAGAGAGATGAACAGATGAGAGAAACAAAATAAAAACAAAGAGCAGAGGGAGGATCTGAAGAAAATTCTTTCTGATACAGCTCTCGGTAATAAATAAAATATGTTCTACCACAATATGCTCCAGCAACTGGCTCTGGGCTGTTCTTTCTGTCTCAGACAAAGTTCCACTGCTGATTAAATTCATCAGAGCCAGGCCTCTGCTGCCTCGAGCTGCTTGCTCTCCTCAAACGCTCGCTCCAGAACTGCTGCAGGGATTTCATTTGGAGCTGTTCTCCGGCTGGGTTTATCAGGGTTTCAGAGCAGATCTGATCACCATGCTAATGAAACGCTGTCCTGACGCACTCTGCTCACAACCACGAGCTGCTTCCTCCCCCAGAAATACTCCAGGAGAGAAGTTTCCAGGATGAGATGAGGAATAAATGTTCCCAGTACCAAAACCAGCAGGTTTTTCCAGCAGTGTTGGGTTGATCGTGCCAGTCCCGTTCCAGGGGACAGAAATCCCTGGGGAGGCTCCCTGCAGGTGACCTGGGTGTGGCTCCAGCCTCGCTCACCTGTGGGGCTCAGGGATGCCACACTCAGCTCTGAGCAGCAGAACAGTGAATTTTTGGGCTCAGGGGTTCATTCCTGGTTTTCCTTCAGCAGCAGGCAGGGGCTGGACAGCTCCTGAGGGAGCTGGGAAAGGGGCTCAGCCTGGAGGAAAGGGGGATCAGGTCGGGCACTAGGGAAAATCCCTTCACTGGAAGCTGGATCAAGCCCTGGCACAGCTGCCCAGGGCAGTGGGGGTGTCCCCACCCCTGGCACGTGGGGACATGGCCAGAGGTGGCCCTGGCAGTGCTGGGGATGGCTGCACTCGCTGATCTCAGGGGGCTTTTCCAGCCTGAGTTAAATCCTCTGGGATTTAACTGACAGGACAGCAGTGGATCCTTCCCTGTTCCTGATGGCCCCAGAGCCCACCTGGGACCTCTGCGGACAGTTTGATCCCAGCAGTGTCCAGGGCTCTGGAATGACCCCCAGTCTCAGAGTTACAGCTCCCTGAGATTCTCCTCAGGGTTGCTGTTCCCCGGGGCAATCAGGTTTTACATCTTCTCTTTTGCCCTGAGTGTTTCACACCAGAGCCAGAGCAGACAGGCTGAGTCCCCAGTCCGTGTTTCCAAGGTTGTTTATTCTTCATTCTCTCAGTTCTTTCTTTGCTCTGTGAGGCGTCCCCAGCAGAGCAGGACACGCGGGGACTGGGCGGGTCAGAGATCCCCAAACCTTCAGTGCGGTATCTCTGACCCAACCACTGTCCCAGATATATTTTTTATTTACAGTATTTTGCCAATACCAACTTCCTACACTAACATGTCAGTTTTATTCTAAACCAATCTCTAAAGTCCAAGTCAGNTCAATCTGACCCCAGCACTGCCCAGCCTGTGGCCAGACTGTCACCCCCAGGGCACAGCTCTGGCTCTGCTGTCCCCGTGCAGCCCTGGCTGGGCTCTCCCCTCCCTGGGCTCCCCGGCAGCCTCTGGATGTTGGATGAAGGCTCTGGGTGGCAGCAGCTGCAGGGAAGTGGTGGCAGGGCCTGGGGACACCAGGGCAGGGCTGGGTGACACTTGGCCCCAGCTGTGCCAGGGCAGGGACAGCTGTGCCAGGGCAGCTGCAGAAAAAACCCTGACAGCGACCTCACATCAGATGGAAGGCAGAGCTCCGAATAAAACCAGGCTGGGTTTTCCACAGGGGGAACAATCCTAAGGAGGAGGCTGAGTCAGGCCGGGAATGAGTCACAGGGAGGGAATAAAGATGATTTAAATTCCCAGGGACTCCTGGCACCATTAGATCGGAGCTGCAAGGCTCAGATCTGGTTTGAGCTGCCTGATTTTTGGTGCTTTTTGACCTTCACATTGGCATGGCCAGAAGGAAATTCCATGCAGAGGTGTGGGAATAGAGGGAAGCAAACCCTGGGTCTGTCACCCCTTGCCAGCCAGGATCAGGGTAAAGGGACCCCCTTGAATCTCTGTTTTTAATTCTTTATTTAATCTCTTTTTGTGATTCTCCTGAACCTCTTTATTTTGATAAGAACTTCATTTTCATGCAGAACAGCCATTTTCCTGAGACACCTTTAATCCTGAGAAAAACCCCAAACAAACCAAAACACTTTTCTTTTAATATTCCAAACATCTTTTTTTTTTCTTTTAGCAGAAAAGCTGCTTTGAAACAGTACAATCCATTTTTCCCCTCTGATAACCCCAAACCTTTCTGCTCCAAATTCTGTTTGCAGTTTTCAGGAGAGGCTGAAGGCACAAATGGAGAAATTCCACTAACCAAGAAAACCCACCTGGGGAATGCCTCACCTGTGTGCTCAGGTTCTGTCTCTCAGGTAATCTGGGATTTAATTTTCCTCTCACGTGCAGAGACAGTTCCAGAGATGGGGGAAGAGTTCTGATGTAAAAAAATTATGTCAGACTTGCAGAATTTGGTCTTTTCTTGTTGAATCCATTAAAATCAGGTCTCTTCTTGTTAAAAAAAATCCTTCAGACTCGGGGTTTTTGCAATATTCAACCACTTCTCCTCCTGCAGATCATTGCAATCCCCCAGCCCCTGGTGAGCCCTCCCAGCCTGAACAAACAGCTCAACCAAGACCTCCAAAGATCAAAAGCAGCAGGGAAAGAAGAATTCAGAATAATTTCATCCTCAGAAAAAATACATGAGGAACTGGGACGGAGCAGGCTCCAGGTTCTCCTGGTGCAGATCCCACGGGATTTGGGGCGTTGTGTCCTGGAAGGGACAGAGAGCTCCAGACCTCCCCTTGCAGTGCCTGGGGCTCTGGGCAGAGCCAGGCTTTGCTCCCAGGTCACCTCCTGGATGATTTTTGAATGCAGGACAGAACCTCAGGGAACTCCATCTCCCTCCACACTCTCCTTGCACTCACGTATTTTCACTCTTTCCCTGAATTTTCTTCTCATTTGCAGCTGGAGGTGGGAACCTGTTTGGTGCTCCCATGGAACTCCTCCAATTCCCACCCAAATTATTCCAGAGCTGGGCTGCTGACCCAGAGGGGCTTTGCTGGCTGATTCCATCACTTGGAATATCATTTACTGAGTTCAGGGATAAAGCTCTGCCAGTTGGAGGGCTGAGGTCAGCCCACAGCATTCCCAGGCGGCTTCCCAAGGAGTTCCTGTGTTTGGAAGCCACTCTCATTTGGACACTGTCATTTTCCTGGTGAAAATAAACTATTTTTATTTCCTTCTTCTTTCTTAAAGTTTTGTTGGGTTTGATTTTTTTCCCCAAATGATCAAGAATTGCCCGAAGTGCGGCACCAGCTGCTGGGTGGCTGCAGCTGCAGTGGGATCCTGGTGCTGATTTTGTTGTTCCATTTGTGGTCATACCTTGGAAAGCCAAGGGAAAGCAGAAGAGCAGGAAAGAGCAGAGAAGCAGGAAAGGTTGGATTTGGAGGTCAAAGCTCAGGTTCTGTCCTCTGGGCAAGGTGGGAAAATATCCCACCTCAAAATCAGTGGATCACACCCCAAAAAACCCAGTGTATCCACGCACAACCAGTGCGTGTATCCCACCCAAAATCCAGTGTGTCCTACCCAAAACCAGTGCATCCCACCCAAAACTAGTGCATACCACCCCAAATCCAGTGTATCTACCCAAAATCCAGTGTGTCCCACCCAAAACCAGTATAAACCCATCCAGAATTGTGTATCCCCCCAAACCAGTGCATCCCATCCCAAATCTAGTGTATCCACCCAAATTCCAGTGTCCCACCAAAAAACCAGTGTGTCCCATCCCAAACCAGTGTATCCCACCCAAAATCCAATGCGTCCCATCCCAAACCAGTGTATCCACCCAAAATCCAATGCATCCCATCCCAAACCAGTGTGTCCCACCCAAAACCAGTGTATCCTACCCAAAATCCAGTGCGTCCCATCCCAAACCAGTGTGTTCCACCCAAAATCCAGTGTTGGTACCCTCCTTGTGCAGGTCTCAGAGAACATTTTCTTTTTCCTGAGCCAGGAAAATCCGGAATGTTCATTGAGCACCAGCAGCTTTTCCCAGCAGGTGTTAAACACAAATTCCACACCTGGCTGGGACTGGGAGGGAAGATGTTCCTGGCATTCCCAGGAGCTGCTGTTCCACAGGCTCAGAGGAGATGGAGCTCCCACAGGCTGAGCTCAAACCTCCAGAGGGAGGGGAGGCTCCACCTGGAAGGGATTTTGGGATTTCCAGGGCTCCACAGGAGCTCCTGCCCAGTCAGCTCCTCCTTCCCCAGCCCACAGCAATCCCACACTGAGGATTTTTGGTGGAAATGTGTCAGGGAGTGAAATTGCTCCCCACAAGGGCTCTCGTGCCAAATTCAGGACAATTTAGAGCCTGGGAGGTTCCGTGGTCAAATCTTCTGAGATTTTATTGGGTTGGGATCACACAGATCATGGAATCATGGAATGGTTTGGGATGGGAGGGACCTCAAAGCCCCTCCAGTTCCACCCCAGGGACCCCTCCCCTGTCCCAGGCTGCTCCAGCCCCAGGGTCCAGCCTGTCCTTGGGCACTGCCAGGGATCCAGGGGCAGCCACAGCTGCTCTGGTAATTCCAGCCCAGCCCCTTCCCTCCTCCCAGGCAGGAATTCCTTCTTGTCCTTGGACCAACAACATCCCTGATCTGCCAAGTTCATGGAATCTCACCCTGCTCTGGCTCCCTTCACGACTGTCCCTGCTAATTCAAGTCACAGAATTCTTCCAAGATTATTTCAGCCCCATCTTCTTCTTTTTCCCTCCAGGGAACTTGAAACTTCTTCATTCAGCCCTGGCTGAGATATTGATAAATGTTTGGATTCATTTCCTATTTCAGCTGGGCATATTTTTATTTTTTTTTTTCAGTTAATTGCGTGGCAACTTAATTTATCCTTTGTAAATTTGTTTCTCTCAATAAATGATCTGCCAACAATACATTGGTTTTAATTAGCCTGCAGCAAGTGTCTCCACGACTGTAAATCAACTGCTTGTTTGAGCTATGAATTGAAAAGGAGAAATCATTGGAATTCATATTGTGCTTTCCTGGGGGTTTTTAGTGTGGGTTTTTTTATTTTTTTTTATTCTGAAGGGATTATGACAAAACTGTGTTTGCAGCCAGGAACTGACAGCACACCAGATAATCAGCAAGAAAGAGAAATGTATAAAATATTTAAGTAGTTTTTGGGTTTGGGGGCTGTTTTTGGTAGATGAAAAGCATCAGGCACATAAAGCATAAAGAGAACTATGAAAATTCATTTCTTGATAATTTGAAAAAACAACAAACCACAAGCTCTCTCTACCCCTTCTCTTTTTCTTTTATATATGTAATTTTTAATTAATTAATGGTTTAGTTAATTATTTTTATATTTAAAACAGCCATTCTGGATATATTTACACGAGGAGGTGCAGACACCCAAACCCCTCCACTGAAGAGTGTCCAGCTCAGTGGAGAACCAGGAAACACTCAGGAATTAAGGACTGAGGGATGGGCATCACCTGCTCACTGTCCCTGACTGCTTTCCACCTAAACCTGTGCCTCTCTCCTTGGATTTTGCTCCAAGGCTTTATTGTCCCTACGGATATGATATTTCCCTTAAATTCCCTCATTATGGCAAATAATGAGGAAATTTGCCCTCTCATCCCTTGGTTCAGCAGAACTCCTTCTCCTCCATTTCTTGTGCTGTTTTAATTCAGGTTGTAGGGGCTTCAGATCCTGCACCAGATCTCTGCAGGTCCTTGTGTGTGATTCCCTCCATGGTTAATTACAGAAAGCTCGTCAGGCTTGAGACCTCCCACAAAACCCTCACTGAGCACTTCCCTCCAAGCTGTTTGGGGCCTGTCCTGGTTTGGAAGGATAGGAGGTGTCTGCCAGGGAAAGCCACAGCTTCCCTTGGAATGGAGAATGTGACCCCCCCCCTCTGAATTATTATAATTTTGAAATCAAGGGGCTCTCAGGCAAAGATATGGGAATAGGAATAACAGTTCTTTACTATAACTATTAAAAAATACAAATGTAGTAGTACAAAAACCAAGCAAACACACACACACACAAAATAAACCCCACACCAAGAAAAAAAA
>VXBR01008131.1:105161-119349 GCA_013400215.1 Cisticola juncidis
GGTGGTGGCACAGCCCTGGGTGGTGGCAGCAGGGCCCTGGGTGGTGGCAGTAGGGCCCTGGGTGGTGGCACAGCCCTGGGTGGTGGCACAGCCCTGGGTGGTGGCAGCAGGGCCCTGGGTGGTGGCACAGCCCTGGGTGGTGGCACAGCCCTGGGTGGTGGCAGCAGGGCCCTGGGTGGTGGCAGCAGGACCCTGGGTGGTGGCAGCAGAGCCCTGGGTGGTGGCAGCAGAGCCCTGGGTGGTGGCAGCAGAGCCCTGGGTGGTGGCAGCAGGGCCCTGGGTGGTGGCCCAGCCCCGCAGCTCCCGGGGCACAGCAGCCCTGGGGTTGGTTCAGGTGTTTCGGGCAGGGTTTGGCTGTGGGAGCTCCAACTGCTCAGACCCTGCCTGCGGGTGAGCCCTGCACAGCTCCCTGCCCTCGTCCCTTCTCCTGGGACACCCGTGTCCCCTCGGGCTGTTCTGGGGTCCCCATGTCTCTCCTCTTGCTCCTGGGCTGGGCACACAGGTTCATTTGGGGTCCCTGGTGTCACTCCAGCTCACTGGGGGGGTTCACCCTGGGCAGGACACTGGAGCTCAGCCCTGAGTCACCGTCTGTGGGCAGAGGGCCGTGGGCAGTGCCACGTCAGGGCTGCAGATGAAGTCAGAGGTGACTCACGCGAAGGTGGACGGAGCCTTTCTTCCCACTCCTCGTGTCAGCACGAGCTGCCCTGGGAATGGAACAACTCTCAGGACTGGGACTGTCCCTCTGTCCCTGTGCCTGTTCCAAACCCTCCCAGGGCCTAGCCCTCCCAGCAGCCTTGGGCATTTTGGGGCTGAGGTGCTCCTGTGAACCCTCCAAACCCCTCTGTTCTCCTGGGACAGCCCAGCCCGGGGTGCCTGGAGCTGACCCGAGCACCGAGCTGAGCCGAGCACTGAGCTGAGCCCTGGGCACCCTCAGAGCTCTGGCTGCAGGGTTTTTGGAGCTCCAGCTACCTTTATCCAGGGTCTGGAGGATTCTGTGGTCCCCAGAGCCCCCTCAGTGAACTGGGATCAGTCACAGTGGGAAATGCAGGATAAAGCAGCTTTGGCTGTGAATTCACCCCAGACTAGAGGCAAAGATCTCCCAAATCCAGTCTGGGTCTGGCTGTGCCTGTGCCACAGCCCAGATCCAGCCTAGGGATTATTCCCAGGGTTTACTGGAGTATTTTAAACTCCTTTTCCCCTCACCAAACCAGCCGTTAGCATTGGTGTCACACCCCAGGGTCACCAGGTGCCTCACCCGAGTCCTCCTTGGGCTGCAGCTTGGAGTGAGGCTCCCAGCAAGAGGAACTGCATCAGTAAAGCCCAAAAATTCAGGAATCAAAACCCAGAATGATTTTAGCTGAGTTCCCACCTGCACCAGGCTCTGGGAAAGAGCCACATCAGCATTCTGTGGGTGTGGAGAAAAGAAAAATCCAGAGGTTTCCATCGGCTCTGGCCAGGGAGCTGGGCTGGGACAGAGGCACTTGGAGCTTTCTGCTGCTTTTCTGTGTTTGGAGCTTTCTGCTGCTTTTCTGTGTTTTACAAGAGAAATCCCTGGATTTCTGTGGGAGGTTAAACCCCCGTGAAGCTGGAGGGTAAAGGGGTGTTAGTAATCAACTACTGGAGAAGTTTGGCTGCTGGAAAAACTGAAGTGAGGAGGAACTATTAATTGAAATTCCCAGTTAATGCACAGCTGCCAATAATGGCTGCATAATGGAGAAAATCCATGTAATTTTTAATTATCCCCTTCCAAACAAATGCAGGGAGCTAAATGTGTCACCTCCAGCAGGCAAAGAGGGGTGATGGGGGGTTCATTTTGGGAACAGTCACAGGGCCTGGGCAGGTCTCTGCACGGAGCTGCTTCATGGATTTGAGTCTGATCCTTGGGAAGGAAATCCCAGGGACTTTTGGTGAATCCTGGCAGGGATTTCCATCTCCTCCAGAGCAAAAATCTGCAGCCAGGCAGAACTTCCTGGCCACAGGAATAACCCTGATAAAGATTGTGATGTCATGATAATGATCCTCCCACACGGAATAATGATTATAATGATTGATTATAATGATTATAATAATTATAATGATTATTATGATTATTATGTCACAACAATGATTATCTTACAAGTAATAATCATTATAAGGATTATGACATCATGATAATGATTATGATATCAAGATATCAAGATTCCTACACATGGAATAATCAAGATAAGGATTGTGATAGCATGAGAATGATTATGACATGGTAATAATTATTCCCCTCCACAGAATAACCATACAGTAATTATGACATCATGATAATTATTCCCTCACATGGAATAATCATGAGAATGAATCATCAGAGAATGATTATGGCATCATGGGAATGATTATGACATGGTGATAATTATTCCCCCACACAGAATAATCACAATAACAATTATGGCATCCTGATAATAATTATGACATCATGATAACGATTATGACATCATGGCAATGATTCCTCCATATGGAATGACCATGACATCATGATAATAATTGTTGTGGAGGTTGTTAGCTCTGGCTAGGTCTGCACAGAAGACACTGGACAAGATTGAATTTCCTTTGGACTTGTCTGTTTGTTATTTCTTATCTAAGTTACATTCTCACAAGCCCTGTCTAAGAAGGCAAGAAAATGGCCACTTCTAGCTCATTTCAAGGACTTTAAACGAGTAGCAAAACCAATTAACACACAACACCTAAGTTATTTTTATTTATAACCCAATTAAAGATCACTCAGTGTTCTCAATGAGGGCTTTCACCATGCAGTTAGAAAAGATCAGCAAAACCCAAGAAGGAGGAGGAAGAAGGAAGTGAAGAAGAAGGACCCAGGCAATGCCCAGATCCCTCCATACTGTTCCATATATCTATAATGCTATATTCTGTATCCCAAATCCCCAAACTCTGAGTGTTTCCCGCTGTGCCATCACACACTCCTGTACAAACTGCACACTCACACTCCCAGGGCTGTCCCTCAGTTCTGGGAGCCGTTCCCACAGCCCAGGTCAAAGGCAGGGCCCTCCTGAGGGTCACCACCTGTCAGAGCAGAAAGCAGAAAATGTCACATTTTCAGCATCCAGGGTCCCAACAATTATGACATCATGACAATGATTATGATCTCATGATAATGATTCCCCCCATGGAATAATCTTGATAATGATTATGACATCAAGGTAATGATGGTGAGATCATGACAGTGATGACGACACCATGATAATGATTCACCCCCCCGGAGTGGTGGTGATCATGACCAGCACAGTGGGAAACAATTCTGCTTTTCTGGTGGCACAGCCAGACCTGATCCTGCCATTCTGGGGCTCCTGACTGTGGGAAGTCAGTGGGAGCTGTCTCAGCTCGGGCTGTGCCTCCCTGGCAGAGTGAAGGGGGCACTCGAGGATCCTGCTGTGACTCACAGGGAGCTGGCAGAGTTTGGAGCCGGGGTGGGTGTGAGGGAGGGTTTATGGCTCTGAAAAGTCACCTTCTCCCAATGCTTGTCCCAAACGTGTCCCCACACTTCCTATTTTTAGAGCCCTGCTCTCCAGTGATTTTGCCCAGGGACAGCCTTGTGGGGATTCAATTAAACTCCAGAATAAAATAAACACTCTCCCTCAGCCAGGGCTGGAATGCTAAGCAGAGCCATTATTTGAACAAAACAGGGCTGTGAGTTTGGTGTCCTTTATTTTCATCAGCCGGGGTCAGAGACCAGTGGAGACAGGAAAACCCCTTCATTAACTCATCCCATCCACTCCCAAAGCCTTTCCCCTGCTGCTCTGAGTGATCCAAACACCTCCAGGGCACATTTCCCTTGGAAACAACTCCTCATTTTGAGGACAGAAATCACTGAAGAGCTCCTTTTCTTTTTGGGGATGATGAACCCGCCGTGTCTGTCTGGGCAAAGCAGTGACACCGGGAGCTGCCCGCAGTGCCAGGGCTTTCTGCAGTTAATTTGAACAAGCTCAGGTCTTCCTTTATTCCTTAATTAAATACTTGATCAGGGCAGACTGACCCACGGTCAATTCCCTCAGGTGTTTCTATCCAGAATTGTGGGTTTTCCCTGGAAAAGGGAAATGGTGATCCCAGGGTGTGTGGAGCTGGGTGAGCTCTGGCAGTGCAGTTCCAGAAGTGGAGGAATCCCAAAGTTTCTGTCCCACCCCAGGGATTCTCTGTTTGGAGCATTAGATTGGCCTGGGAAAGGAGAATTTCCCTGGGGTTTTTGACAGGATGTGGTGCAGAGCAGCCACAGCCTGTGTGAGGCCTCTCACCAAACTCCCACCAGGAATTCTGCTCTGGTGCCAGTCCTGGACGGTTCTGGCTCTGCCAAGGCTGGGTTTGGAGCTGAGCAGTGGCTGCTGGCACGGCCCAAGCCCAGGGCAGAGTTTTAGTCCAGTCTAACCCAGATTCCAGCACCCAGAGGTGCAGGGTGGGCTCTGGGAGACCCCAGCCCCACCTGGGTCTGGGCTGGGGCTCTGAACTCCGGCAGTGATGGGAGCAGTGAAGGGAGGGAAGGGCAGAGGGGTCTGGGGGCAAGAGCAGAGCCCTGCAGAGCAGTGCTGGGCTGGGGAGAGGAGCAACGGGAGCAGAAAGGGAAGGGAGAACAGTGGTAACACCCCAAAGGTGGTGCAGGAAGGGGAGTGGGCCTCCTGCACCTCTGCTGTGGGCAGGAGATCCAGGCAAAGGCTGCAGCAAGGAAAATCCCAGTGAACCCCATCAAACTCCTTGGAAGAGGCGCTAAAAGGGCTGGGAAAGGAGGAGCAGAGAGGGAGCGATGCCTGCGGGTACAGCAGACCCTGCAGGGCTCAGGGCTGGGAGGACTCCTGGGATGGCTCCATCCCCTGCTGAAATAAACAGGACAAGGATCCCTGCTCCTTTTTAGTGCCTTTATTACAAATCCAGCTCTGGGTGGCCCCGCGGGGTCGCGCTGCTGCTCCCTCGGGCAGGAGGAGGGGGCAGCTCTGACACCCAGCACAGCTGGGGCTGCTCCTCACGGGCAGCCCTGGGAACACCAATTTTGGGCTCCGTGTCTGGGGTGTCCTGCAGATGGAGAACTGTTGAGGTCACAGAGACACGGTGGAGTTGCTTTGGTTGGTGGTTTTATCTTCTCCACTGCTACACCAGTCTGGGGGTGCTATTTCTGTCTCAAATTTTGCATTGGCTCGTTGTGTCAAGGGTTCTTTATCTCTGAGCAGTCCCCAGTGTCCCAGTGTCCCTTCATTTGCATATTGTGTGCACATTTTGGGGAGCAGCAGAGGCAATGCCCAATGAGTAACAAAAAGGACACAAGGAAGGGGTTATTGGGTGAGGTAATTAACAACATGGGTGATTCACATTTAATAATTAACAAACATGGTAACATTTAACAATTAACAGAATGTGGTAGCAATTGATTAACCTATAAACCTGTTCATAACACTCCTGTTTTCCACTGAAGGTAGGAAAGCCCCCAGGCACAGCTGGCTGCCCCCTGGCCTCGCACCCTTCCCGTGCACAGGAGCCTCTGGAAAGCAGGGATCTGTCACTGGGTGTGTCCCTGTCAGGTTATCCCGGGAGCCTCGTTAATTAATGCTCATTAATTAACAAATAATAACAGCACAACTGTCTGAGGGCAGATTTTCCAGGAGCTGATTCCCAGCCACGGGGCAGCCTCAGCAGCTCCCTTTTGTTGGGATGCTGATTTTTATTTCGCTCTCTCCATCTAAAAGGAGCTGAAATCCAAATCGCCAGGAGTTTTTAATCCAGCTTTGCCACCACTACACAAAACCTTGGGAGCATTCACTCCTTGCTCCGGGTGATCCTAATCCCTTTCTCCTCGCTGCTGAGGGAAAAGCAGCTTAGGAAGGTTTGGAGCTGCAAGAGCCAGGGTTTGGAGGAGGCGTCCCCAAAATGCCATGGGACCTGTGGAATTCACTCTCTGCTTGGGTAGAGGAATCTGTCCTGTTTATCATCACAGTGTTCAATGAAAATCAGGAGTTTCCAGCAGGAATTTCAGGGAAAGATGCCCTGGAGGGATCTCTGGAGTCCACAGCCAGTCTGTCCAAACAGAACTTGGAGCCTGGATTGTCTGATGAATTCTTATTTCAGCTTGTCATTTCAGAGCCTCACAAAATCACAGAATCCCAGTGTGGGCTGGGATTCCAAAACTCCTCCAGTTCCAATCTTGCCGTGGGGACAAGGGACCTTCCCCAGAGCCTCAGCAGTGCCAGGAGTTTGTCCATTCCATGCTGGGTCTCAGGCACTGAACTCCAGCTTAATTTGGGATCTGAGCCCATGCTGGATGTGGCCGTGGAGCAAATCCAAAGAGGGAGAAGGGATAAATGGAATATTCAGGAACTGTGCTTAAGGACCAGTCCTAAAACTGATCTGAGCATGGGATGTGGGGTTTAATTCCCTGCCTGTGCTCTCCTCAACCACAGGGGCAGGGCTGGGGGGGTTTGAACCCCACAGGGGCAGGGCTGGGGGATTTAAACCCCACAGGGGCAGGGCTGGGAGATTTAAACCCCAGAGAGGCAGGGCTGTGGGGGTTGAACCCCACAGGGGCAGGGCTGGGGGGGTTGAACCCCACAGGGGCAGGGCTGGGTGGGGGTTGAACCCCACAGGGGCAGGGCTGGGGGGATTTAAACCCCACAGGGGCAGGGCTGGGGGATTTCAATCCCCTGGGCCAGCTGAGGTCTCCATTCCCTATGGGGAGATGCAGATCAGGTCCAGTTCTGCCCCAAACCCCTGCCCTGCCTTGCCCTGTGTCCCCCCAAGAGCCACAAGGAGCCTTTCCCCCTCACACAAACACAGAAATAGAGCAAAGCTCAGCTCCATCTCCCAGTTAAACGCTGTCATTCCCACCCAGTGTCTGATTATGGTGGGACCACAACATAAAAACTTCTCTGGGGCCTCTGGCCAGGGCACTCCTCAGATGTTTGTGCAGCTCCAACCTGATTAAAACTGAAATTCTATTGCACTTCTCTGAAGAGACCCCACCCATGGAACAGAAACTGCAAGGGGTGCTGCCAGCTATGAGGCAGAAATAGCGACAGCTCCAGCCACAAATGCTTCCAGTTTTATTCTGGTTTTATTTTTTCACAGGACAAATTCATAAATTAGAAGGAGTACCTCAAGAAGAGCCAAAAAAATAAAAATAATAAAATAAAAAGCAAGTGCAGGATGAAGAAGTTGCAGGGCTGGAGTGTGAAGGTGCCAGAGTGTGGGGAAGCAGAAGCTTTTTAAAAATCAATAAGAAATGTCACTGGCAAGGGGTGCAGGATTCAGTGCCAGGGTGGGCAGGCCAGGAGGGCTGGGAGAGGATTGCAGGAGTTTAGCAGGGGTGGGGATGTGCAGGAATCACACAAAACCTGGCTGGGGATGCTGCTCTTGGGGCCCCACTGCTGCTCAGGCTGACCCCGGGCTCTGACATTCCCTCAGCTGCCCAAATCCGTGGGATCCCAGTGGGATCTGGGGACTTGGCTGCAGATTCCTTTTTAAAAACCCCCAAACTGCCTAAAATCCTGCAGTGCACGATGAGCATGCAGCACTCTGCACGCCCCAGAAGGGCAAGGAGAGAAGAGCTCGGTGCTTTGAACTCCTTAAAACCCCTTCTCTTGCAAATTAATTGCTATTAATTCATTAGTAACATTCAATAACCCTCCAAAAAAGAAGATAAAGCAGCTGGTGGAACAGAGGGAGGAGCTTGTGCAGGATGGGAGCAGGAAAGCATCACAGGGGTGGGAAGCAAAGGGGAGGCAGAGGAGGGAAATTTAAAACCAGGGAAAATGGTAGGAAATTATTTCAATAAATAATGTCTGGGACTGCAGTGCTCCTGGATGGGTTTATTCCTGTATTTCTGGACAAACTGGACAATCCCTGGGTTATGGAGGTGCCAGAGGGGCCAGGGAGCAGTGGAGGGGCTGAAGGGGCCCAGCTGTGACACCTGGGGGGCCCCAGCCCTGACAGGATCCCCCCTCCTCCCAAAACTCCTGTTTGTCTCCCTAATTGGGCTCAGGAGCCTTCCTGGGGAGGGAGGAGCTGCCTGCTCAGCTGGATGAAGGAGCTCTCCGTATTCCCAGAGCTGGGATGAGACTCCTGGTGAGCTCTTGGTGCTTGGTGTTCTTCCCCAAGAAGGCCCCAAGACGTTCAGGAGAGGCTTTGGTTGATTTTATCACCCGTGGCACAAGAGTTAAATATCTAATGAGGTGATTTAAATACCTCAGACTTTCAGGATTTTGGAATTTCCATCTGGGCAGAGATTTAAGTGAGACTTCAGCAGTGCTGGGAAATGTTTGGGTATTTTTTTTTCCCTTGTCATTTCTCCTCTTTAAGCAGCTCTGCTCTCTCATCAAACCAGGCTCAGGAATGTCAATAAGGAATCGTTTTCCCTTGGGATTTCTGCCCCATTTTTACAGACCTGCAAAGTCTCCCTGGGTTGATTAAGCAGCCAAACATTGCTTTGCATCATTACAGACTTGGGGAGACTCAGCAAATGCACAAAGCTGCATTTTCCCCTGTTTGCCATAATTATCTGTTTCTTTAGAAAATTCAAGTCTCTCTTCTTTAACAGACATTTTTATTTACAAAACAGATGCTCTGGAAATAGAACTCACACCTTAAATAAATACCCAGAATATCCTGAACTGCATCTCCATGTGCTGAAAACAATATAAGAAAACAGAGAAAATCCTGAAATTATAAGAAAAGCCTTTGAAAATTTAAAGAAAAAGCACACAAATCTTGAACAATAAGCAGCCAGGGGAATTTATTTCCATGTAAAGTTTCATGGCAAACTGCAATTATTCACTGTAAGTCCAAGCAGTGTCTTTGCCTTCACAAATTCACCATTTCCTTGGTCAGCAAGGATCTCCCAGATACATCTGCCTGTTTTTTAAAGGACACCATCCTCATTTTCCATGGGAACAGCAGAAGGATTTGCTGAGGATGGGACTGGAATCACTGTCCCTATTGGAACGAGGGCTGTGCAGGGTTTGTATTGTGAAAATTTCCGGGAAATGCTCTGGAGGGGAATCCTGGCTCCTGGAAATCTGTGGGAGACTTGGAATTTCCTCCAGCAATTCCCCACAGGAAATCTCCTGATTTTAGGAATAGGGAAGGAAGAATCATCCCTTAAAATCTGCACAGTGATGTTTGGAGAGCTCAGGCCAGGAACTGGTGGGGTTTTTAATGCTCTCTGTTGCCTTGCTAAGGGCAGCTCACAGAGTTTAGGCTGCAGGAAACAAGAAAAGTCCCAGGGAGCACAGAGATCTCCAGCAGCTCCTTAGTCCTTCCCATCACCGCCTCATTCCCTGGGTTCCCCTCCCTGTGCTCCATAATTTGGGCTCTTTTTGGTGGAATTTGATTGACAAGGAGCTGCAGAGGGAGGGAAAAGCCTGGCCTGGCTCGGACAGCACCCTCAGGCACAGGGTGTGCTTGTTGGGCTGCTGGATTCCCAATCCTCCCTCCCACTCAGGATATTCAGGATTCTGGGATTCTCCGGTATTCACAGCCACTCTCCCGTGATGGGCTCACGGATGCAGTGAAGCTTTCCTGTCCTTCCTCCATTCCCCCAATGCTGCTTTCTCTCCAAAGGGGGGTGCCCAGCAGCTCTGACATTAAATCAGAAACCAGCATTTGTCCCGGGGAGAACAGAGCCCAGGTTCTTCATCTGGGGACAGATTTTGATTAAAAGCCCAGCACATGTTCTCACTGCTTCCCCTCCCCTTGTTCTCGTGGCCGTGCAGCCCATTTGCAATTAAATTGAGTCTCGTTACCCTCCAAAGTGAGAGAAGCTGCTCTGAAAATTATGAGTAGGAGTCTCTCTACCTTTTGACAAATTATTTTCTAATGAAAAACATCTGCTCGGGCTGCGAAGGTTCACTCGTCTTTATTCCTGCCTGATGCAAACGGGTTTTGTTTTGCAAATTGCAAAGCAGGGCTTTGGTCCTGCAGCCAAAAGGGACAAGCAGGGATTGATAAAATGCAGCAAAGCAGGAGTGCAATATCATCCCCCCTTAATTATCCTGCCTCCTAACAGGTGTAATGAGCGCAGCACCTGATGGCTGCTGATGATCCAGATGGCCTGGAATTGTCTCTCCATATGCTGCAGGATGGGATGCATGGGGAGGCTCAGGTTAACTCTGTGTGGGCTGGAGGAACAGGTCCATGGTTCGTTCAGGAAGTCTGCAAAACGAGATGGAAATCCAAAGAGGCACCCAGGGGTGTTTGTGTAACAGGGAAATGTGGAAGGCACAGAATCATGGAATTATTTAAGCTGGGAAAGATCCAGGATCACTGAGTCCAAGCTGTGGCTGATCCAGCCCAGAGCCCTGAGTGCCACATCCAGGAATTCCTTGGGCACCTCCAGGGATGGGCACTCCCAACCTCCCTGGGCAGTTCCCATTCCTGAGCTCCCTTTCCATGGGGAAATTCCTGCTGCTGCCCACCCTGACCCTCCCCTTGCCCAGCCTGAGGCCGTTCCCTCTCCTCCTGTCCCTGTTCCCTGGGATCCATTCCCCTCTTCACCCCAAATCCTGGGAAAAGGGGAATGTGCTCCTGCAGGGACCTGTCCAGCCTGGCCAGTGTGACACCCCCTCCCCAGGGCTGGGTTTGCTCCTGGCACAGCCGTGACACGGCCAAGCCCAAATCCCAAATCCAGATCTGTTCCCAATGATTCCCTGGAATGCTGGCTCCGAATTCTCCCCTCCCTGAGGACAGCTGGGGTTTCTGCTAAGGGGCTCCTGATTGGCACTAATGGAACCAACCCTGTGCACAACATTTTGGGCATTTTGCTGCTCTGAGGATTTTGAAGGTGCCTCCTCTGATCTCTGGCTGGGGCTGCCAGGACATGCAGGAATATTTCTGCAGTTCCACTTTTCCCTTTGAAGTAATCCCAGCTGGAGCCAGGCTGACAGGAATGTCTCATCCTCAGGGAAGAGCTGATCTGGAAGCCCTGAGGATTCCTGGAGCAGGGAGGTGGCACCACTGTCCCCATGCTGTGAGGGGGGACAGCAGCAGAGGGGCTGTGCTTGAGCTCAGCACTGGAACTCCCCAGGACAGGAGCAAGGATTTTGTGTTCTGCTAAACTGGGACTGTGCAGGGACACCAGGATCTGCCCAGAGTCACCCGGGGAGCTCCAAGCAGGAATCAGGAGCTATCAGACGATGGCTGCAGCTCTTTATGTGTGACAGGTTTTCTGTCTGTGCTGCCTAGAGGGCACAAAACGTTTTCCTTTATGAAAAAGGAACAGAGACGCCTCAGTAAGTGCTGTGGAGTTCAGGCAAACAGGGTTGCAGTCTGTGCAGGGTGTGCAGGAATTGTTCCTTTAGATCAGCAGCAGCAGCTGGCCCTGGGAAATCTGGGGGAAGTTCCCCACTGAGGGGATTTTTAGCTGCTGGTGTTTGACCCCAGGCCTGGCACAGATAAACTGCTCAGGAAGGATTCCTGGTGCATTCCAAGGAGGGGTTCCTGTCTTTCCTGAGTGTCTTGGGTTATGTAACAAAAAAAAAAAGTGTGCTCTATTTCCTCTGCTGGGGACGGTTTCTTTTTCCTTTCTCTCCTGTAACTCCAGGGGAGGAGGGCGGAGCCTTCTGATCACAGCCCGGCTGTTAAACCAGGCGGGGCAGGGTTTGTGATCTCTGTCACCACTGCCCACCCTCGGGGAGATCTTCTGTTCATGGGCCACTGAGGCTCACAGGGACTGACACATTCCAGCATCCATTGGGAGATGCTCCGCCCAGGGGGAGGAGCCAAACATTCCTACCCAGATCAAAATGGGGACACAGGGACCCCAGACATTCCTCTGTGCCACGGGATTCCCAGAGGAAGAGCAGACCCATCTCAGCACCACTGAACCTGTCTGCAGGATCATCTCTGCTCCAACAGAGCCACATCTGTCACTGCAGGAGGATTTATTTGGGCTGCTCCAACACCCTGAACAGGGTGTCAGGTTTGTATTCCTGACTCCGTCAGGGTTTTCTAGGACTTTTGTTTGTTTGTTTGCTTTCTTTATTATTATTATTATTATTATTGCATTTTTATTTTTCATATTCCTAGTAAAGAACTGTTATTCCATCTGCCAAAACTTTGCCTGAAAGCCTTTAACTGCAAAATTATAATAATTTGGAGGGAGGGGAGTTTACATCCTCCATTCCAAGGGAAGCTCCAGTTTTCCCTGACAGACACCTGTCTTTCCAAACCAAGACACAGGGATATGGAGGAATTTCTGGGTTGAGGAGGGAAATAAACTCCTTTCCCTCACTCCCACCCACCCTGGGGCTATTGCTGGGCTTGGGGCTGTGCCAGTGCCTGGATGGCAGAGCAAACGCTGCCTCTCCAGCCCTGGGAATGACACAGGGCCCACGGATGTGCCAAGGGAAAATGTCAGCCTTGTTTGTGCATTCCTGCCCTTCCTCTGCAGCCAGGAGATCCTTGGGAGCAGCCAGGATCACGAATTCCACACTCACAGCCAATTCCTGCCCTGCTGGGAGCAGTGCCTGGCAGCAGGGAATGAAAGCCAGCCTTGGCATGGAGCATCCCAGGGAAAGATTCCAGGGAGGTGAGCTGCAGCTGGAGCAGGAAAACTCACTCTGCAAAGAGCTCCGGACCAATGCTTTGTGAGGCCACATCCGTGTCCTTCCACAGGAACCCACCAGAGCAGGGGAAGGGCAGCCAGGCTCCCCTGCCCTCCTGCCACGGCCCAGCGGCCTCTGAACAGCTCTGGCCTTGGGATGTGAAGGGATTTCATCTTCATTCAGGGCAGTGATGAGGCGAGGCTGAGCCGGAGAGGAATTTTTAGCTCCCTGTTCCTGTGAGTTCCAGGGCCTGGTTCAGAAGGTCCTTTCTGGTTATTTTTGTTGAAGGATGGGGGTAATTCACCTCGGGAGAAGGGCCCTGCACACATTCTCATTTCACACCTGCCAGGGAGCCGGGGCAAGATGAACAGCTCCCACCAGTGCTAACGGAGTCACCACGAGGTGAGAAAGCCTTGGCTCTGTCTGCTGAGCAGCGGATGATGCTGCTAGAGGACAAATGTCTTCCCATCCTTTCATACAAAGGATTATGGATTTAAAACCTCCCCTCAGCTCCAGGGTCCACAGGCAGCACAGAGCTCTGGATCTCAGGAGCTGGGAAAGAGCAAATTCCTCGTCTGGGTTTGCCTGCAGCTCCCCTGGCCCTTGGTGGTGGTGCAGCTCTGCCAAGCTCCCAGAGCTCCACTGATTTATTCCTGGGGGAATCTGGCCCCTCTCTGCACCCTGGATGGGGTTACCAGCCCCTTGTGGCCACAGGAAAACTTTCCCTGGATCCTGGAGGGGCCTCCATCATCAGAGCAGGAGAATTCCCAATGTGGCACCCTGGTGATGACCCCCCATGATTTAAAGCCATGGGAAAGAATGAAATGAGGAAAAGGAGTGGTGTTGCTGTAGAAATAAAAAATTTAGAAAGGGAATTAAAGATATTTGAGAACTGTGGTTCTCACAGGCAGAAAATGGGAGAGCCAAGGCCACAATTCCCAGAGCCTTTTGGGCACTGAATTCCCACCCCTGGCCTGGCACTGGGCTCCTGTGTGGAGCAGGGAATCAAAAGATGAGTGAGGAAGGAATCATCCCCTGAAGCTCCTCTGACAGGACCAACATTGCAGGAGCTGGGAGAGCTCTCCAGCAAGCCAAGCCTCAGGCAGGAGCTGCCCCTGGATTTTGGAGGGAATGTCCCTGTGGCCTTGTCCTGCCGGGGAGATGAGGGTTGGGAGATGCTTTTGCATCCCTTCCCTTGCCAGAGGCTGCCAGAATCCCTGGGATCAGGAATGTCTGCAGCCTTGGGGTGGCAGCAGTCAGCTTTGCCTGCACTCCTGGGAAACTGCTACTGCCAGGATTGCTCTGGAATTCCAGCGTGGAGCGGCACGGACTGCCCCAACACAGAACTGCAGTGACACCCAACCGCAAATCCCGAGGGGAAATGGAATTCCAGGGACTCGGAGCAGGCAGGGATGCTGAGGGAGGGAGAGCAGGCAGAGCATGACCCAGGCAAGGGGAGGGGGAAATGGAGCTGAGCAGGGGTGAGGAGGTGGCTGGATCTCGAGAAAAACCTCAGCCACCACTTGTGGTTAATTCAGGTGGAGCTGCCCTCGCTGCTCTGCTCTGAGTGCTCCCGGCTGCGGTAGAGAGAGCTCCTCTCCTCTCCTCTCCTCTCCTCTCCTCTCCTCTCC
>VXBR01008131.1:119842-193006 GCA_013400215.1 Cisticola juncidis
CCTCTCCGAACCTCTCCTCTCCTCTCCGAACCTCTCCTCTCCGAACCTCTCCTCTCCTCTCCGAACCTCTCCTCTCCGAACCTCTCCGAACCTCTCCGAACCTCTCCGAACCTCTCCGAACCTCTAGCAGATTGGAGTCTGGCTGGTGGAGTTTGGGGACAGAGCAGAGCCTGTCCCTCCCCCTGTCCCCAAAGGGTCACAGGGCATTGTCAGACTGAGGCTCCTCCACCTCTTGGGTAACTGGGAATTGCTGGGGCTGGGAGTGGAAAACTCACAGAATCCCGGAATATCCTGAGCTGGAAGGGATCCACGAGGATCACTCAGCCCAGCTCCTGGCTTTGCACAGCCCCAGGAATTCCCCCCCGTGCCTCAGAGCATTGCCCAGACTCCCTGACCCGGGAGATGTGGGCTGGAGACAGCAGGAAAATCCTGGATATCACCATCACACATGGTGGGAGCTGTCTGCTCCTGGCAGGGGGACGCCAAATCCCCATCCTGGAGGGAGCCCTGAGGCCCGTGGGATTTGGCCTCACTTTGTCCAGATAAACAGGAATCCACCCTGGCCTGAAAGGGCAGCAGGAAGGGGCTCTGTGGGAATAAACCTCCCCTGGTTCCTCCTGTGTCCCACCTCAATCCCACCTGGGATCAGATCCCAGCCCTTCACCAGCTCTCAGCAGCCACAGAGGAATTCTTGCCCAGTTTCACCTTTCTAACACTAAAACAGCTTCAGTGGCACTAGAAGTACAACTCCAACTCACATTTGGGGGTTATTGAAAAGCACTTTTTAGCCTCTGCACCCAGAGCAGTCCTGCAGCCTCTCCAGCCCTGGGCTTTTCCTGCTGCACTGACACCACCAGCGCTCTCAGATTATTTATCCTGCCTGTGCTTTTCCATTTAACATCTCCCCAAGCCCATTACCCGCAGTGCCACTTCCAATTGGCACTGGGACGGAAGGTGAAATCCAGACCTTGTAAGGGAGAGGTGGTTTTGTTCCTCTTCAGATGGTTCTGCCTCCCACACGGTGTCACTTTGGCTAATCCATTTATACAACCTGACAAAAATCTGCCCATTTTTCACCAGCGGCCTCTCTGTGAGTGTCACACTGAATTTGCTCAGTGGAACAGGGAGGATCAACCCGAGAAGAGCAGAGCAAAGAGCTGGAGCTCGGTGGGGAACCAGGCTCAGATCCTGTTTGTTTTCCTGCTCTCCTGCTCCTAAAGAAGCCTTTCCCCCCTGTTATTTGTGGTTTTGTTGTCCTGTTTGTATTGTCCTGAACACCCCCCAGAGTGGAACCCCCCTGACCTCACCTTGGACCTCCTGTCCATTGTGTGTCCCCAGCATGTGAAATTTCAGTTACACCTTTGCTGCCACATTAAAAAATAAATTTAAAAGGATTAACTCCTCTAGCAGCACTTTTCCACCTCAGCTTGCCTTGGCCTGCAGTGGGGAAAAGCTCCACAAATCTCCAAAGAGCAGAGAAAATCAGGAATCCTAAACTGGAGAGTCCTCACAGGGGCTGATGTCAACTGGGCATTCCCTGACCCTTCCCACTCCTGCAATCCCAGCCTGAAGATCTCACCAAGGGGAAGCATTGGGTGCAAACATTCCCTTTTTGGGGAAAAGAGGCACAGGGAGGGGTTGGGTCTGTGTTGGGAGTTGTTTTTAGGGTGTTTTGAGGACCATCCCACTACAACTGGAGGAGTTTCCCTGCTCTTGCCTTCCCCCAGCAGCCTGGGATTATTTATTGTGATACATAATTACACTGGGTGATACTGTAGGCAGCAGTTAATTAATGCTAATTGGATGTAAATTAATTAAGAACACAGTTTGTCAAATTTGGTTTGCTCTTCCACCCACTCCACCCAGCCCTGGAGCAAAATCAGAGGAACTGGCTCCAGTCCAGGCTGGGGTGACAGTGACACCCAAACCAGGGGATGATGGGGGGGGAACCTCTCCTCTTCCTGTCCTTAAAAATTCTGGTTCTTGAGGAGAGATGGGGCTTCCTCCTTGGGAGAAAATACCTGGGCATGGGGAACGATGCAGGGAGCTGAATTCTGCGAGCAAGGAGAGAACTGAGAGGGGAGGAGGTGAAACAATCACCTTTCATCTCTAATCACTGAACAAACCCTGCTCCTCGCAGAGCAGCTGAGCCTGACAGGAGACAGAGGGACACTGTCAGCTCTGATCCTGCATGGATCACCCTGGAATTAGAGAATCAGAGCAAAGCTCATTTGTGCTGCTGTTCCATGAAGTTGGGCTCAGTGACAGTGACATGGGCTGGACGTGGCTCTCATGGAACAGCAGTAACGACCCAGCCACCCAAGGGGCTTTGGCAAGGTGGGGTTTGGCCTCTTATCCCAGGAAATCAGGGACAGGACAGGGGGACATGGCCTCAGGCTGGGCCAGGGGAGGGTCAGGCTGGGCAAAGGGAGGAATTCCTGCATGGATCTCTTCAGCTGACTGGATTTTAGTGCTTTGTACTCACCTTCCAAAAGTGAGCAGTGCCCTGTCTTTGGGCAGGGTGTGCCCTGCAGGTGTTCCTGCCAGCCTTGGCAGACCAGTCTGTCCAGTTTGCCCATCCCTGGCAGTGCCCAAGGCCAGGCTGGGCTCTGGGGCTTGGAGAACCCTTAGGACAGTGGGAGATGTCCCTGCCCATGGCAGGGGTGGAATGGATGAGCTTTAAGCTCCCTCCCACCCAAACCAGAGCGGGATTTTATTCCCTTTCCCAGGCTGGTGTGCCCCAAATTCCATCAAATCCCAGCTCCTCATCTCTGAAAATCATTAATTGTGTGAAGATCCAGACAGTTCCTCCTGCAACAGCCACAGGGCAAAGCCCAGGGATGGAAAAGGAGTGGTTGGAAGGGGTAAAAGCAGGACAGAAAGCACCAGGAGTGCTGGGAGGAGCTGCCAGTTTGGGAAGCAAATCCAAGTGGGATCATTCAGCTCTGGAACCTCTGTGCTCTGTCCCGGGGAGCCTGGCTGTGCTCACACATTAAATTTTGGAAGCACAGCTCCCAGGTGGAAACAGGAAAGTCCATCAGCAGCCCTCTGCCCAGGGAGCTGGACACATCCTCAGGATTCCTGGGCATCAGCAGTGGCCTGGGGCTGCATCCCGAGCTCCTGGATCCTCTCACAAAGGGCACATTTCCTGAGCCATTCAGTTTGTAACAGGCTGGACACACCTTCAGACACAGCACAGGATTCTGTGGAATAATTTGACATCATTAGAAACCAAAGAACCTTTAATAATCCAGTCTTCAAGCGAACATTTGCACTGATTGCAGCCCCAGCATAAATCTGACCTTTTCTTGTTCTTCATCCTCGAATCCTCCAGAGAGGCTGCTCCTGCAGTGCTTAGGAGGTGTCTGCTCTTATTTAATCTCTCTCCCAGACAAAAGATCTTCAGAAGAAGTTTTCCATCTTAATTGCGAGATGTTAAGACACTAAAACAACCAAAAAAGAAAAAAAAAAATCCTACTCGGGATGTAGATTTTCCAGCCAAGCCTGAAAATCAGCTCCACTTGTGTGCATTTCCAAAAGGCAGCTCTGCAGTGCCAATCATCCAAAGTGAGAGGAGGAAAGATGTCAGCAAAATTCCCTGGATGCACAGAGCTGGTGAATGGATTCATGGGCAGCCTGCTGTAATGGCAACTTTGCAGGGGCTATCAAAACTCTTTAGACATCAAGCTAAAAAATGACAAAGCAGCCAAAAATAATGATTTGTGCTGTGAAGCAGGGGCTGGTGGAGACCTCTGCACCAGGAGAAGGATGTGAGCCTGCAAAGGGATGTAGTTAACCCCAGATCACTGTCAGACAGGTGCAGCTACAGGGGAGCCACAAATCACCGTGGAAAATTGATTGTAGGCCTGGGATGATGTAAATCTTCCTCATTTAAATCTGCGTTGGAAGCACTGGAGCTGAGGACACTTAGGAGAGGAGCAAACCTGCCAAGTGGAGCTGAAACAACAGCAAATGGCCCAACTCAGGTGGGAGCTGCCAGGTGGAAACAGCCCCAGCCAGGAGCATCCTGGCACATCCCAGCTGGACTCTGGGGAGCCTGGATGTGCTGGGAATGGGGGGAAGCTGCAGGTTCTGGAGCCCTGGGCAGTTTGTTTGTGCTGGGAGCAGCTGCAGTTCCTGCAGAAATCCTGGATGTGCCCAGGAGATGGGACTGGGCCTCGAGTCCTTCACTCGTGGTGGGCACAGGATTTCCTGGGCTGGGTTTGCTCCGGGGTAGCCAAGATCCTTCTTGTCCTCTGAGAAGTGCCCTCACTCTGCCTTGGCTGAGGTTTTCAGGTGTTCAGACCTGGGAGTTTTCCCTTTCCCAGTGTCTTGGTTTGCAAAGACAAATGTCTGCTAGGGAAAGCTGGAATTTCCCTTGGAATGGAGGATGTAAACTCCCCTCCCTCCAAATTATTATCATTTTGCAGTTAAGGGCTTTCAGGCAAAGTTTTGGGAAATGGAATAACAGTTCTTTACTAGGAATATTGAAAATACAAATGCAGTAATACAAAAACCAAACAAACAAAAGTCCTAGAAAACCCTGACAGAGTCAGGAACACGACCTGACACCCTGTTCAGGGTGTTGGAGCAGCCCAAATAAATCCTCCTGCAGTGACAGATGTGGCTCTGTTGGAGCAGAGATGATCCTGCAGACAGGTTCAGTGGGGGTGAGATGGGTCCGCTCTTCCTCTGGGAATCCCGTGGCACAGAGGAATGTCTGGGGTCCCTGTGTCCCCATTTTGATCTGGGTAGGAATGTTTGGCTCCTCCCCCTGGGCGGAGCATCTCCCAATGGATGCTGGAATGTGTCAGTCCCTGTGAGCCTCAGTGGCCCATGAACAGAAGATCTCCCCGAGGGTGGGCAGTGGTGACAGAGATCACAAACCCTGCCCCGCCTGGTTTAACAGCCGGGCTGTGATCAGAAGGCTCCGCCCTCCTCCCCTGGAGTTACAGGAGAGAAAGGAAAAAGAAACCATCCCCAACTGCTTTCTGCAGATGGAATAGATACACTTTTTTTTGGTTACATAGCCCAAGACAAGTTACCCACCATTGACTCTCAGCTGTGGCAGCTCCTCATGGAAATGATCTGAAACAGCTGGGGCTGCTCTCACTGAGAATTCTATCAAAATCCTGCAGCTCGAGTAAAACTTTACCCTGAAGTTTCTAAATAAAAACACAGGGGTGTTACCATGGGTTTTTCCTAGCTAGCTGTGTGTTTCATATTAAGCAGAAGGTTTGCACTTTCTCATGCACTTTTCATGTAAACATCAGCCATGTTCTATAAACATGGATTTTGTTTTCACATTCCATGCTGGGACAAACAAGACTGTGTGACAGTTCCCTGGACCAATGGATTGAGAGGTGGGATGACCACCCTCCAATCCATGGTCACATTATTACAGCTATATTAGACAGTTAATAAACAAAAGGCGGGGAGTCTCCTGCTCTCCTGCCCTGCTGCTCAGAACTCAGGTCTCTGTCTCCTGACTGTCCTTATCTGGCCTCAGCCCGTGGTGATACAGGGGAGAATCCCAGGGGAAGTTTCTGGGATTTCTGCTCCAGTTCCACTCTACAAACAGTTTGTAAGGGGCGCTCTGGGATAGCACAAAAACCCCTCTGCTGGATCACCTCTCACATCCCTGTGAGCAGCTTCCCTGTGTCCCTCGGTGTCCCCTGGGTGTGCTGGGACAGCTCAGCCTGGATTCCCCCCAGCAGCTCTCAGGCTCTCAGGGCTGGTTTATGAACTCAGAAAAAACAGCATTTTCAGCTGTCAGTTTGGGCCCAGTGGCTCTAAATACAGGCTCAGCCTTGCAGAGAGGAGATCTAAGCTTTGATAAACTCTGATCTGCTTCAGAGAGAGCAGCAGAGAGGTTAAAGTGAAAAAACTGATAAGAAGAGAAAAATGGTCCTGAGTTTTA
Organism: Cisticola juncidis; assembly: GCA_013400215.1. Lineage (NCBI taxonomy): Eukaryota > Metazoa > Chordata > Aves > Passeriformes > Cisticolidae > Cisticola > Cisticola juncidis. The sequence continues at coordinate 125,763 of VXBR01008131.1, forward strand.
AATCATTAAAGAGATTTTTAAGAGCAGGGAGGAAAGAGAGTGAGAAATAAACCACTGGTATTAAGGACAGGTTGTTCAATAAAGTTCCTCAGCCCTTTGAGGTGACAGAATTTGGAAAGACCTGAGAATCTCACATTTAATGCTGGCTCTAAGCACACCTGGAGCATCCTGTGAGGATGAGTTATCAGCGACACAGCATGGAGACAAGAGAAGGATCAGAACAGCTGCAGCAATTCCCATAATAAATATTCATCCTCTCCCTGGGCCACTCCAGCCATGTCCTGGCAGCTCCACGTGTGCATCCAGCTGCTCTCAGGGGCAGCTGGGAGCTCCGGGGTCCCCTTTTTGTACCCACAGGATCCTGCCTGGATCTGCTGGGGCGTGGCAGGAGAAGGTGAAGAGGATGAGTTCAGGGGTCACTGTCCCAGGGACAGAAGGTGACAGCTCTGTGTGACACACAGCAGCTTCCAGGGATTCTGGAGGGAAAGGCAGGAAAAATCAGATCAGAACAATCAGCAGAGTAGGTACAGGAGGAATTAAACACGTGAGTGGGAATACAACAGGGAATTGTTCTGAGTGACAAAATCCCCTTTCTCTTTGGCAATGCAGTGGTGGGAGAAGCTGCTCCTGGGCTGCCTGCCCACCACTCTTCTGGCCCACCAGAGCCCATCAGAGCCCACCAGAGCCGATCAGAGCCTGTCAGAGCCTGTCAGAGCCCATCAGAGCCCACCAGAGCCCACCAGAGCCTGTCAGAGCCCATCAGAGCCAGTCAGAGCCCACCAGAGCCCACCAGAGCCCCTCAGAGCCCACCAGAGCCCATCAGAGCCCACCAGAGCCCATTAGAGCCCCTCAGAGCCCATTAGAGCCCACCAGAGCCCATCAGAGCCCCTCAGAGCCCACCAGAGCCCCTCAGAGCCCACCAGAGCCCCTCAGAGCCCTGCAGAGCCCCTCAGAGCCCTGCAGAGCCCAGGGCATGGCACCACACCTGGGGATTCACGGGCAGGGATTGGGGGACCATGGGGATGTCTCTGAGCAGCACAGCACAGGGGTCTGGTGGCAGGAAGGGCCAAATCAGGGTGACACCAGGTCCCAGCCCACCCTAGAGCAGGTTTTGTGCCCTCAGGCAGCAATTTTGATGTGTCACTGATGAGATCTTTGCAAGCAGCCGCGGGTTTTGCCCTCCCTCACCTCGGTCTCTCTCCTTCCCACCCGGGTGACTCAGAGCAGCCAAGTGGCCGAGCTGATGAAAACTAAGAACAGCAAACACCTCTGGGCAGATCTTTTTTCTCATTTGGTGTCAGATTGGTCCTTTGACCGTCAAGCCACCACTTAGAGCTGCCAGCCCCCGATGAGATCAGCCGGAGCCGTGATCCACAGGGAAGGACCGAGCCCTGGCAGCGCCCTGGTGGCAGCTCCAAGGTGGCAGCATTAATGTGACACCGCGGGGCCCTGTCCCCACCCAGGATGCTGCCCAGGCTCCGGTAAATCGCTGCAGGTTCTGCCTGTCACCTCCTGGCTGGCAGAGCTCCGGGGGGCTGATATAACCGGGAGGAACAAACCGAGGCCCAGCCCGGCTCCCTGTGCAGTGACAGCAGTGACAGAGGGACACGGGACTGGAGCGGCTCCGAGAGGGCACAAATTGCCTATTCCTGGAATTCAATAACTCCAATTCCTGCGTGCCACACAGGGGCTCATTACAGAGGCAGTGTCACTCTGGAATCATCTCCTGGATCACCCAAGCTTTGGCTGATTGATATTTGATTTTCTCGGCGCTGATCAGCACTGGAACAGTAATGAAATTGCTTTCATTTGCACCGGGAGGGGCTCGGGGTGTGAATTCCAGGGAACCTTTTTTTCATTCTTCCCAGTAATTATGCCCAGGAGGGTGAAAAGCATTTGAATTGCATCAGACATGTGCCATTGCACATGACAATTCCTATTTTACACAGCAGCTCCCGACCCCTACAGGAAAATAACTCTCGGTCTGTGTTTGTTTAGGTAGGGCAGAACTGAGAGATCCTAAACGGACTGAAATATGGAGTTTGGGGGGAAATGTGAAAGAGCCAGGACCTTCCTTCCCACCTCAGAATCTGGAGAGTTTCAGGTTCAAACCTAGACCTGGGAAATTGGGTGTGACCCTCAGTGTCCAGGAGGTGACAGGGACACTGTGTCCAGCTCCAGTCACTGTCACTGGGAGCCGCTCCCCTCTCAGGGGAGCAATGAAGGATTTGCTGCTGGGGCCAGGAGCTCACATACCCCAAGGGGGTTCCCTCATGAGCCTTTGCCTTGGGGATTGTTCTGTGCACACCATGGTGCCCAACAGGCCAGGAGCAAGGAATTCCTGTTGCATTCCCCAGATTATCCTGCTTTTTGGGCTGGAGTGCTGGGAAGGAGGAGCTCCTGCAGGAATTTAGGGGTGCAGGAATATCCCTGTCTGTGTAGGGCCAACTCCCTTTGAGGACTGGCCCGGCTGTGAGGTGACTTCAGCCTGTCCTGACAGCCAGAGCAGCACATTTGGAGCCCTGGGTGTTTCCAGCCTGTCCTGACAGCCAGAGCAGCACATTTTAATCCCTGTCCTGGCCATGGGATGTTTTCAGCCCATACTGGTAGCCAGAAAAGAACATTTTGATCCCAATTCTGACTGTGGGGTTTCCATCCTGCCCTGACAGCCAGAGCAGCACATTTTGATCTCTGTCCTGGCTGTGGGATGTTTTCAGCCTGTCCTGACAGTCTCACATCCCCTTTGGAGCCTCTGGAAGAGCTCTGTGGTCCCGTTCTCCCTCTGGGAGGAAGATAAATAGAAATTACTGTAAGCAGCCACCGGGGGAAGGCCCCTGTGTGCCAAAATGAGCTCCCTGAGTGCCCCTGGCTGGCCTGGCACTGTCCCTGTCCCCGTGGCTGGGTTCTGTCCCCTCACTGCCCCCAGCTCCAGCCACATTCCCAGGGCACAAACAGCCCCACAAAACCAGGAGCTGCCTCGGGTCAGGCGCTTTGAATGGGGCTCCTTTAGGGCTTTATTCTGTCTAATTCTGATTTTTACCTTTGTCCCGCAGGAGAGCAGAGGAATAACCCCCAGATTGAGAAATCTTTTTCTTTTCCCTGCTCCTGACTTTGTGTTTCCACCTCCTTTTCTGGGATGACTGTGAAAGTTCCAGGGTTGTGTGTGCTCCGTGTTAGAGGAGAAGAAAGTGTTTTATCATTAGTGAGGTTGATTCCATGCAATTAGAGGGGGAACAACCATTGTGTCAGGACAAATGGCATAATTCCCATTGCCTGATCCGTGCCCCATCGGGAATCAGATCTTTTCCTCCCACAAATCTCCTGTATTACAGAAATATAAAAGCCATGAAAGCCATCAAAAGCAGATTGGCAAAGTTCACTGAATTTCCCCCTATTTCATAATCAAAAGTAATTGGAAATGCTACAGAGACTGTTAAAGTTAAATTTCAGCAGTGCTGAAGTGCACATCAAAGAGCAGATGCTCAACACGGTGTCAAAAACGGTGAAATTACCCCGTAAATCACTGCTGATATTCATGTTTTTGAGAAGGTGCTGTGGGGAGGAGGAGGGGGGATGTGGAATGTGACTGAGGGAGGGAACTTCAATAACATTTGTGATGGCACTGGGGACAAAGCTGAGACTTGAGCGTGACCTAAACCAGGGGAAAATAAACAAGAAGCTGTGAAAATGACTGGGCCGTGAACTTTTGGGGCACAGGATGTGCTTTTATTACAGAATCAGACACAAGACCATTTTCAGAAGCTCCAAAAACGTGTAAAGTTGGGTTTTAACACTCCTGAAGCTGTAGAATAATCACAGTGATGGAATGAGCACGACTGGAAAAGTCACATCCCTTAAAAGTCACCACTCCCTGCCCCATTTCCAACAAGTAGGGGAACAAATTCCTGGCTCCTGGAAAACACAGAGTCATCCAAAGCATCCTCACTTTGCAGTCAGGAGGAGCCAGAGCCAGGGCTGGCCCTTCCATGGAGACCTACAAACCCAAAAAGCAGAGTGGGATCTGTTCAGACCCTTCTAAAATAGGGATTTGACCCATTTTGTGATGTTTTGGAGCATTAAATGAATATATAAAAGGTCTTCAAAGCAGTAATAAACTCAGCCGCCTCCTCAGTGTCACCTGGATGGTCACCTACCACAATAAATCCTCGGGAATTCTCATCTCCTGTCACAGAAACAAGGCCAGAGACGTTTGGTTCAGAGTGGGACATGAAAGAAACACAATTTAAAAGGCATCTCCAGGAGGGTGTCAGGGCCACACAGAGCTTTAGGGAGGGCTCAGTTTAGAATCAGGGAAGCAATGAGGACAAAAGCATTTTCCTTCTAAGCAGAGCTTGCAAAAATGTTTCTTTTTAATCTCTTTTTTCCTCTTCTGTGTGCAGATGAAATGCGGGAGGTGGGGAATGAAGACACCCTGTTGATATCCAGCTGATATAAACCCAAATGCTGATGTTCAGCATTCCCCACCCCTTGTAATTAATGGTTTATAAACCCAAATATTGCTGTTCAGCGTTGGTTTGGCATGGGAGGAGGTTCTCTGTTGTGCCTGGTTAATTGTCCCAGAAATCCCAGAGCCAGAAGGGATGGGGCAGTCAGGCTTGGGATTGAACTTGAGCTCTGATCCCGGGTTCCAGCAGAGGGATGGCAGTACCTGCAGGAGGTGGGGGAGAATAAAGCAAATTGATGAAATAAAGATCAGATGTGTTTCCACACTTGCAGGGAAAGCTGACATCTGCCAGCCAGGGCTGCCTGAGGGCTCCCAGCAGGGCTGGGGGTGTGAGGGCGCAGGATAAAAGCCAGTGCTGGAGGGCACCAGGTAAATTCTCCCAGTTTGCCAAAGAAAGGAAGGGAAATTCAAACCCATCCCGTTCCCCCTGCCATGAGCACAGACACCTCCCCCTATCCCAGGGTGTTCCAGCCTGGCCTTGGGCACTTCCAGGGATCCAGGGGCAGCTCAGGCTCCCTCCCAGCCCATCAGCTCTGCCCTTCCCTCTCCTTTAAAACCCAGAGGACACAAATCAATGTCCTGCACCCCTTCTCTTCTGATAGGCAGGGGAGCCTCCTTTCCTCCTTTCCCAAAAACACGGAGCAGTATCTGAGGAGTGGGAATGGGAGCTGGGAGTTAATTAGTGACCCCAGCACTGATTGACCCTCAGGGTGTCCGTGGCTCTGTTCCTGCCCAGCTGAGCTCTCAGCCACGCTGTGCCCTTGATCCTTACCCGGAATGCAGCTGGAGCTGCTGGAACTTGGGAATTCTGCTGGCCCAGCATCTCTTCATTTAAAGAAAAGAGAAAAGGGACAAGAAAATAGGGAAGAGAACCTTGTAAGCTTGAAGGAAGCTTATGGAATACAAAGCAGAGAACACAGGGATGGGTAACTGGAATTGGGAGGGAAGTGGGGTCTGGTTTATCAGGGCTCTGCTGAAGGTTTCCCAAACCCATGGCTTTTTTGGGAGACAGAATTCCTCACTGTGACTTTAGGACCCTTTAGGAGCTGTGGGTTTGTATCCTGTCCCAAAGTTCCTGCAGAGTCCCCCTGAGTGCCACACCAGAGCCGTCTCCTTTGGGATCCCAGGCATTTATAAACGAGGAATGATCCAAACCCTTTGGCTTGGTGACAGTGCTGGCCACGCCTTGGCACCATGTTGTGTCTGAGGGGTCACTGGGGTTCCTTGGAACCTCATTCCGGGGTGTGGGTGGGGACAGCAGTCCCTGCTCAGCCTCTCCGTCCTGCCGGGATCAGGAATTCCTGTGAGGATTTAATTCATGAATCTCCCAGCATGGCCCGGCTGCCACAGCCCCGCTGTACCATAATTAACACCTTGTGATGACCTGATGAGTGACATGCTAATGGCAGGGAGGGGACATCACCTTGACACCACTGACTTTGACTCTGCTGTCCCTTAATTGTCACCATTATCGGGAAATCGACCCCTTCCCGCTCCCTCTGCTCCGTGCCAAGGACAGCATCGGTTGTGTCACCTGTCGCTGCCCTGCCTGATGTGACAGGTGGCAGAGGTGCCACCGTCCCTGCCCTCAGCCAGCTCCCAGCACTGCAGGTTTTACAAATTGTGTTTAGCTTTTAATGATTTGATGGAACATGCTTGATTAAAAACCTGCCAGAATTCCAAACCTAATGAACCTTAAACTTTCACATTAGATCCATTAATTATCCCGGTCCCAGTGGCACACACGGGGATGTTTCCCTGCTGTATTCGTATGAAAATGAAGAGTTTCTGCAAGAACTACATTAAAAATAGACAAATAACAAGAGTCCATTGCTAAAGCTGTTGTGCCTCTGAATTAAGTTACTGTCTTTTGTTTTTTCCCTTTAATTAATCATTCCCAAGGCATTGCTGGAAGGCCCGGGGGGGGGTGGGGAGCAGGAGCAGTAACTGATGGCTCTGTCACCGGTGTCACCGTGCCAGAGCAGTGACGAGCGGGAGGGGAGGGATGGGGCCACCAATTCGCTGTCATTCATATTCCAGGGGGCTGCCCTGGATGATCCAGGGTTTTCTGATTTACAGGGAACACTGATCAGTGTTTACAGACCCCACAAGGCACAGAGACAACCACATCCACAGGATCCTGGATGCTGCCAGGGAATCAGGGAGTCCTGGGATGATTTGAGTTGAAGGGACCCTAAAGCCCACCCAGTCCAGGGACACCTTCCACTGTCCCAGGCTGCTCCAAGCCCTGTACAGCCTGGCCCTGGGTGCTTGGACATGGACAGAAAAGCCCTTTTATGCTGCCTGAAGAGCTCGTTCAGAGAATCACAGGCTCTCTCAGGCTGGAGAAGACCTCTCAGGTGACCCCTAGGGTCCGAGACAACCTCTGAGCTCTGAGCCAGCTCCCCTCACTCCCCTGTGCTGGCCTGACAGTGATGGGAGAGTTTGGAATCCATTCCAGGTTCAGTGCTCCCCATTCCACGGGAAATGGATTGCACATCCCCCTGCAGCCAAGCAGGAGACTGTTAATTAGCTAATTATTGCCCAGAATACATTCTGGAGGCTCACTCGGTCTCCTGAACTCTCACTTCATATTCCACGCGTTTCCGCACGGGAATTCAGCAGGATAACAGGGCACTCACTAATCCGGAGCTCTCCTTTCATCCTGGATGAAGAGACTGCTGGGATAAAATCCTGGAGGGAGGGGCTGGGGCCTCTCCCTGTGCTCTCACATCTCCCCCAGCCCTCACCAACACCTTTTCTCCTCCTGCTTCACTCCAGGCAAGCGTGGAACGGGATCTGCGGCATTTTTCTGTCCGGGGCTGCTCCTTCCCTATGGAGCACATCACAGCAGCTCCTCTTGGCACTTCCCTTCCCTCCTCCAAGGCCCCATTCCCCAAAAATGGTGAATTCCTCCTCCTCTGGGATGAGCCTGTGCTGCTCCCAGGCCGGGCTGAGCTGGTGGGAATCATGGACAAGGGCTGCAGGGACAGGAGCCAGGGAATGGCTCCCAGTGCCAGAGGGCAGGGCTGGCTGGGAGATTGGGCAGGAATTGTTCCCTGGCAGGGTGGGCAGGGCTGGGCTGGAATTGCCAGAGCAGCTGTGGCTGCCCCTGGATCCCTGGCAGTGCCCAAGGCCAGGCTGGACACTGGGGCTGGAGCAGCCTGGGACAGGGGAGGGGTCCCTGCCAGGGCAGGGATCCCTTCAGTTTTAGCTTTCATATTTTCCAGATTCTGCACTGCACTGGCAATAACTGAATCTCATATAAAGTGTGAGCCAGCTCTCCTCACAGCCCAGTCAGACAGAACAATCCTTTTCCAGCCTGAGAACCAAGGACACCACTGCAGCTTCAAAACTTCAAAACTTAAAAAAATACAAACAACAGTGAATTGAGGAGAGCAGTCTGGGAGGATGGGACTACATAATCTGGAACTGTAATTGGAGTTAAAATTAACCCCACTATGGAAATGGCCCAAAACTTATAAAAGCGGGAAAACTCATGACCTGTTGTCCATCTTGGGTGTAGCCCCTGCCAGGCTCTTGTTCTGCCCATGGTGCATCCTTTGAAGGCCTTTTTAATAAATACCTGTTTTATTCCTCTAACTCTGTCCAGCCTCTGCTCCAGGCAGCCCTCCAGGGCATCAGCAAGAGTGGGATGGGATGGGATGGGATGGGATGGGATGGGATGGGATGGGATGTCCCTTCCAACACCAGAGGGAAAGTTCAGCCTGGAAGTTTCAGCTGGAAGTGTCAGAGATCTCCATTTCTCCACACTGGCCCAGCCCAGATGCACCAAAGCCCATGAAGTCCCAGCAATGCCACTGAGTTTCTGTGTGAAATATTTGCTGTTCTCTCATCCCTGCTCTGGGGGGCTGGAGATGAGGATTTGGGGATCAGGGTGTGATTTAAGGATTCGGTGATCAGGCTGTGATTTAAGGATTTAGGGATCAGGTTGGGATTCCCTGGCCCAGGTACTGTAAATATTCCTGCACTGCCATGGTGAAGCCCTGCCTGGGCTGTTTCTGCACCACGAGTGATTTATTCATTAGATAAAGATGTAATTTTTGATTCCTTTGTTTAAAAATATTTCCATGTTGCTGTCAGAACCCACAACAATGGAGGCTGTGATTTATCATTCACAACTCCTCAAACCAAGGAGAAGTTTGTTAAAACGCTTCAGCAAATGAACCCACACTCTCCTCATTCCCTCTCCAAATGGAGTTGAAGCAGAAGCACAGAATTAATTCAGTGAGCTGTAAATCACTAAAAAAGGCAGGGGAAAGGGAGAGATGGGGGGAAAATGAAACTGATGAAAAACAGCAAAGAAAACATCAGTTCTAGAGAGGGATGGACTCAACTGGAAGGGGAATTTCCATCCCAGGTTTCTCTAACAGACACCATTTGTTGAAAGAGGGAGGGGATGTGTCCCTGTCACCAGGGCCTGGAGAAGTGTCCTTCATTTCCAGCTGGACACTGGGAAAGGGGGAAGAATCCTTCTCCTCTCCCCACCTCCAAACCACCCCTGGCAGGGGCTGGGAGGTGGGGGCAAACCTAAACCACCTCCAAACCTCTTCTTGATGGTGCCAAGAAGTTTTGTTGGCTTCTAATATTCGTCCCTGTGTGAAAGGACTGTCCTGTTGCTGCTCCCCGTGTTTGAATGGGGGATTCCAACCAGGAACGATGATCCAGAGCTTCACCAGCAGGAAAATGTCACTTCCACCAACTCCTGGCTGTGCCCAAAGCTCCCCAGCAGTGATCTCCTGCAGAAATGTGTTTTTCTCCAATTCCTGATCAGCCCTGCCAGCAAAATGAGTTCTGTGGTTCTATCACAGTCCCTCGAAACCCTCTGTCAAATTAAAATTTATTTTCCCCATCTGCAGGCAGATCTCTTACTCTGATGGCAAAATTCATTTGATATGATCCCCGAAGCTTTTCTCCTGGAAAATCAGTGTGTAAAAGTACCAAAGCCACTTTGCAGAGAAATGTAATTTTGCCCTCTCTCCCCCCTCCCTGCAATTGTTAAAGATTTGATTTTTTTTTTAACATAAAAAGAGCAGGAACATTTAGTCATAATAACAACGATTTTGCTCTTCAGATAAAATTTATGGAGAAAAAAAAAGACAGGGAAAATTACAAAGCTTCTTTTTATAATCCACGTTCAGGGCAAAAGGGTTAAAGAAGAAGAAAACATCAGTCAAATAACAGCACTAATGACAGCATCAGTGAGAATGGAGTGTAAAATGTGCACATGGCACAGAATTCCAGGCTGGATGGGGCTGGAAATCACCTGGTCCCAGCCCATCCCTACCTGCAGCATGAGGGCTCTGAGGTATCTCCACTCCTTCTCCAAGCAGCCCCTTACAAAGCTCTGCTACACCCCAAAAAAATGGGATTTTCCCTCATTTTCAGTTGGAACATCCCACATTTGAGTCTGTGCCCCTCGTGCAGTCACTGGGCACCACTGGAGGGATTTGTGCCCATCGCTGGTGCCCCCTCAAGGGAGCAGCCCCAGCTCCCTCAGCCTTCTCTCAGCAGAGAGGCTCCTCCAGCATCTCCCCAGCCACATAAAAGATGCACAAAACACACAGAAAATTATCTGACACGGACAAAAAGGAAAGATAACAAAAAACACCAAATTGCTGCACGGAGAAAAAGACACTCCAGCCCCTAAAAATGTCATAAATCACTTGTGAGATTAATGCACAGAATATTCTTTATTTGATAGGAGAAATGTTTAGAAAGAGAACAAAGAGGAAACTGATGCCAGGGCAAAATGATCTCTGTTTTTCACATTTTTCCCAGGTGCAGTGAGGGGCCTCCCACAGAGTCCTGCCCTGTTCCTGGCTGGCTGATGGATGTCCCAGGTAATTACATTCCAAATAATCCCTCTGAAACCCCACAGAGTCAGGGGAGCCTTTCGTGTGCTGGATAAATGGAGAAATGGTGCCCTGTTGGGAGGCCCCTCAGGAAGGGTTTGGAGAAGTTTGGGATGTGCTGGGGAAGTTTCTCCATTTCCCTTTTATTCCAGGTGCTTTTCTGTTCGTGAAATGCCTCTGCAAGACAATTTCAGAAAGAAAAATCTTCTGCTTGATGGAATATGAAATTAATGAATGAAATTAATGATGTTAATTGATTAACAAATGATCCAGGTTGCAGCAAACATCCTGGTGTTGATTTCTGACCTGTGTTCATTTGGGGAGAAAAAAACAAAAATCAGGATAATTTGTGAGCCTCTGATAGAAACAGAGGCTTTGGGTTTTGGCTGTGATCAGCTGGGGCTGGAAGGAAGGAAAATGTTCTTCCTGGGGAATTGAGCTGTGGCTGGAATTGCAAGACAAGGATGGAAACCCAGGAATATTTTCTGTCATGCTGCAACTTCCACATCCCTCAGACACCACCTGGGAATGTTGGGTGCCTGATGCCCTCACACCTCTCGTGGTAAGGAGAGGATCCTGCCCAGCACTTGGGCAGAATGGGAGGGGGAAGCTCAACCGAAGGGATTTGAACATGGAAATTTGTCTTCAGGAGAGCTGATGTGGGGGAAGATGGATTAGATATTTCTGTTATCCCGAATGGATAACTGAGAATCCCAGGATGCCAGGGTGGTTTGGGTTGGGAGGGACCTTAAGGCTCAACCCAGCCCTGGCAGGGACCCCTCCCCTGTCCCAGGCTGCTCCAGCCCCAAGGTCCAGCCTGGCCTTGGGCACTGCCAGGGATCCAGGGGCAGCCACAGCTGCTCTGGCAATTCCAGCCCAGCCCTGCCCACCCTGCCAGGGAACAATTCCTGCCCAATCACCCAGCCAGCCCTGCCCTCTGGCACTGGGAGCCATTCCCTGGCTCCTGTCACTCCAGGTCCTTTCCCAAAGTCTTTCTCTTCCTTCCCCATGGTCCTTCAGGCCCTGGGAGGCCACAGTGGGGCCACCCCAGAGCTTTCTCTGCTCCAGGCTGAATCCCCTTCAGTCTCCTTCCTTTTCCTGGGCCAGTGGTGTTTTTGGGACTGTTTGACTGCACCAACCCTGCCTTCACCACTTCTCCTTTCCCTTTCTGCCCCCACCGTTGTTGCTACAGGACACAAAACAAACACCCTGACTCCATGAATCATCAGAAAGCTGGAGAGAGAGATTTATTCAAAATGTGGTTTCTTTATATACTATTTACAGAGACCAAAGTGATTGGAGGGGCAAAGTTAATACCTCTTCAACCACACTGGTCAAGCCAGACGGCCATCAAGAAGTCCTTCTTCTAAAAGGAATGAGTAACATCGATACAGTAAACAAAACATCTCTTCTTCTTTACAGCAATTGCCTGGGAAAGAAATTCACAAACCAAAACATCTCAGGCCTGAAATCAGGGCACCATCATCTGCCTCGACTCTGCAGAGCCATCCCAGCACATCCCTGCAGCTCCTCTGCCTCTGCCGGAGCAGGGGAAGGAGGGAGGGGTGTCCCAGAGGGCACAGAAACCCCTCAGCTGAAGGGCTGCCAGCAGCTCTGCCTTGGAGGGGCGTTAGGTTTTCTTCCCCATTTTTCCCTGACCCCATCCTGGCTCTCAGAGGTGCCACGGGGCTCCAGCCCTGCCAGCCCAGCAGAAGGATTCATCCTGCCAGGGATAAATCAGGATTTATCCCCAGTGTTTAATGCTTTTGTTCCACTCCGTAGCACACGCTGTTCATAAGCCATGTAAATCCAGAGAGCTGGGATTTGGAGCGACTTAAAATTAAAGAAAGAGCTTGTCAGTTTAAACATTTTTTTTCTCTCTTTTCTCCCTTCATCTCATTCTGTACAGCAATAATGAGGGTGACAGCAGAAATGGCCTGGCTGGCTGAGGGTGCCTGTCCCTGTCCCATTCCCAGCTGGTCCTTCCAGGCACTGTAAAAGCTCTCAGCACTGACAGTCACTGCAGCAAAGAGCCCAAAGAACCCCAGCAGGTTTTCTTTTGCTTGCACCAAATTCACCTTTGGTCCTTTTGCTCCTCATTAGGAAGCAGCTGTGGGGCCAGGAGTGCGGTTTTGGGTTGGATCCCAAGCCTGACCCCCCCTCCAAGCTGTCCCCTCCTGTCAGGAGCTGTGCAGAGCCACAAGGTCCCCTTGAGCCTCCTTTTCTCCAGGCTGAGCCCCTTCTCAGCTCCCTCAGGAATTCTCCAGCCCCTTCCCAGCTCCCTCAGCCCCTCCTGGGGCTCCAGACCCTTCCCAACTCCATTCCCTTCCCTGGACATGCTCCAACCCCTCCATGTCCTTTTTCTGAGGGGCCCAGAGCTGCCCGGAGATGCCTCAGCAGTGGGGAGTCCTTGGAGAGACACCCAGATCCAGGCTCTGAAAGAACTGGAGTTTCTCCATGGCCTGGAAGGGCCTAAAAATGCTCCATTGCTGGGGAGGGGTGAATCCCTGATCCCTGAGGGGCTGTGGGACCCTGAGCTGCTCACGGACACATGGACACAGGGACACAGGGACACACAGACACACGGACACACAGACACACACGGACACAGGGACACACAGACACACAGACACACGGAGACACGGACACACGGAGACACAGACACACAGACACACGGACACACACAGACACACGGACACAGGGACACAGACACACAGACACACGGATACAGGGACACACAGGCAGAGGGACACAGGGACACACAGACACACGGACACACAGACACATGGACACACAGGCACACAGACACACAGACACACGGACAGACAGGCATACAGACACACAGACAGACAGACGCACAGACGCACAGACCAGATTCATCTGTGTCTGGAGCCTGGTCTTTGCCCTTCTCCAGCTCCTCTTCTCCCACCCCTGCTGAGCTGCTCCCAGCCAGAACTGGCTCCAAGCTTCCCAGCCTTGGTGGGAGCCAGGGAGCAACTGCTGGGCTGGGCTGGGCTGTGGGGACATCCCTGGGCCTGCTATGCTGTCACCAGGGGCTGGGCTGTGGGGACATCCCCTTGTCACCACAATACCCCTGGCCAGGAGCAGTGACTCCTGAATTTGGGACTTGGAAGATTCATGGGCTGTTCCCAGGTCTGTAACCAGGAGCCGACTCCACCAAACACTCCCAAATATGTGGGGTCAGGTCGGCTCTGGCTCCTCCTCTAGGGATGGTGTTGGCAGGGGCTGATACAGCAACTAAACACTAAAACCTCCAATTTCTCTGTGCCCTTAGAGGAACTTTTTCCCAGCCCTGCATCTCCTGCCACCAAACCCGGCTGTTCCTCTTCCCAGTCCCTGCATTATGTGGCAATTACTCCCTCTGTGTTTCTCCTCCCTTCCTCTATAATCTCATTTTAATGTGCATGTCACAGTTTTAATAAACCAGAGTTCAAAGGATGAGCAATTATACAAATCTTTCATTTCACACATGAAAAGCGTGGTTTTAAAGTTGTCAGCACAAAAAAAAAATAGAGGCATTTCTTTGATTCCCTTCTCACTGCAATTACCTCATGTCTGCTGTGGGTTTCAGCTGGTGTAAATCCTCAGCCTGCCTTTGATTCCAGGGTCTTACCCCACTGGAATTGTTGGCTCCAAGGTGGATTAGTGCAACTTTCCCGATAAGAAATGAGGTTGGAGTTTATCCGCAGCCCAAATGGAAACAGCGATGTTTGGTGCCCTGCTTGGGCTCACTCCCGGGGGATTTTTATCCTCTCTGAGCATTTTGTTTACACTTTATAAAAAATAATTTCCTGCTGAGATGGGGAGAAGAAATCATCTCCCAGAAGATGAAAAAGGTGAGGGATCCAATTCCCATGATTTCTGTGGCCTTTCCTGAACTTGTAAAATGGGGAAAAAATGCTCTTAATTCCAAAGGACAAGGGAGGGATTGGGCATTTGGCTGCATATCTGAGGCGCCTCTAAACAGCTCCAGGGAAAGCTCAGGGCAGGTGAGGGAGATCCCTTTTCTCTTGGAATATTCTCTAGGATTGGTGGGATGCTGTAGGTTCATGGATGAGCTCCTTCCCAGCTCCTACATTTTTCCAGGGTGAGCCATGGCCACAAATCAGGAGGTGCCACCTCCAGAGCTACTTTTGAGAGTGCTGGGCAGGGGCTTCTTGATGCTCTGGGGATGGGAAATCCTGGATTTCAGAGCAGAAGGTGGGCCCCAGCACATCCCTGGGGCAGGAAAATCTTCTTTAAGCAGCAGGTTGGGTAAGGCCCATCCTTAGTGAGATTTTCCCCATTCCTTCAAGACATGTGCATTAAAGGCAGGGAAAACTGGAGTGGAAACTTTCATTCCTGGTGGCTCCAACCTGCAGGAGCCTTTTTCACTTCTGGACCAGAATGAAGTGACAGGCTAGGGGAACAAAATCGTGGCAGTGCTAAAGAATTCACTGAAAAATGCCTGGAATCGATTAATGGAAAACTTCCCGCAGCCCCCATCCTTGGAGCTCTCTCAGAGCGGGCATTTGCAGAGGTCTCTGCGCTGCTCTGGTGAGAGGTGATGCTGGGAGAGCAAAGCCTCACACATCCCTCGCTATCCAGAGTCCTCTGGGGGACAAACCCAGGGTGCAGCCCCTGCGCAGGGGCAGCTCTGTGACATTGTCTTGGGGTAGATAAGAAAAAAAAAAGTGTATTCTATTCCATCTGCAGACAGCAGCTGGGGATGGTTTCTTTTTCCTTTCTCTCCTGTAACTCCAGGGGAGGAGGGCGGAGCCTTCTGATCACAGCCCGGCTGTTAAACCAGGCGGGGCAGGGTTTGTGATCTCTGTCACCACTGCCCACCCTGGGGAGATCTTCTGTTCATGGGCCACTGAGGCTCACAGGGACTGACACATTCCAGCATCCATGGGGAGATGCTCCGCCCAGGGGGAGGAGCCAAACANATTCTGATTTCAAAATTGTAATAATTTGGAGGGAGGGGAGTTTACATTCCCCATTCCAAGGGAAATGCCAGTTTTCCCTGACAGATCCCTGTCTTTCCAAACCAAGACAAACATCCCCACCCCTGGCTGGGCAGAAGTGCCGCAGGTATGCAGGGCCAGCTTCTCAGAGGCCAAGATATTCTTAATTACAGCAGTTTCCAGGCAGAGAATTTCACTCAATGGGATGATGACTGCTCTTGGAGGGCTTTATTTTAGCTGGGAGAAGTGACTGGAACAAAACTTCTGTGCCAGCACCTGTGGGAGAGGAGGTGGGGAGGAGTGATTTGGACTGGGCACCACAATAAAGTATTTAATGTAATCCTCAGTTAAAAAGTAAATTGTCTGAATGGCTACACTTCCATTAGCCCTCTGTGTAAGTAATAATGTTCCTCTGTTCCTTTTTAAAGTAAAGGATGCTCCAATAAAGGCATAATTTTCATAAAAACATTCCAGGGAAAAAGAAAAAAAAAACAACAAAATACCCTGCAGAACCTTCTGTGCTCACCCAAAGAAATAATATTTTAAATTATACAAATGATTAGGACCTAATTCAGCATTAAGGGAAATTATAGCACAATGCAGAAAATTGGAGATGCTGGCGTTGATCTGGAATTATGAAAAATAAGCGTGAGCCGCCTGGAGTTGAGTGCTTTTCATTCTCATGCTACTCTGTTTCTCTCCTATTTTTCTTTCCACTTTGTCCTTGTTTAGTGTGGACAGCTTCAGTCTGGAGGGAAAGTTGGCACGCAGGAAGTTTGTCCTAAATAAGTTGTCCATGAACAGAAACAGCCAGAAAAACATCCCGATGTGTGAGGGGCTGCTCCAGCCTCTCCATGAGTGATGAATGCTTGGAGAGAACCAGGAGCTGCTCCAAGCTCCCAGCGTTGGCCATGGGCTGCTCACACCTCCCTGGTTCATCCAGGGGACAGAAAAGGAAATGCAGCAGCCCAGGATGGAAGGAAACGGCCTCAAGGTGCTCCGGGGGAGGTGCAGATGTGAAATGAGGGGACATTTCCTCACAGAATGGTTGGAAATCACTGGGACAGACTGTGCAGGGAACTGGTGGAGTTCCACCCCTGGGAGCGTGTGAGGGTCGATCCAAAGACCCTTTGTTTGCCTCCTGATCACTGCAGGACGGGGGGGAAAGGGGCTGAGACCACAGCCAGAGTGCTGCAGGTCACGGGCCCAAGGGAAGAACAATGGATCTGTCATGGGTGCCTGGGCTTTGTTTGCTGCTGGCCAAACTAACAGCGGTGTACGGACTGCACAGGCCAGCCTGCCTTGCTCATTGTGCAAGAAGAATGCACCGCTCACGAGGTTTCTCCCCTCTCCTTCCTGGCTTGCTGCCTCTCACCTCAAAACAGACTACAAGAAGCTCCCCACAACTTTACCCCCTCCGAGATCTCCCCAGCGGAGAAGACAGATCTATTGGCGCACACCACGAGGACTGCAAAGGTGCTCTGTTGGCTCAGTGTCACAAGGACTTGTGTCTTCCATTGGTAGCTATAACCCCTCCTTTTCTCTCCTTTTCTCTCCTTTTCTCCTCTTTCTCTTTCTCTTTCTCTTTCTCTTTCTCTTTCTCTTTCTCTTTCTCTTTCTCTTTCTCTTTCTCTTTCTCTTTCTCTTTCTCTTTCTCTTTCTCTTTCTCTTTCTCTTTCTCTTTCTCTTTCTCTTTCTCTTTCTCTTTCTCTTTCTCTTTCTCTTTCTCTTTCTCTTTCTCTTTCTCTTTCTCTTTCTCTTTCTCTTTCTCTTTCTCTTTCTCTTTCTCTTTCTCTTTCTCTTTCTCTTTCTCTTTCTCTTTCTCTTTCTCTTTCTCTTTCTCTTTCTCTTTCTCTTTCTCTTTCTCTTTCTCTTTCTCTTTCTCTTTCTCTTTCTCTTTCTCTTTCTCTTTCTCTTTCTCTTTCTCTTTCTCTTTCTCTTTCTCTTTCTCTTTCTCTTTCTCTTTCTCTTTCTCTTTCTCTTTCTCTTTCTCTTTCTCTTTCTCTTTCTCTTTCTCTTTCTCTTTCTCTTTCTCTTTCTCTTTCTCTTTCTCTTTCTCTTTCTCTTTCTCTTTCTCTTTCTCTTTCTCTTTCTCTTTCTCTTTCTCTTTCTCTTTCTCTTTCTCTTTCTCTTTCTCTTTCTCTTTCTCTTTCTCTTTCTCTTTCTCTTTCTCTTTCTCTTTCTCTTTCTCTTTCTCTCTTTCTCTTTCTCTCTTTCTCTCCTTTTTCCTCTATCACACATTGTATGTGGGTATCAATAAAAGATACATTGATTTTTGGTTAAAAGTGAGTTCTCTTTGCCTCTTTTTGCACTTTGAAATCAAAACGAACCATCATGACCCTTAGATAGATTGTGACAGAGACCCCAAACAATGTGGGAGAATCACTCGGGTCAGTGGTGATCACGGTGGTGGGTGGGTGGGTGGTTGGACCTGGGGACTTTAAGTGATTCCATGGATCTCACTGCTTCTCCAAGAGGAGGGTTTGGTCTCTCCTCTGGAGCCATCAGGAAGGATGCAGGTTTAATTCCCTGTGCTGGGATTCCCTGATGGAAACCCAGCAGGACAAAGACAGAGGAGACAACCTTGGCGGTGACCACAGGGCTCCCAGAGCTGCAGCCCCAGGCGAGGACGCACCTGGTGCTGCCTGAGCTGGCCCCACAGGCACTGATATCCCTCTTTTTGTCCCCAAGGAAATCTCCCAAACTGCTCCTGCAGAGCTGCAGCTCCAGTGGCGTGGCCTTGATGTGTCCAGCTCCGGCCAGGCCCTGCCCAGGGGCCGTGAGCCCTGCCTAGGGTCCACGGCCACTGCGCAGGATCTGTGAGCACTCTCCAGGGGCTGCGAGCACTGCCCAGGATGTGTGAGCACTGCCCAGGATCTGTGAGCTCTCTCCAGGGGCTGTGAGCACTGCCCAGGGTCCACGGGCACTGCCCAGGATCTATGAGCTCTCCCCAGGGGCTGCAAGCACTGCCCAGGGTCTGTGAGCTGAAATCCTGGGGGTGATGAGCACTGCCCAGGGGCCAGAGGCACGTTCCAGGGGCTGTGGACACTCCCCAGTGGCTGTGGACACTCCCCAGTGGCTGTGGACACTCCCCGGTGGCTGTGAGCTCTCCCCAAGGGCTGACAGCACTCCCCAGGGGCTGAGAGCTCTCCCCAGGGGCTGAGCGCTCTCCCCAGGTGCTCCGGGCACTCCCCAGGTGCTCTGGGCTCTCCCCAGGGGCTGAGCGCTCTCCCCAGGTGCTCCGAGCTCTCCCCAGGGGCTCCGGGCACTCAGCGCTGGCACCAGAGGGACACCCAGGCTCACCCGGGCTCACCCGGCCGTGCTGGCCTGGCCGAGGGGCAGCGCACGGGCTGTGGAGGAGCTCTGGGTCTGGGCAGCACCGCACACCCGGCCCGGCAGGCTCATTCCCTCCGAGGCTGAAGGAGAATGGATTTCAGCCCCAAACAAAGGATTTCAGCCCCAAACAAAGGATTTCAGCCCCAAACAAAGGATTTCAGCCACCAACAAAGGATTTCAGCCACCAACAAAGGATTTCAGCCACCAACAATGGATTTCGGTCCCTAACGTCCCCTCCCTAACTCCTGCGTTTATCGGTGGCTGTGCTAACACAGATACAGCTCCTTTGAGCTGTGCTGACGGGGATGACACTTCAATCAATACGCCGTGGCAGTTTTATTGTGCCAGCCTCAGCCGCGGTCTGTCCATTGTGCTCACGCCGCTCGGCGCTCAAATGAATGCAAGAATTTATGGGTGCATCTTGCGAGTGCTGCTCCCTTTAATCACGGCAGATAAAAGAATTCCTGCCCGCACAGAGTGGGAGTGTCAGCTGGTTAATGAGCAGGTACTTAGCAGATGGGAGCTGCAAAAATCCTTCATTTCAATGGCTGCAGTTGGACAAAGGGAGCTGTGGGCCAGCGAGAAAGAAAGGCTGCCAAAGGAAAGAGAAAATATCCTCCGCTGGGTGCACTCCGGCAGGATGAGGGTGATTTGCAGAGTCTGTAATGTAACTGTGCCATGTTTTATGGGTTTCTTCTACCTTTATTGCCTCATGGGGTGTGGGACAGCACCGGCCACTGCAGAGATCGTGGTGCTGATCTCCTGCTCAGTGAGAACCACCAAAGGTGGTTTTGGGGTCACTAAAGGGGTTTTGGGGTGTGGGGACATCGATTCTGGCCTGGAGCTGAGCACATCCCGTGTAGGAAATGTCTTCCAGCTCTGCCAGTGGGGAATGTCCTTCATGGAGAGCTCCTTCCCTCCTTCCTTCCCTCCTTCCCTCCCTCTCTCCACAGCCAACCCTCCCCTGGTGAAGAGCAGTCATCTTTTGCCAGTTTTCCATATTCACTTTTCCTCAAAACCAGGAGAAAGGCGGTTTAAAAGGCTGTTTAAGAAATGTGATCAGTGTCAGGAGGAACACCTAAACTCAAGTCCTCTTTCAAAGGATTGAAATTGAATTTGCAACAGAACCAAGGTGTTGAAATGTTCTGAAGATCTTTGTCCTCCTCTGGAAGAAATGAAGAAAGCTCAGGTGTAGCAAAAGCTGTTCTCTCAAGCACAGCTCTCAGAGACATCCAGATGCCTCAGTACATTCAGCACAGAGCCACAGCTACAAACAGGTTATGAAATACCTGAGGAGAAAATGTGTCTGAGTGATGTGAGAGCACAATGTAAACAGTCATTAGGATATATTCACCATTGTGCTGCCTGATCTCCAGATGAGCTGCTTCAGGAACGCTGAGCCTGTCATCTCCCAGGAAATCAAAGCTCATTGCCATCCCAGGAGCCACGAGAGCAGTTCAGTCATGAACATCTCCCGACAAAAAGGGCCCCTCATCCCACACCGAGGAATTCAGCTCTACAGAACTCCAGGAGAACCAAACCCCCACAGCAATGTGAGCTCAGTTTGACAGGTGATAATTTACTGCTGATAATATAATTACAGTTTTGAGGCAAAATTTGGTTTCATTAAAAAACTGCTGAGCATTTGCATGGCGTGGGACGACAGCCTCCTCCAAGCAGGAATGTTCAGAGTTAAGTCAGTGTTGGCATGTTTACCTTGTGGTGAACATGGATCCCATGGAGGAAATCCAAGGTCCCATCTTCCAAGGAGGTGGAGATGTTTTGTGACCTTCCAGGGCTTTGGATCTGAGGGATGCAGTGGCCCAGGCAGTGCTCCTGGGAGGGAATTGCTGTGTCAGCCACACCAGCCTTCAGGAAATGCAGAGTGAGGGAATTAAGGCAAGTCCCTGGAAGGAGCCCTTCCCTTCAGAGGGGAGGACTGGCTCTTTCCATGATCAGGGTGATCAGGATGTGATAACCTGGGCTTGTTCCAGAGGATTGTACTCAGTTTAGGGGACACAACTGAAAGAGATCAGCTTCTGTGGGTCTGGGGCACATCTTGGCACAAAGTTACCATTGGATATTCCAGATTCCAGAGAGGAAAAGGGGAATCAGAGACCCCTCTGACCCCTCCCATGACTGCTCAGGGTCCTTTAATGCTGCAGTTCCTCATGGGCTGGAGACCTTCTCTGCTCCTTCAAGGTGGGGAGCACCCGGTGTGGAGCTGTCCCCAGCCCCTCCCTGCCCCTGTTCCTGCTGACCACGGCTGTCCTTGGCATTGGGAAGGCCCAGCCTGGTTTTGGGAAGGAATCACAGCTTCTGCTCAGAGCTTCTGGTGCTGCTCATTGCAAAAGAGAAAGTCAAATTACCCAGATCGAGGAGAGAGGCTGTGGCCGAGACCTGAGAAGAATCATACTCATTAACTTGCAGATGTCCCCACCTTCTGGGTTTTCAAACATGTAAGTGTTCTATAATAAATTATGCTTCTCAAAGGTTAATTTTAAATAAGACAGTAAATGTATTTAAACAATGATTATTAAAAAAAAAAAAAAGTGTGAGGTTTACAATGTAAGAGGTAATTATCTTCTCCAGAACAGTTCTAACAATGCAGCTTGTTCTTGTCTGCAGTGATCCTTTGGTATTTGTTTAACCTGCAGTAAGATTCTTATTAAACCCAGCTGAAATGGGTGTAATTCGAGGCATCACAGCACATTTCAAGGAAAATGTCTCTGGCTGAACCGAGCTTCTTTCCCTGCCAGTTACAGCTGTCCTTTATGTCACAATGACTTGTCCCCAAGCTCCTGAGCTCTACCAGAGGCTGCTGCAGAGCAGTGCCCATGTTTGGCACCTAAAGCTCAGTCCCAAACCCATGAAATCCCCACTGCCTGTCCAAATCCTTTGTTCTCTGCACGGGGATTTCATCCAGCAGGGCAGGAGCTGCTCCCCTGCTGCAGATGGGCCTGGAGGAGTGGAAATACCCTGACCCAGGGGGATGATCCCCAATCCCTGCATTCAGAGACACCCCAGAGGGAGGCAGAAGCAAAGCCCTTCTCAGCACCCCCTGAACAGGAGGCTGCTGGCGGGAGGGGGTGAATTTTCCCTGTCTCACTTGTGTGTCCCGGGGTGACCCCACCAAAAGCTGCCAGTCGAGACCTGGCAGCTCAAACTCAGCTGGTGCTGCTGCCTCAGCCTGGAGTCTCTGCGAGGGTTTCTTCCCCACAGTAGCGTCTCTTTCATGGATGATTGGTAATAGAAGTTTCATTATGAGATCACAAAACACTGGGGGATATGTTAATGTGCTTCAGCGTGTAATCCAGAATAATATCATTGCAAGGAATTGCATTTTGTCTGCAACAGAGGCAGCAAATAGAAGCTGCCTCTGCTTCTTTCCCAGCATTAATATCCATTGCTGAATTAATGCTTTCCTTCCCACAATCCTGGGTGAAATTGCCCAAATGTGCATTGTGCTGATTTATACAGGTACAAGCCCATTTGCTATAAACAACGAGCACAGGGAGGGGGTTGATCTTTCAAATGGATATTTTTAAAGCATTGGGGTTGCTGTAAGTATCTCAGTTCCGAGCTCCCTTTCATTTGTGGGGATCACAGAGCACTTTTAACTCCTCCCAGGATGTTTCACCTGCTTTTCTCTGGGGGAACAAACCTTTGGGGCTGAGCAGGGCCATAGCAGGGCCCCCTCTGACCTCACCAGGGGCTGATTTGGGTGAGCCAAGTCCTGTACCAGGAGCTCAAGCCAGGGTCACACAAGGACATGGGCTCTTCTCCTGTGGTAAATTGAAGATGTGCCCTCCTCCTGTGGCCTGATCTGTAGTAAATTTCAGAAATTCCCCTGTCCTGTGGCCTATCTGTGCCAAATTTCAGAAATGCTCCCAAACCTGTGGCCTGATCTGTGGTAAATTTCAGAAATGCCCCCAATCCTGTGGCCTGATCTGTGATGAATTTCAGAATGCCCCCTGTCCTGTGGCCTGATCTGTGATGAATTTCAGAATGCCCCCTATCCTGTGGCCTGATCTGTGACAAATTTCAGAAATGCCCCCTGTCCTGTGGCCTGATCTGTGATGAATTTCAGAAATTCCCCCTGTCCTGTGGCCTGATCTGTGGTAAATTTCAGAAATGCCCCCAATCCTGTGGCCTGATCTGTGATGAATTTCAGAATTCCCCCTGTCCTGTGGCCTGATCTGTGATGAATTTCAGAATGCCCCCTATCCTGTGGCCTGATCTGTGACAAATTTCAGAAATGCCCCCTGTCCTGTGGCCTGATCTGTGATGAATTTCAGAAATTCCCCCTGTCCTGTGGCCTGATCTGTGGTAAATTTCAGAAATGCCCCCAATCCTGTGGCCTGATCTGTGATGAATTTCAGAATTCCCCCTGTCCTGTGGCCTGATCTGTGATGAATTTCAGAATGCCCCCTATCCTGTGGCCTGATCTGTGACAAATTTCAGAAATGCCCCCTGTCCTGTGGCCTGATCTGTGATGAATTTCAGAAATTCCCCCTGTCCTGTGGCCTGATCTGTGGTAAATTTCAGAAATGCCCCCAATCCTGTGGCCTGATCTGTGATGAATTTCAGAATTCCCCCTGTCCTGTGGCCTGATCTGTGATGAATTTCAGAATGCCCCCTATCCTGTGGCCTGATCTGTGACAAATTTCAGAAATGCCCCCAATCCTGTGGCCTGATCTGTGACAAATTTCAGAAATGCCCCCTGTCCTGTGGCTGTTGTGGTACCAAAGCCCCGCTGGGCTCCGAGCAGCAGCTCCGCTCCCATCAATTGGAGCAGCTCTGTCAGACAGAGCCTTGCTCCATAAAAAACACTGGGATTCTCAGCTGGAAAGCATCCAAGAAAGACTAAAAGGTTTCTCGAGCATATTTTATTATTTTTTGGTAGCAGAATTTCCACTCCTCTCTAAAGTGCTATATATCTCTTTTATGCAAATCCCATCAATCCATGAATTGTCCAACCCAGCATTGAGGGAGTCCTTTATTGATCCATCCCTGATGGGTGACAGCTCCAGCCGTATTTCAGGTGATCAGGGAAGACTTTATCTCGTCCTTGCTCTGAAAAAGCAGGAGCACACTTTAAATTTCCTGTATTCTGTGGACAAACCAGCTGGAATTGTGAGCCATAGATGCTCACTTGACAGATGGACTCCTGGCCGTGCTGCAGTGTTTGAAATGTTTCCAAACCCACCAGATTGAATCCTGGTGGCCAACAGGTTCCCGGGAGGGACCAAAAGACGTGGAAGTTGATGTTTAAGGGTTGCTGAGCAGAAAGAAACCTTCAGAAATCTAATTAGCAACAGGCAGGTAATGAAGAGAGAGGTCTCAGGGAGCTGCTTTGCTGAAAGCTGCACTCTGAGGTGGAAAATAACTTGGATTCAGGCAGGTTTGGGAAAAGGTGAGAGCCAGGGGCCAAGCCCATAGAGGGGTGTTCTGATATTTCACTGTATTTTAGAGGAAAGTTTTGAGTCTGTAAATCTCAGAAGAGGGAAAGGGGGTCAAGCCAAAGCCTTCCTGGTGTGACCTCAGGTGAGAGGTGAACACAAGGCTGGTGGCAGAAGTGAACTCTGATCTCCTGACATGAGGGGAAGAGTGAAAACTCGAGAAAACACAGGAAGTTTCTCCTGTAGCTGTTTTGTACCTGCTGAGATATCAGCAAATCTCCCCCAAGTGCTTTTTTTTCTCCTTTCATTTCCTACCTCTCACACAAAAGTCTTCTGTTGGCAGCACATCCCACATGGTTCACCCTTGAATTCTCTGGTGCCTCCACAGCTCCTTCTCTAAATCACAGAATCCCAGAGTGGCTTAAGGAAGGGACCTTAAATCCCACCCAGTGCCACCTCCAGGGCCCCCTCCCCTGTCCCAGGCTGCTCCAGCCCCAGTGTCCAGCCTGGCCTTGGGCACTGCCAGCGATCCAGGGGCAGCCACAGCTGCTCTGGCAATTCCAGCCCAGCCCTGCCTACCCTGCCAGGGAACAATTCCTGCCCAATCTCCCAGCCAGCCCTGCCCTCTGGCACTGGGAGCCATTCCCTGGCTCCTGTCCCTGCAGCCCTTGTCCCCAGTCCCTCTGCAGCTCTCCTGGAGCCCCTTCAGGCCCTGGGAGGCCACAGTGGGGTCACCCCAAATCTTCTCCTCTCCAGGCTGAACAATCCCAGCTCTCCCAGCCGTTCCTCCCAGGATTTCAGCAAACAAGCTGAGGGCCCCTCTGTGGACAGGGCATTTCTCCTGCTGCAGATGTTTCACTGTCCTTGGGGTTCAGATGAGTCCTGCAGGGGGGGGTCTCACCCATCAGGGTGACCATTCCCAAAGGATGGAGGAATCTTTGCATCAATAAAGAAAGAACGATGGCATTTTTCCATGGCAGATTAACCTCAATGATTTTTGAGTTTGGCAAATTATCTGAGAGTCGATTTAGGACAAGGAGTTTCTGTATCTCTGTCATATCCCTGTGTTAATGCTGATGATGTTCCCTTGTGGAAGCCTTTGGATTTCCAGTGCAGACTCAAGCAGCCTCACTGTGCTTGTTTCTCTCCACATAACCTGACATTTTAAGGGAGGAAAATTTACACGCTGAGCAGGGCAATGAACTGGAAACAGGAAAGCAGCACTGTGAGATCTCCTCAGGGACAGTTTGGCTGCACCTTCCCTCCCCTTCTCAGTACCAGCCACAAAAATCCTCAGTCTGAGACCAGGCTTCTGTGATGCCTTTCAAGTTTTGGTCCCTTTTTAACAGTTCTTGTCTGCACTCCTGCAATATTCTGGATTTCCTGAAAGACCCAGCAGGAGGTGTCTGGTGGGGCAGTTCAGCCCATGAACTTTATCCATGTTTGTTTCTCAGCTCCCTGTTTATCCATTAAAGGAAAATCCAGGCTTGAGGAGTTAATGTTATTTGGGCAATGACATCATAGCAAACAGAACCATGGAATGATGGAATGGGCCAGGCTGGAAGGGATCAGGGAGGGTCACTGGTCCCTCCTCTCTGCTCCAGCAGGGCCATCCAGAGCACAGGGCTGGGCCAGGAGGGTCTGTGGTGCATCTGGCCAGGGAGCAGCCTGTGATGGGAGGGAGTTCAGGGCTCTATCCCTGTACACTGGGAAGATCCCAATTCCTTCGCTGGAGGAAGGGCTGGGAAAAACCTTTCTGTTGCTAGGACAGCCTTGCTGCATTCAATCTATCCTGGAACCTCTCTGGCTCTGGGAAACCTTGTCCTGCTGCTGGCTGTACTCGGGTCAGACATTTCCTGAGGTCAGGAGAGAAGAGAGAAGCATTAGGGGAGCAGATAGCCCCTGACAGGAGCCAGAGAGATGTGCAGGCAAGGAAAATGTGCTTTATTTCCCTCCATCCTGTCAGAAGTTATTGCCTTTACTGGGATCAATCCAAGCATCCCTCACAACCTGCACAGAGGACTTTGGTAGATTTATTTTCTTAGCCTGCTTGTTCAAGCCTGTTATTAATCCCCTCGTCAGCTCAGCTCACTGGAAGAAAACAGAGCTTCTTAAAGAGTTCTTACTGCAAATAAATGCCTCATTAAGTTAAACACATTAACCTGAAAACAGTATTTATGTCAAACAGACTAATGAATGCCATTCTGAGGAACACACTTGGAGCCTGCCCCAGCTCAAGCTGAAACACCCACATGCCCAAAAATTCACCCACAGGGAGAGGGAGGTGAGGAGGGAGAGCAGGACCCCGAGTGATGCCTCTGCAATTTTAATTCACATGGTGAAGGAGATTTAGGGACACAGGAGCTTCCCCCAAACCCTGAGAGCTGTACAAATCTACCCAGTCCCTCTTGGGTGGTAGGAGAGAGTAATTTTATGGTCTGTAACAGGAGTTTTGCTCATTTTGCCCCTCCTCAAACACTCATTACAAAGGATCTTTGTCAGTGTTTGGTTTAGGTGCTCACAATGGGATTAAATCTGTTCCAGACCACCCTGAGCAACCTGGCACAGTGGAAGGTGTCCCTGCTCAGGAACTGGATGGGTTTTACAGCCCCTTCCAACCCAAACCATTCCATAATTCCATGAAACACCCGCTGAAGGGACTGGAACTCCCTGAAAATGCCCCAGACTTGCCAGTTTAAAAGGCTTTAGTGGGGACCAGCTTTTCCTTGCCCTGCACAGCTGGGGCCACCTCTCCTGACACAGATTTTCTCCCTCATGTGGGATGTCCTGGGCTCCTCACCCAGAGCCAGGAGTGTTTTTGGGAGTTCAGGGAGTGAGGATAAATCCTCTGGTGTGTCCCAGAGGTCAGGGACAGGTCCCTTGTCCTGAGTGCCCTGCAGAGTGTCCTTGGGAAGCACTCTGAGGGCAGGGAGATGAGCCAGGATGCGATCCCAGGTTGGGCAGAGCACACTGAGTGCCTCCCGTGGAGCTGCCATCCCACATTAACATTCCAGGCCACAGCTCTTCCCTCCCTCACATCGAGCTGCTCTGAACCCAGCATCATTTGAATGCAGCTCAGAAAACCTCCTGTAATTCACCCAAATCGAGAGAGAAGTAGCCAGGAGGGGCTGAAGAGAGCGACAGCAGCAGTCTCATACTAACGAGAGATCATCCTTAGAGGTGTTTAATTGAAGTCTTCTACAAAACAGGCTCAAAACTTGATGCAGGAACATCTGCACGCCAGAAAAACGCAAAGCTGGGAGTTGGTAAAAGGACATGGAGCATTTAAACTGTGAGGTGTGGATGTTGATTGTCACTTCCCTTAGTGCCAGAGGGGGTGGGTGACCCCATCAGTGAACACTCAGGTGGTTCTGACACGCTGGGAAAAGGTCTCTGCAAATAAACAGCCACGGGCCCTCTGCTCAGGTGAAGGGCCATGAATGAGCTCTGCTCTCTCAAAAAACCAACCCACAGAGCCACGGGGCTGGACAAGCTGGGAGACCTGGCTGGCCCTCCAGGACACTCTGGATAGTTGGCAGGTGGCAGTGCCACACGTGCCTGGTGTCACAGGGCCACCCCTCCTGTCCCCCAGGCCACAGGGCTGCACTGAAATAAACCACTGAAATAAACCTCGGAAATAAACCACTGAAATAAACCACTTAAATCAGCCACTGAAATAAACCACTGAAATCAACCACTGAAATCAACCACTGAAATAAACCACTGAAATAAACCACTGAAATAAACCACACAGCCAGGAAACCAGGCTCCAAGGCAGGGACAGAGAGCTGCTGCTTCTGGCAGGTAAATCCCCGAGCACTGTGCCAGGACCAGGCTGACTCCGCTGGGATTTTCCCCCTGGACCGTCCCTGCAGGGTTTGGAGCAGGCAGTGGGGCTCAGGCTCTGACACAGTGGCCACAGAAACACTTTGCCAGCCACGTTGCCAAATCTGAGCTTTATCTCTTAGATAAACCTGCCCAGGCCCCCAGATGTGCCCAGGGAGCTGCCACATCTGTGCCCATCACTCTGAGGGGCCCAGGCTGTGCTCTGGCCATGACTGGAAATGCCAGGGGGTTAAACTGGCCCCAAAGCTGTGCCTGTACCCAAACTGTGCCTGGGAAAAGGGCCTGATGGATCCTTGACTGGTGCAGGAGCCAGCCCTGCCCCGGGGTCTCACCCCCAGTGCAGATTGAGGGGGACAGACCCCACCTGGCACCCTCTGCCTGCTGTTCTGGTGCCACCCAATGCCAGCACTTCCCTCTCCCTTCCCAGGGATCCAAACCAGCAGAACCAGGCTCTGTCCTTTGGCAGTCCCCATGGACATTCACACAGTGACAGGAGCATTTCTGTCCCCACTGCTGGGTGACAACATTTGTTCCACCCCTCCTGAGGCATCTCTGCTGCCACAAGGCCCAGGGCAGCCAATCCAGCAGCCAAAATCCTGGGAGAAGGGAAGTGCGGGGGATTGTTGGGCTGTCTCTCCTGTGCTGTTTCCTTGGTTTCAGAGCAGCATTGCCTGAGCAGCAGAGAGGATTGAGGGACCCAGAGGAGCTGCCTGAGGTGGCAGAACATGACTTTATTACACACTGAGTTCCCCCAGTCCTCGTGGCTGGGCAAAGCACTGCTTTCCTCCCAGCACGGTTTAATTTGCCCCTCGCTCTCCCTGTGATCAGCCACTCAGCTCTCGCTAATATATCTCATTTCCACAGGCTCTAGGTGGTGTTTAAAAAAAAGGAGAACAAAAAATTGATCCTTGCATGCAAAATATCCTTCTGAGCAAAGAAATAACTATCTGCAAGGCCTAACTGAATTATCCCCTTATCAATGGAAGGAAATAATCCACTTGAAACATGAAGTACAAGTGGAATAAAAGCCTCTGCAAGTGGCAGGGGAAGAAGAACACAGTATGAGTCTCAAATAGCCCTGCTTTTCCCATATGGAGAAATACATTTTTCTTGGAATCATTTCCTGTTTCAGTGCATAATGAAGTTTCTCAATTGCTCACCCTTCCACCCGCCTTCTAATACAATAAAAGGGAAATAATCCCTCTATTTGCAGAAGTCCTGAGAAGAGAGTTCAGGCTGCTTGCAGCTCAGCAGGGGCATCTTCTACAGATGTTGATGAGATTTCTCCTTTGTTTGTGGGACAAGAGTTGCATTTGCCAATCTGTGCTTCGGGGTTTAATTAATTCTCCTTATTTGGGCTCTCTGGCACAGCCACACAGATCCCCTCAGCCAAGATATCCTCAAAATCCTGCCTTTCTCCATGGCTTTGCTTCTCCTTGTGAGCAGAGAGAGCCTGGAGGAAGGAGGAGGTTTATAAATAAAAGCCACAGTCCACATGGATTCCCTTCTGGGAAGGTTAATTCAGGGTCCTGGTTAAAGACTCTCGGTTCTGTCTCTTCCTGTCTCTCTCTCCTGCTAAAGACAATCCTTTATCCTTTGTAATGGAGCTGTTGAATCCCGTCAGGTCGGATCATCGGCTCCTTGGAGCAAACAGGGACTGAGGTTTGGCCAGATAACGACTCAGAGCTGGCAAAGCCGAGCCAGGGCAGGGCTGCAAAGCCCTTCTCCCAAAAAATCCCTGAATCCCAACCCCAGCCCAGCATCCTTGTGCTCCCACAGGGGCTCACTTGCACATCCTGCCTTTCCTGGCACTTTTAATTTGATTTTTAGTCTCACTAGCCAGAGGAGAACTGCAGAGGTGAAAGGTTTTGCTGTCTCCACACTGAGTTTTCCAAAAGCCCAAATTAGGAATTAGTCAGGTTTGGCTCTCCAGGAGGAAACCCAGAGGGCAGGAGAGCAGTGAGCCCATCCCAGCACTGCTGGGTCAGGCTGTAGATCTTGAGCTAACAACAGCCTGCAGAGTTTATTATGCCTAAAACAAACAAACCAAATTCCCAGATAAATGAAACTAATTTAACATGCTGCTATAAAAATTAAAGCTTCCCTTGTTTGTTTGGGGATCTTTTTTGGTGACTCATGGGTTTTTTTGCAGCTTTTTGTGTTGCCTGTTGTCGTTTTCCAGTGCTGCAGCAAATCTGAGAACAGATTGGCCAACAGACTGCAGGGCTGGCCTGGCTTTTGAACCCATGTGGAGCAAATGTTGTCTCTGGGCTTTAAAAGGTTCCAGAGGAGTCACAAAATCATGGAATGGTTTGGGTGGGAGGGGACCCTAAAGCCCATCCAGTGCCACCTCCAGGGACCCCTCCCCTGTCCCAGGCTGCTCCAGCCCCAGGGTCCAGCCTGGCCTTGGGCACTGCCAGGGATCCAGGGGCAGCCACAGCTGCTCTGGCAATTCCAGCCCAGCCCTGCCCACCCTGCCAGGGAACAATTCCTGCCCAATCTCCCAGCCAGCCCTGCCCTCTGGCAGTTTGAAGCCGTTTCCCCTGGGCTATAAATGACAAGGCCTTAATGGGGTTCATCACTTGGGGTTTGTGGCTGTTCTCTCGCTGGGTGTTTGTTCCACTCTGCCTCGTCCTGTGGCAGCCTCTGCCTCGGCACTGAGGAGCAGAGATGGGACCAGGCAGAGCCAGGCGAGCTCTGAGGCAGATTTAATGGACTGGAAAATTCCAGTGCTCCCAGATGGCACCACAAGCCGGCGGTTGATGGAATTGTAACCACTGCAACCGGAATGTGAGCGACAGACTCCGGATTCAGCGGGAGTGAATTCATGGAACATTCATGGATCACATGCTCGGGATTCCACAAGTGTAATTTGCACAGGATTAATTCCCAGCAGCTTTACTGCTGGAATAAGGAAGTGGTGTTCTATGACCTGGGATTGCTGGTGAAGCCTCTCCACACAGGAGCCTTTGGATTCACTCCCGTGGGAGTGGGGAGATGTGCAGAGCCTGGCACATTCCCACTGTGTGAATAACTCTGCTCCAAGGAAAAACCCCAGGATGGGGGGATCCTACTGGGGCTGCTGGGCAGGGAAAGTGCGCACTGGGGAAACCAGAAGAGATCCCCCAGACCCGAGGAGTGGCTGCCTTGTCTGTGCTCACACACACAATAAATAAGCAGCGGGCAGGGGAATTCAGGGAGCTGTGAGCCATTATCCGGGCTGTGATTAACAACACAGCTGACAGACGCCTCGGGGCAGCAGGGAAACGTGGCCAAGGGCGCTCAGCACTTCAGCACTTGGACATATCCAGGCCATTCCAAGCAATCTCTTTTGGCACAGCTGCTGCAGATGGTCCCGACAAGAAGGAATTTGTCTGGCAGACTTGAGGAGTGCTTTTTGTATGTTCTCTCTCAATTTTGTGATGCACGACCTTGGGTTAGTCCTCGGGGTGGGAGTGCAGCTCTGAACTGGGGAGAAAGATGTTTACCAGCACTTACGGACTCTTCAAGATCTGTCACCGCGATATTGTTAATGAATGTCAGAGCTCCAGCCCAGTGCCCGTGTCTGGTTTGTCGCAGTTCTGCCTGGAGAGGCTGGAGCTGACAGGGAACGAGACCCTGGAGATGCTGAGGCTGACTCAGAGCTCTTTGCACCAGGATCTCTTTGTAATTTGGCTCATGCCCGACAGCAGAGACTGAAATTCCCAAACTGTCACCAGCCAATCCAGCCATGCTGGGAGCAGAGACTGAAATTCCCAAGCTGTCACCAGCCAATCCAGCCATGCTGGGAGCAGAGACTGAAATTCCCAACCTGTCCCCAGCCAATCCAGCCATGCTGGGAGCAGAGACTGAAATTCCCAAATGAGCACAATCCAATCCAGATTCTGGGAGAGGAGACTGAAATTCCCAAGTGGCCACAATCCAATGCAGATTCTGGGAGCAGAGACTGAAATTCCCAAGTGGCCACAATCCAATCCAGATTCTGGGAGCAGAGACTGAAATTCCCAAGTGGCCACAATCCAATCCAGATTCTGGGAGCAGACATCGAGCCCAGCACAGTTTCTCCAGGCTGGTGGGCTCCCCACAGCCCAGCCTGGCTGCTGCTGGTTTGGGGCTCCGGTGCAGCCCTGCAGCAGTGCAGAGGTTGGTGCCCACAGAGTTCCTGGGATTTCTCAGCTCCCCAGGGGATGACAGCTCCCACCCTTTTGCTGAGGTGGTGCAAAGGAGCAGCACAGGCCCCTCCTGTGTCCCTTGTCCCACCCTGAGGGTCCAGCCCAGCTCACAGCCCCCGACCCCGCGGGTGTCACAGGGAGATCCCGCCCTGAGTGCTGGGGAGGGGACAGGGCAGGGACACGTCAAGGCTGGCAGAGCATCCATCAACACCCTTGGCTGCCTCTGGAATGAATCCACCCTCCCTTCCTGAAGTGTGTGATAGAACTCACCAGAATGAGATGGGATTCTCAGGTCTGGAGTGGCGTTCATGTTTTAATTAACAGTGCAGGAGAGGGAACGGGGAGGGAGTGAAAGTCCCTCCTCAGACAGGCAGAGGAGCTTTGCTTTCCCATTTCATTCTCGTTTTCATTTCCTGCAGCCAACACAGAGCAGCTCCATCTCATTTTCAGTTTTCAGCCCACAGGGCTGGGAAGAGCTGAGGGTGACATCACAAAGTGCCATTCTGTGGCAAAAGCTGGAATATTGCTCATTGATGGTGTCAGCCATGGCCATTCCAGCCAGAGCTGGAATTGATTGCGCAGCCCTAGGATGTGCTCCTGAGATCCTGGAAGGAAACTGTGCTTGGATTCATCCCTAACTGCAAACCACAGGGACCAGCCTGGGCCCTCTCAGGGGTTTCAAGGGCCAGGACAGCAGCAGGCACTGCAAATTGCATTTGTGGGGAGTAGTAAAGGTGTGACACCAGGTCTCGGGGTTGATGTTCTTCGAGATTGGGTTGCTGTTTCCTGGGGATTTCCCTGGGGTCGCTGTTCCCCAAGGTAATCAGGTTTTCAGTCTTCTCTTTGCCCTGGGTGTTTCACACCAAAGCCAGAGCAGACAGGCTGAGTCCAGCAGTGTTATCAAGGCTGTTTATTCTAAATTATCTCTCAGTTCTTGTTCAGCTTTGCAAGGCGTCCCCAGCAGAGCAGGATATGCGGGGACTGGGCGGGTCAGAGATCCCCAAACCTTATATACGGTATCTCTGACTCAACCACTGTCCAAGATGTATTTATTGTTTACAAAATCTTACTAATGCTAACTTCCTACACTAACATGTCAATTTTATTCTAAACCAATCTCTAAAGTCCAACTCAGCAAAAGATGGGGGATGAGAGCAAGAACAAGGAGCACAGGGGCCACTCCCCAATTCCTCCATCTTGTCCCTTCAGCCCCGTATACTAAGAATCCTAATTTCTATATTTATATTCTATAACAAACTACTATTTATTTCTAAATTCTTAGGATCTGTGATTCCTCCTACATGTGAGTATTCACTGCCATGGACAGAAGCCAGAATCAGTGCCCTCCTGGGCTCTGTGTGAGTCTGGCTGACCCCCCTGTACAGATCCCAGACCCCCCTGTACAGTCTCCAAATTCTCCAAGGCTGTCAGAGAGATATCCTGTACTCCAGCAACCAGGAACTGCCCAAATCCATCCAGGATTCAGGAAACACTGGGGAAAAATACAATTTTGGAGGAGGGAGAGAGAGACAGAGGAGAACTGGTGGGGCTGTGGTGCTCCCTGACCATCTCCACCAGGGACACGTGGGGTCAGGGCAGAGTCACCCCAGGATTTCCCTTTTCCCTGCTGCAGCCTCCCCACTGGAGGGTGGATTTTCGCCCTGAAATGCTCACATTCCCACTTCTGTTCTGCAGCAGGAATTTTGGCCCAGCTGCTCCCCACACCAAAGCTCTACTTGGAGCTCCATCGTGGATTTCTCCCTCATTCCCATCTCCCTTTCTAATGCAGTGATAAATGAATAAATTTGAGAAATTCCAAGATTATTTTTAAATCCCATTTGCTGACTACAGCATTACTCACAAATTGGTTTTTTTCTGTTGTTGTTATTTCAAGTGTCTGGTGTTCTGTTTTGCTTTGTTACCCAAGAGAGGGACAGCAAATAATTGAACAAATAGTTCTGAGCTTTTCCTATTTGGCATCCTTTAAAATGAGGGTGTTTTTTCACTTCTTTCAAAGTGTCTGTGAACATTTTGACTGATAATTGTATGAAGACACTGAAATAATCACTGAAGATTTAATATTTAATGAAAATTTAGTAATAAGTAAAAAGAAAATGTCGACAGGACACTAAATAATAACGCAAAGAAAAAAAACCCACAAGATATTCAACAACCATTAGGAAAAAAAATCCATATTTTCCTCATATTTTTGGAAGAAGAGCCACTACTTGCTAAAAAAGAAAAATCAATAAGCACAACTCCTTCAGCCTCTGATTATCTCAATTTGCAGCCATTTTTGCCAGGGCAGAGCTGCAAAGAGCCTTCAGTTAATCAGGAAAAAAAAAAGAAATCCTGAAGGGTTTGGGAAGCTGCAGGGTTAACTGAGGTCTCTGGGATTCCAGACAGAGCCCTCCCTCCCTCAGGTGCTTCCCGGGGGACCAGGGAGGGGTGGGAAGCCCAGCAGCCCCTCCTGGATGGAAGGAAATCCCATGCCCTTGCTCCCAGCTCCCAGAGGGCTGAGAAAAGCTGGGATTTCATTCCCAAAGGGTTTTTTTACCCACTGCCTGTGCTGTCAGTTCTGCACCTCCCTACAAACAATGTTTTTTCTCCAGCAGCATCTCCAGGGTGGAATCTCTCACCCTGGGCTTGCTTCCCTCTGCTGCTCCCACTCTGGGGCTGGGAGGATCAGCTCCAGTTGAGGCTGCTCCTGGGGTCTCCATTCAAGTTCCCAAAAATGGAGGAGTTTCTCCAAAGTGACAATTCCAGCAAATCCCGGAGCTGTGGCTCCCAGAGGCCTCAGGTCTCTCACAGGACCTGCCAGGTCCTGCAGTGTCCAGGGCAGCCAAAGGCTCCTCAGCCAGGACTGAATCCTGAATTTATGGAAGTGAATCCACCCCGGTTTTCTCCATTCCCTGTTGCTTCTCCAAGCAGGAATCACTTGGGAATTGCAACACGTCTGCCCTTCAAGCAGCCTCTCTCAGCGATCTTTTAGACTCAAACCAACCTTTTTGGATGCCCACCTGAGGAGTTTCCTCCTGGATAAATGTGGAGCATTTCCCTCTGGAGGAATTCAGAGCAGCCCAAGGGGACACAGAGGTTCTGAGGCACCCTCTGGAAGCACAGCCCGTGTTCCCACCCCATCCCAGGAGGAATTACTGCTCCAAACGCATGAAAGGCTTTGCTGGGAGCCACTGGTGCAGCGATTGAAATTCCTGTCACCGTCTGAGGGGAGGGAGCAGTCCCAGCCACATGATCATCCATATGCCCGGCTAAATCCACTCCAAATTGATTAAGTTCCACTGAAGGAGACCTGGAAATCAATCTGTTCAGGCTTGCTTGGAGAGAAACGACAGCCTGGAGGTGACACAAGTCTGTTTTCATGGCTGGCCCTCATGGGAGCTCACGTTGCACCTCCCATGCCTTCCCCCAGGTGATTCTGCTGCCTTGGAATCCGTGCAGAATGCTCTGTACCCATCTTGTGCCTTTCTGGGGCATTTCAGGCAATTTGGGCTTCCAGCCAAAACCAAGCAAAAAGGAAGTGGTTTTTAGGAACAGAACAAATGTTCCTGGTGTGTGAATGGTTCCCAGAGAGGGGCTGGAGTCGCCTCCCTGGGATATTCCAGAGCCACATGGACACGATGCTGTGCCCTGAGCTCTGGGATGGCCCTGCTGGGACAGGGAGTGGCTCCAGTGACCCTCTGGGGTCCTTCCCATTCCATGACCTGACCAATTCCATGAATTTAACATCTCATATTCCAGGATTCCAGTTCAGCACTGCCACTGATGCCCTTGGAGCTGTGGGGGCCACCCAGGTCTGTCCAGCTGTCCCGGTGACATTTCCCACCCACGTTTGAGCTGCTCACAGCAGCCTGGGAGGTGCTGCAGCCTTGTCCTCCGTCTGTTTTCTGCCTGTTCTGACTTCATTTGTTGAATTATCCAGTAATTCATTACAACTAAATTTCATTGGGCTTTTGGCCAAGGTTTCTCATCAAAAATGACATGAAGACAAATATTGTCGTTATTTGCCCAGCTGTGCACTCCATTGATATTCCCTGCAGGGCCGAGCCTGTTATCAGAGCTGAGTAACCCTGATAATAAACCCATATCTCTCCCCTGCAGAGCATCCAGTGTCAACACAGGCACCTGAGCAGTGTCCAAACCTCGGGGCGGATTTAATCCTCCTCCACACTCACTTTGTTCACATGGACTCGCTCTATAATCTTCCAATTGAACATTTTCCCAGCCAAAACCAGGCAGTTTTTTACAGCAGAACGTTCCACATGAGCGTGCTGGATTTTGTGTATTCATATTTCAGGCAGGGAAAAGAAATACCCAGGCTGCTTCAATAATGCATCAAGATCCTGTTCCCACATTGCCAAAACAGAACATTTGTGTTTGTATTCCCAGCAACTTTTTGTTTAGAAGTATCTTTGTTTCCCGACATAAATATTCCTTTAAAAACATGCAACTGGCAGGGAACATTTCTCTTTCATCAAATGAAATATCTTTATTATCCCCAAATGCCTGTTTATTAACACTCCCAGCCCTGGCATTTCCAGTGTTCCTTCTGCACTGCTCAGGAGCAGGAAACACAAACTCTGACAGGATCCACGAGTGCTGGGAGGAGCAGACACGAGCTGAGTGTGAACACACAACTGAGTGGTTTTATCCCCCTGCTGCAGGAGGAACACAGTGGGGGTGTTCCTCAGAACAAACTGGTGCTCCAGGAGGAGGAGAGGGCTTGGAATACCCAGCACAGGATG
This sequence comes from Cisticola juncidis, assembly GCA_013400215.1. Classification (NCBI taxonomy): domain Eukaryota; kingdom Metazoa; phylum Chordata; class Aves; order Passeriformes; family Cisticolidae; genus Cisticola; species Cisticola juncidis. Next base: position 162,590 of record VXBR01008131.1, read on the forward strand.
TTTGCAAACAGCCTGGAGTGCTGCACTGCTGCCCTGGGAGGTGGGAAGGCACAGGGCACGAGCATCCTTTGCTCTTCCTGTACCATGAGACTACAGGAGCATCTCTGCTATAATTCACCCCTCTGATTTACAGCTCTGCTCCCTCTCAGCCCTGGCAGGCAGAAAAGAGCTGTAAATCACTTAAATCCAAGGATTTCCCTCTCCCAGCCCGAGACAGGGATGGGTTGTTGTGTCCTCACTCCAAACTCTCTGTGGAAATCTCTTCAGGTAGGGGATTTTAAAAGCTCCATGAGATAATGGGGTATTTTAATAGATATAATACTCCCAAAATCATCATTTGCTTTCCAAGCTTTAATGGATCTGCTCCCCAGGCCCCTCCCCACACCCACCTCCCTAAATTTGTGGGAATTTAAGACTAAAACATCCCCCTATGACCAAAGCTGCTTTCGCTGGCTCTGATTCAAACAGCCCCCGAGTTTAGACTGAGATTAAATATTTTGTGTGTGTTTTAACAGGGAAAGATTAATTGAGCTTTATTACAGGTTTAGTGCCTCAGCCTCCATTTGCATTTTAAGAGGCGTGATCTCATCCTGCCGCAGAATCCCGCGCCCGTGTTTACCGCCCGGAATTGATCCCGGCTTTGATAGGTTATAATTAAAGCAGGCACATTAAGGATTTAATAGGGCTTCTTATTGTGGAGAAGGATTAAAGGGGTGGTAGAATTCACACTTAAATTTAATGACTTTGATTAAACAAGGGCACAAAGGGATCCGTCGGTTCTGACCTTGGGAAGTCACCTGGGCCCAGGACCGGGTCTCTGTAAGCTCAAGCTCTGCCCTGAGTGTGTTCTACAGAGCTGGGCTTAACTCCTTTGCACCTCAGTCAGTTCTCCTCATAAAAGTTGTAAATCCCTTCCAACTGCAGAACAGGGACCTGGGTTTTGGGATCAGTTGGGATTTCTTGGAGTTTTCTCTGGTCAAGTGCCAAGTACAAGGGACAGGACAAGAGGAAACAGCCCCAGGTTGTGCCAAGGGAGGATCAGGTTGGATATTGGGAAAATTCCTTCATGGAAAGCGTTGTCCAGCCTTGGCACAGCTCTCCAGGTCAGTGGTGCAGTCCCCATACTTGAAGGGATTTAAAAACCTGTGGATGTGGCACCTGGGGACATGGCCAGAGGTGGCCTTGGCAGTGCTGGGTTAAAGGTTGGACTCGATGATCTCAGAGGGTTTTTCCAACCTGAACAATTCCATGAAACATCATCTAAATTGAACAGCAGTGACAGGGAAGAGCTCAGTCTTGTGTTGAATGTGCAATTTTCCATTAAAACTGGGAAAAAATCAGTTTTTTTCCTTTAAGAGTTACTTCTGTGAATGAGGAACCATGGACTATCTTCTTGTTCAGTAATTCCTGGTACTTTTTGCAGGATTCTTCCAGAACTGGTGGCAAATCTTCAGCTGTGATGTGACACTGCACCACAAAGGGGAAATTCCAGCCCAGAATTGAGGGAATGTTTGAGAGCAGCTCAGCAAAAAGCAGTAAAATCTTCCACCTCAAAATGTGTCAATCTGTTCCCTTCACTTCAAAAATGTCTCGTGGAAACTTCTGAAGCTTCAGTTCAGTAACAAACATTCCCTTCCCACCCCAGTTTCAAGGAAAATAAAGGATTGAGCCACGGGGATTTGCCACAGAGGAGGAATCCCAATTTTTTCCTCAGCTTTATCCAGATGGTTTCTGCTTTGTACCCAGAGAACCTGAATGGAAATGAGAGAGCATTGGCTTGGGAGCAGCTACTCCGTGGGGTGAGCAGCAAAAGCTCTTCTGTTCCATTATCCCACTTACCTTTTCTTCCCTTTTTTTCAAATTGTGAGGCCTTTGATAGGACTGTGTGGTAAGAAGCCATGGATTGGCTCTCTGTGCATTGATTTTTAGGCCAAAATGAAAATCCAGCCTGGAAGGACCAAAGAGCTTTTCCCAAAACAAACCCTGGGTCACTGCTCGTTTGGGCTGGGGAAAATCGGGAATCACACCTTGAAATCCTCTGGTAGGAGTCAGAGCTGTCTCCTGGGAAGATCTCAGCTGATTCCTGCCAGGATAAGAGCTGGAACCAGGAGCTTGGGGCAGAGATAAATGAAATGGGGTTTGGCTGCCCCTCGTCTCAGGCAAAGGGAAATCTATCCTGAAGAGGGAACTGCACCTGAGCTCAGCTGTGCTTTGGCTCCTGGTGAGATCACCCATGGGAAAAACATGGATTTCCAGCCCATCCCAGCTCTGTCAGTCCAGGCAATCGGGACAGCCCTGGGAGAGGTCCAGCAGTGCTGCTTTTCCTCAGCTGAGCCTGTCCTGGGCTGTCACCCCCTCCCCTGGCAGGGCCACGGGCCGGTGACCGCCACCTCTGTCTGCCATAAATGATTCACCTGCAGTAAGGGGGGTTAAAATTTAATGAGGAATTGTTGGGGAATGCTGGAATGCAAGGAAATGGCACGGAAGGGCTGAGATTTAGGGATGCAGCACAACCCCTTGTCTGTAACCAGGCATGTTAAACTGCCCTGAGCATTTGACCAAAAACATGTATTTGCAGAACAAATCTTTTTGTCCCTACCTGTGAAAAAAACCAAACCAGAACAACACAAAACAAAAAACCAAACAAACAAACAAACAAAAAAAACCCAAACAAACAAAAAAACCCCAGTTATTTGACGATTTTAAGACTTGAGTCCCATGAGTTTGAGGCCTATAAAATTTCCCCACATTTGGTTCCCCAACCTGAGCTATTTGTCCCTCATCACAACCCCTCAAACGGCCAAAGAGTTTATAAGTTTCTTGTAAAAAATGCACCATCATCACACGTGTTGAAAGCAGAATGCTAAGCATGGTCATTAATTAACTTATTAATTTATGATACAATTAATTTTTAAAATATATCTGCCCACTTGTACCACTGCTGCATGTAAATGTCCCTTCTGCACAGCTTAACTTTAATTTTTTACCCAGCCTACCTGCAGCCTTGATTCAAAATGCACTCAGAATTAACTTGGGCATGAAGAATTCTCTGGGAATGGCAAAGGAAGGAATTAATTTCACTGCCTACACGAGCCTGTGGATGCACAGAGGGGACACGAAACCTCTGCCCTCTGTCACACCCACAGTGTTCTGCACTGGAGCTCACCAGTAAAAACCATTCCATGGGAGCAAAAAGGGCTGAAAGGGCCATGGAGCTGGGAAAACACCCAGAATCAGGTGATTTGGGGCTGATATTTTTGCTCTTCCAGTCTCTGTCTCTCCTCACTCTGCCATCTGTACAAAGCACACGTTGTACATATGGGATTTTTATTCACACTGTCACGAGGAGATGGATTATTTCCAGTGATTTCAGCTCCTTCCCTTCAATATCCAGGAAAAAATAAAAGTCTTTCTGCAGAACGTTCTTGTTGAAGCATCACAGCAATGTTCACTTCCCATTGTTTTTTGTGTGTTTCTGTTGCTCAAACATTGCTTTTCATCTCCCCTCTGTTTCCTGGGGCCTCTGCCTGGGTTTGCACAATTTCCACCTGTGCTGGAGCCGGTGCAGAGCTGGGCAAGCCCAGCTGCAGCAGCCTGGGAGGGGCTCAGGCCAGGGGAGCGGCTGGCAGCAAGGCTGAACCAGGGGTGCCTGGGCACACTTTGTTCTCCACCTTGTTCAGGAGCACAGAATGGCCCAGGGACTCTGTCTGGGTGTGGAAATGAACGGACCATGTTCTCCAGAGGGAGCTGGGAATGCATCCATTGGGAAGCGCTTCAGCTCTGACCACACACCAGGCTTAAAATATCCCAGCCCTGGGCTGATCCCACAGCGTGGGCAGCAGGAAAGGGATTGGGGTTCTGCCCCTGTGCCCCTGTGCCCAGGTGAGACCCCACCTGCAGAGCTGCCCCAGCCCTGGGCCCAGCACAGGGAGGACCTGGAGCTGCTGGAGAGAGCCCAGAGGAGGCTTCAGGATGATCCAAGGGATGGAGCAGCTCTGCTGGGAGGAAAGGCTGGGAGAGCTGGGATTGTCCAACCTGGAGAGGAGAAGGCTCCAGGGTGACCTGATTGACTCTTCCAGGACCTGAAGGAGCTAGAAGAAAGATGGAGAGGGAATGGGGACAAGGGCTGCAGGGACAGGAGCCAGGGAATGGCTGCCAGTGCCAGAGGGCAGGGCTGGCTGGGAGATTGGGCAGGAATTGTTCCCTGGCAGGGTGGGCAGGGCTGGGCTGGAATTGCCAGAGCAGCTGTGGCTGCCCCTGGATCCCTGGCAGTGCCCAAGGCCAGGCTGGACACTGGGGCTGGAGCAGCCTGGGACAGGGCAGGGGTCCCTGCCAGGGCAGGGGTGGCACTGGAGGGGATTTCAGGTCTTTTCCAACACAAACCTCTCTGGGATTCTGTGATTTAGAAATGGAGCTGTGGAGGTACCAGGAAATCCAGGGGTGGTAGGAGGTGTTTGCCTACAAGAACTTCCCAGAAATGAGACCAGAGATGGGAGGGGATCCTTTGGGACACCTCAGAGACAAGGCCAGCAGCAGGAGCCCCTGAGAGCCACTGCCATCCCTGGGCTCAGCATTCCCTTGCCCTGCTGGCAGCCCGGGCCACTCCTCCCTCCCACCAGTGCCACCGAGGAGCAGTAATCTTGCCAAAACCTAAATAGAGGCATTTCTGGGGAACTGGAGGGGAAAACAATGCCCCAGACAGTGTTTGTGCAGTCCATAAATCCACGTGCTGATAAATTACCATGGAAAGTGCCTGATGCAGACACAGAATCCTGATCCGCAGGGGCAGCTGATGGTAATGACTGCACAGGTTGTTGCTACCCGAGCACAGCCAGTCTATTTTTCTCTTTTATGACTCTCCATTCTCAGGAATGCATCCATCAGGAAAAGAACTCCTCTTCAACGCCGATTTCCTTTGGTGGGCAGCCAAGTGGCAGTGCCACGTTGGCTGTGCCTGTGGCTCAGGAGCTGAGCTCCAGATTAGCAGCAGCTTTGCTGCTCCGTCTCCTCCTCTGCACAGAGCCCTGGACAAGCTGCCCCTCGTTCATTCCTTCATTCATTCCCACTTGGTGCTCACAGGGTGGTAAATCCCCTCCTGCTGCCTCATCCCAGGAATTAGCAGGGAAACTTCCTGCTCCTTGTCTGTGCTTCTCTCCGAGATTGTTTGAGGTCATTGAACGGGAGCTGAGCAGTTGCTTCTGATCATTCAGACCTTCTGCCCCTGCTCTGCATGATTTTCCCAACCATATCCATGGGGATTAGCAGGAATGTTGGCACCACTGCTGCCTTCACTGCTGGTTTGCTCAATTAACAGCTCTTGTTTTGGACTGGTCTGCACAAGAAGCTCCCTGGCTTGGGTGAAATGGTGTTTAAAACTCTGGACCGTTGTTCAGCAGCAGGGGGTGATGTTCAAAAGCACTGAGAAAAGAGCCCTGGTGGGCTGTTCATCAGCCTGCTCAGCCAGTGCTGTGTTTTGGATGGATTTTTGATGGATTTTGGATGGATTTTGGATTGATTTTGGATGGATTTTGGATGCTGATTCATCACCCCCACAGCAGGGACCAGCTGGGCCACCCCGTTTGAAGCCCAACTTGAGCAGCAGCCCAGATAAAAACCCCCAGCCCAGTGGCCTCCCCAGCCCCAAGGGGTAAGAGATGCAAGGATGGAGTTTGGGATGAATTCTGGACGCACTCAGAAGCTGGAGGGGCAGCTCCAGCTCCTGAACTCATCCAAAATTCATCCCAAAATCTGCTTTAACAAATCACAGAATCACAGGATGGTTTGGGTTGGAGGGGGCTTTAAAGCCATCCAGTGCCACCCCTGCACAGACAGGGACATGTCCCACTGTCCCAGGCTGCTCCAAGCCCTGTCCTGGCCTCAGACACTTCCAGGGATCCAGGGCCAGCCACAGCTGCTCTGGGCACAGTTCCAGTCCCTCCCCAACCTCACAGTAAATTATGAGTTTACTTTTCCTTTTATTGGATTTTTCTGTGTCATTTCATATTTTTTCTTTCACCTTCTGCTGTCTGGTCACCTGTATAATGTTTTTGCTGCCCTGGGAGGGCTGTGGGAAGCTGATGTTTTGCAGAGGGAAGCTGTGACTCCCTGGACTCGGGGGGATGAGGAGCGGGGGATGATGATGTGGATCATTATCACGAGGCTTGTGGGAGAATAATGGGAGCTGACAGTGGTGGATTGGAGAAGATGTTTACAAGATAAATAACAGCAACAATTTCATTGGAGCCACTCACTTAGAAATGAGAACAGGGATATTTTTCCAGCCAGGAGATGACACATTTTATGCTGGTTCCCAGTTTCACACGGCACATGGCACAGCCCTGGGGTGAGGCTTGCTCTGCCTCCTCGATCAGAGTGGGTTTGTTTTGTTTTATTTTATTTTATTTTATTTCCAAGCTGCGAGGAACACTGGGATGAGCTCCTGCTCCTGCTGCTGACCCTCAGCTGAGGGACACAAACCAAGCTCAGCCCAGGAGCTCCAGGTCCTGCTCAGGCTTGAACAAACAGAACTCTGCTAACAGCTCAGGTGTGTCCTGTGCTCCAGCCTATGTTTTATTAAATCCCAGCTGCAGGACAAAGTGAAACCCCAGCCTGGCTGAGGCAGAGCTGAATTCTCTGCTTCACAAAGGTCAGAACCTCAGGCTGTATTTTTGTTACCGTTGTTGTTGCTGCTTCTCCAGTCTCTGAAGCCAAAGCCAGTGACCCATCATCCTCCTCGTACAAATTCCTCTCTGCTGCTCTTTGCTAACACAGGACTGAGCCCTCCAGGCCTCCCAGCCTCTGAATCATCCTTGTTTTGCCTGCAACCTTCTCCTCCTCCCAAAACATTGCTGTGGGATCAGCAGAGAAGTTAAAGATTGTTGAAATGTAGGAATGAGTGGTTTATCCACTGCTGCTGCAGTCTCCTGGATGAGCAGTGCTTAAAAATGCAGTTTTAACATGGCTTTAAATGTATTTTATCTCGGAACCCACTTTCTGTGGCATTTTCTGGCTGTGGCTCCTCACCCACAGGATTTGGAATTGTTCTGTTCTATTCCATTCTCTGCCTCAGCTCCTCTTCATTAATTTCACCTCCACAGGATTAAAGAATGTATGATCCTGGACAAGGAAGGAGCAAAAATTATAAAAAATTCTAATTAAAATCCTAACTGATAATCAGGGAATCTTGGAATGGTTTGGGCTGGAAGTGACCATAAATCCCCCCCAGTGCCACCCCTGCCCTGGCAGGGACCCCTCCCCTGTCCCAGACTCCCAGCCCCAGTGTCCAGCCTGGCCTTGGGCACTGCCAGGGATCCAGGGGCAGCCACAGCTGCTCTGAGAATTTCATTCCATGGCCTCCCCACCACCCTCACAGAGAACAATACCCAGCCTAACCTTGTTTGTTTGGTGTGTTTATGAATTTATTATTTAATACAAGAAAAGCTCCTGTAAAAGGCAGAGCAAATCCAGCACGTTCAGGTTAGAAACGAGAGCTGCAAGCCCCCAGTGCAGTTACTGGTTGGAGATGGGTTAAACCCCTCAAGCTGCAGCTCTCCCTCCCGTTGGGTTGGACCATCTCCCTCGGGAGCTGGCTGGGAATTGTTTGCCTGGCTGGAGACAGCCCTGGTGCAGCTCTGGCTGCTGTGGAGCAGGACCTGAACAAGGTGTCAGTAACAGCTCCTTTGGCTGGAGAATTCCTGAGCTAGAACAGAGCTGGCAAACTCGGAGGCAGCTCCGTGCCAAGCAGGATCAGGTTATCCTGCTGAGGGAACAGGAGCAGGAACCAGGGAATGAACCAGGGGGGAAATTCCTCTGAGGGGTCTGCACAACTGAAGCTTTAGCTGCAATAAAAATAAATGAATGTTCTGTCCATGGCTCAGATCCTTGTGAGCCGAGCCTGGAACGCCCCAGAGGCTCCCCTTGCCAGGCACCACGGAATGGCCCCTCTGGAAAGGTGAGTGACACAGAATCCCAGAATTACTGGGGTTGGAATGCACCTTTGGGATCACTGGGTGAACCTGTGACCCAACAGCCCCCCAGCATCAGCCCATGGCCCTGAGTGCCACACCCAGGCCTTCCCTAAACACCTCCAGGGGCCAGGACTCCAAACCTCCTTGGCAGCTCCTTCCAGTGCCCAACCACCCTTGCTGGGAAGAAATTCTTCCCAATCTCAGCCTAACCCTCCCCTGGTGCAGCTCCAGAATAATTCTTGAGCCCAACTCCTGAACTAATCCAGGCCCTTTGCAGCTCCCATTTCCTTCTGGGCCGGGTTGTTGGTGTTCTGCAGCCCTGGTGACGTCGTGAGCACTGCTGGGGACTCGTTCTGCTGCTCTGCCCCTTCAGCTGTGGGGACACAAAGCTGACCCCGGGCCTGTCTCAGGAGCTCTGCTGTTTATGGAGATTGGGAGAGGCTGGAATGCAGAGCCAGAGGGAAATGTCTCTTTCCAGCAGCCCCCAGATGTGTCCCTCACAGTTTTATCACTGGAATTTACCAGCTCCATCAGCCACGGCTGCTGCCACTGAACAGGGACCAGAGAATCCCAGACTGGACTGGGTGGGAAGAGACCTGGAACCCCATCCCATTCCACCCCTTCCACTGTCCCAGGCTGCTCCAGACTGGCCTTGGACACTGCAGGGATGGGGCAGCCTCAGCTTCTGTGTGCCAGGGTCTCCCCTCCCTCCCAGAGAACATTTCCTCTCCAAATTCCCATCTAACCCTGCCCTCCTGCAGCTCCAGTCGCACCCATTTCCATTCCTGGAGAGCAGCACTGGTGTCTCACAGACATGGATTCATTCCTTGGAGGGAAGGAAATGGGAAGGAAACAGAGGAGAATGTCCAGAAAACCTTTTGAGGGAAATAGAAAAAGAAAACACAGGAAAAGGAAGGAGCAAAATTGTGTCTTTCTTCCTGCACCTTCCCCCACGTGTTTTTCCACTGCTTTTCCTATTTCTCCTTTAACATTTTAATTAAAAGCATCCTCATAATCATAACAACTGGATGATGAGTGTGTTTGTGGCTGACTTGAAATAACTCCATCCCCAGCTGATAAACTCCAGCGTTGAACACTCCAGCACCGCCTTTTAGGATTTATTTTGTCTATGATGTGGTTATTGCAGCCCATAAACAAGAAGCATCCTCAAGTTCCCATTATAATAAAACTGTTACAATGCAGTGCTTTTTATGTAGGAATTAGGGAATGTGTTTTTGCATGACTGGAAATTTATATATTTAGTTCATAGATTTATATGGAGATTTTTCACTGGAGGTTTTAAGTGCAACACTGCTGTGCTTGGGGTTTGTGAGCACAGGGCCTGTGCTGGGCAAGGAAATGAAAAATCTGCTCCAGAGTCACCTGGGTGCTTGAGAATCCTTGGGGGAGAGATAATTACAGAGGAAATTATTGTTTCCTGAGTAAAAACAGGGATTTCTGCCATCCAAAATTTCTTCCTTCCACTGAATAAGACTGGAGAAAAAGCAGGAGATGTCCTGGTAGTGACAGCGTTTGGGCATCAGGATTTGTTGAACGTATTCCAACATCAGCAGGACCTGGAGCTGCTGGAGAGAGCCCAGAGGAGCCCCCGGAGCTGCTGCAGGGCTGGAGCCCCTCTGGAGCCAGGCTGGGAGAGCTGGGGGTGCTCCCTGGAGAGGAGAAGGCTCCAGGGAGAGCTGAGAGCCCCTGGCAGGGCCTGAAGGGGCTCCAGGAGAGCTGCAGAGGGACTGGGGACAAGGGCTGCAGGGACAGGAGCCAGGGAATGGCTGCCAGTGCCAGAGGGCAGGGCTGGCTGGGAGATTGGGCAGGAATTGTTCCCTGGCAGGGTGGGCAGGGCTGGGCTGGAATTGCCAGAGCAGCTGTGGCTGCCCCTGGATCCCTGGCAGTGCCCAGGGCCAGGATGGACCCTGGGACAGGGGAGGGGTCCCTGCCAGGGCACTGGAGGGGATTTGAGGTCCCTTCCAGTTCAAACCATCCTGGGATTCCCTGATCCTCTGCAGGAGCTGGCAGCATCCAGGATCCTTTGGAGACGCCATCAGCCAGGATCCCTTTGCCAATTTCCAGCCCCTCATTCCCCACTCTGAGCACATCCAGGGTGTCCCTTCCCGGTGCAGAATCCGGAACTTTCCTCAGTTTGCTCCACACAATTTGTGATTTTCCATCTCTGATTTGCTGAGGTCTCTCTGCAGGGCCTCTCTGCCCCTGAAGGACCCAACAGCTCCCGGATTTGTGAACTTGCTCAGTCCCCTCAGTCCCATGTCCAGTTTATTTATGGGATGTTGAGGAGCACAGGCCAAGGATGGAGCCCTGTGGGACCCACCAGTGACCAGTGACGACCTCATGTCACCCCAGTGTCCCTCACACGTGGCTGGGGACACCAACATGACCACAGGAATCCCCGGGGCACCAGGGACTCCTGTCATCCACCAGCAGAACCATGGAATATCTCAGGTTCAGCAGGTTCCACCTGCCCCAGGCAATTCCTGTGCAGGGCAGGGCTCCAGAGGGAGGGGGAATCCCGGGGACAAAGCCAGGAGAGCTGTGATCCAGGGGGAGATTTGGGATGGGAGCTCCAGACGTGGTTCCTGTCAGCTCTGCAAGCTCAGCCCTTTGTGTGAGGGTTCTGTGCTTCACTTTCCTGTGCACAAATGTGGGGTTAGTGTTGTTCTGAGAGGGAACAGGGAAAGCCCCAGGTAATTCAGGGCTCGGGAGAAATATTCCAGCCAATACTTCAAACCCAAGTGCCAATTTTCATTTAGCTGAGATTCAAAATGTCAGTGTGCATTTTTATGTGGTGCCTAAAACAAGAGGGAAAGTAACTTGAGCAGAAACTTCCTGAGAGTTCATTTGCTGTCATTTTCCTGAGCCATGTAATTTGATTCTTAAAAATTTGATTTAGTTAGAAAGACGGAAGAGAGAATTTAAGAAATAATTTTGAAATGGAAACTGTAATTTCATCCCCAATTTCCAAATTTTTCCTGAAAATGAAGGTCTTGGCTCTGGCATTATCTGGGGAAGTACTGAAACCTTTGATTAGAAATGACATTTTCCCATAACAGCAAAGTTTAAAAATGCATTATTTCAGCAAAATCCCAGCATTCCATGGGAGCTTTTGCTGTTTGGGATGTCAGGAGTGTTGTCCCATTCCTGGAGCTGTCCTGGAGGAGCTGGGCTGAGAATAAAACAGAGAAGGAATAACATCCCCCATGCCCTGAGCAGATCCCAGTGGGCAGCAGGAAAGGGATTGGGGTTCTGCCCCCGTGCTCAGGTGAGACCTCACCTGCAGAGCTGCCCAGCCCTGGGAATTTCAACACCAGGAAGGCCTGTATCTGCTGGAGAGAGTCCAGAGGAGGCTCCAGGATGATCCAAGGGATGGAGCAGATCTGCTGGGACAACAAGCTGGGAGAGCTGGGATTGTTTAGCCTGGAAAACAGACCAGGGTGAGTGACTGTGGCCTTTCAGGACCTAAAGGAGCTGACAGGACATGGAGAGAGGCAATTTCCACAGGATGAAGTGACAGGAGCCAGGGAATGGCTCCCAGTGCCAGAGGGCAGGGCTGGCTGGGAGATTGGGCAGGAATTGTTCCCTGGCAGGGTGGGCAGGGCTGGGCTGGAATTGCCAGAGCAGCTGTGGCTGCCCCTGGATCCCTGGCAGTGCCCAAGGCCAGGCTGGGCACTGGGGCTGGAGCAGCCTGGCACAGGGCAGGGGTCCCTGCCAGGGCAGGGGTGGCACTGGAGGGGATTGAAGCTTTTCCAGCCCAAACCATTCTGGAATTCTGTGTTGACACCAGGACACTCCATACTCATTTTGTCCAAGAAAACCAGTCCAGTCCGGATGATCCAAAATCCACTGGTGGCTTGGACTCCATTCCCAGTTCTGAAACTCTGAAATCTGAGCGAGTTCTATTGAATTGAACTCGTTTGTCCTCACACTGGTTACATTCTCAAAGTCAGCAGCTCTTGGAAAGCTCTGGGCCTGTGCAGATGAACTGGCAGGAGCTGAGAGAGCAGAAGGTTGTGGTGCCCTTCAGAGGGCCCAGAACAGGCTGGGAATGGCCATGGAGGCCCCTCCTGGAGCCCAGGGAAGGGAAATTTGTTCCTGATCCCTGAGCTTGCCAAGGAGAACACACAGGAGAGGTGGGATCAGGGGGCAGGGCAGGGGCCAGGAAAACAAAGCAGGATTTGGGGTCCAGTGCCAGGAGCCAAACGCTGCCCAGACCCTGCTCCAGCGTGAGGAGGGCGGTGGAAGGGCTGGAATTGCAGATGAATCATGGCAGGATAATATTGCCACAAATCAGCAGCGCTGGGCTTTCAGTGCTGAGGGGATGATGGAAAGCTCCAAACTGATTTATCCCTGCTGATCCATCTCCCCTGCATTGCTCCCCAGCCCATAAATCACTGAGCCAGCCACCAGGACCCTGTGTTTGCCTGCTCAAAGTCACCCACGGCCGCTCAGGGCCCATCCAGCACTGGCATCAGGCAGGGAGTGAGCAGAGCTCTGGAGCAGCAGCCTCCTCCTCCTCCTTCCTCCCACCACTCCTGGAGCTCTTTTCCCCACCCTCCTGTCTTGGTTTGGAAAGACAAGAAAACTGGAGTTTCCCTTGGAAAGGAGAATGTAAACCCCCTCCTTCCCAATTATTACAATTTTGCAATTAGGAGCTTTCAGGCTAAAATAAGGGAATAGAAGTAACAGTTCTTTACTAGGAATATTAAAAACACAAATGCAGTAATACAAAGAAAACAAACAAACAAACAAAAGTCCTAGAAAACCCTGACAGAGTCAGGAATACAACCTGACACCCTGTTCAGGGTGTTGGGAGCAGCCCAAATAAATCCTCCTGCAGTGACAGATGTGGCTCTGTTGGAGCAGAGATGATCCTGCAGACAGGTTCAGTGGGGGTGAGATGGGTCCTCTCTTCCTCTGGGAATCCCGTGGCACAGAGGAATGTCTGGGGTCCCTGTGTCCCCATTTTGATCTGGGTAGGAATGTTTGGCTCCTCCCCCTGGGCGGAGCATCTCCCAATGGATGCTGGAATGTGTCAGTCCCTGTGAGCCTCAGTGGCCCATGAACAGAAGATCTCCCCGAGGGTGGGCAGTGGTGACAGAGATCACAAACCCTGCCCCGCCTGGTTTAACAGCCGGGCTGTGATCAGAAGGCTCCGCCCTCCTCCCCTGGAGTTACAGGAGAGAAAGGAAAAAGAAACCGTCCCCAGCTGCTTTCTGCAGATGGAATAGATACACTTTTTTTTGGTTACATAACCCAAGACACCTCCCCAAGGTTTAGTGTAGGGATGGAGCCAGGAACAGCTCCAGGGAGTGGAAAGTTCCAGTTTTTATTGTTCTGGTTTTATACGAGGGAAGGATTGCCTCTGGGAAGCCCCGGGGTAGCAGGAATGTGCAGGAGGGGTTATCCAGGAACACAGGGACTGTCACGTTCCCTTCTGGCCGTGTTCCCATCAGGGATGAGTTCCCTGCTCCTGCCCTGCACAAAGCACAGCTAGATCTGCCCGGGTATATAAAATCTTCCCTCTCAGAGTAAGTATGGATTGTTTTTAGGTGTGCAAACATGAGCTCACCATCACCAAATCTTTGTGAGGCCAGAGGGGAGGAATCAGCACCCCCAGCAGGAGCTGTTGCCATTTCAGCCAAGCTCAGCTGGGGCAGAATAACCTCCTTTGGAAGGGCACTGACTGAGGGACAAGGTGGGATTGGTCAAAGCTTGGACTGGATGATCATCGAGATCATTTCTACCCTAAAATGTTTCATGGTTCTGTGGTCCCAGAGGAGTCTCTGGCAGGTGGAGCTGAACATCCCTGTTCAGCACCTAAAATGAGAGGAGATTAATTCAGTTTACTTTCTGAGAACTTTGTTGGACTTCACTTCTACCAGTGCTTGTGTGGGAGAATAAAACCCTCCCAAGGAGCTCTGCGCTTGCTCAGAGTGGGAGAGGGACAATTTCTTGGCCTTGAAGGCAGCCCTGGAAGGAGCTCCCAGCTGCCTCCTTTGGCTTCCCAACTAATAAAGTGTAAAGGACACTGAGAGAGATGCTGTGTGCCTTGGCCTGGTCCTTGGGAACCGGATATTCCTCATGTTTCAGTGGATTCACACATCCAGGTTTCTCAGCAGAGATCCTCCCAGAAGAAAATCCAACTGTTGCTGCACAGACTCTGGAATTTTCCAAGGGATGTGAAAGGGTTGTGCCTTCAACAAGCCCATCAATCACCATGGGTATAGAAGAGGGGGGGTGATTCTTGTCAGCTCTCGTTAATTTGAAAAATAAAAATGAAGCTTTGAAAACATTAGGGGAAATATGAATCAAATGATATTTTGAAAATGTGCAGCACAATAAATCCAAAGTGTTTGTGTGACTGAGGGGATTTGGGTAGTTTGAGTGATTAGCTGCAAATTTGCAGATCATAAAAATCATAAACAACTGCAGGAACCAGCACTGAACTAAATCAGTGTGGCTGAGGGGGCAGTGACAGGGACAAAGGCTCCCGTGGGTTTATCTGGGGCCTCACAGGCACACAGGGCATGCGGGGAGGTGGGGAAGGATCCTTTTGGATTTGCCCAGGCTTTCCCTGCTCTGTGTTCTGCCTCTCTCAGCCAGACTGGCTGCCTGGGAAAACCCCAAAACACCAGGATTGTGCTGTGCCCCAAAAACTGCTGGGGCTGGCAGGTGCTGTGCAGGCAGGAGGGGCCAGAGGGCCGGAGCAGCTGAGGAGCAGCAGGGCTGGCTCAGATTTGTGTTTGTGTCACCCCTGCCCTGGCAGGGACCCCTCCCCTGTCCCAGGCTGCTCCAGCCCCAGGGTCCAGCCTGGCCTTGGGCACTGCCAGGGATCCAGGGGCAGCCACAGCTGCTCTGGCAATTCCAGCCCAGCCCTGCCCACCCTGCCAGGGAACAATTCCTGCCCAATCTCCCAGCCAGCCCTGCCCTCTGGCACTGGGAGCCATTCCCTGGCTCCTGTCCCTGCAGCCCTTGTCCCCAGTCCCTCTGCAGCTCTCCTGGAGCCCCTTCAGGCCCTGCCAGGGGCTCTCAGCTCTCCCTGGAGCCTTCTCCTCTCCAGGGAGCACCCCCAGCTCTCCCAGCCTGGCTCCAGAGGGGTCCTGTCCAGTCTCAGCACTGAAGTGACCCCAATACCAGCTGAGCTGAGCTCAGGGGCTGTCCCACCCTACATGGCACAGCTTTAAGGCACCCCTGGAGCTTTAGCACAGCTCCACCACGACCGTGGCAGGGAAATCTGTGGTGAGGGAATCCTCTCCTCCATTCCCTCTCTGTGGAATCCCTCGTTGTCCTGTCAGGAGCAGCAGAGGCTGCGATGGCAGCTGGACAGATTGTCCACGTGGGCCTCCTCCCTTTATTAACTCCGGGATAATCCCTGCCCTGCCCAGACTGGCATTAATATTCCACTTGGAAGGGAAATCAATGGAGCAGAGAGCCCCGAGTGCTGTTTGTGGCACAGAGAGGATCCCTCTGCCCAGTGTGACCGATGGGCTCCTCCTGCTGCTGGGGAGGCCCAGCAGCAGAATGAAGATCTGTACTGGGAGAAACTGGGACAGATTTCCTGTGGGCAGCATTGTCAGGGGAGGCCCCAAGGGACAGAGGAGGGTCTGCAGCACGGGCTGGGCGCTGGCCGGGCTGGGGCAGGGCTGGGGCTCTGCGAGTGCCCCGGGTCCCTGGGGATTGCAGTGGTGACAATGGCAGGAGCTGAGCAAAGCCAGCTGAGCTCCCACTCCTGTGTCCTGGGGAGGGAGGGGGTTCCCAGTCAGGCCCTCCCAGCCCCACAGTGAAATCCCCTGATTCATCTCCCTGCTCCCTGGGCCGGGCTGCCGGGGCTGTGTCCTGAGTGCCCGGGGGTTTGGGCTGAGGGGTGACCTGGGCTGGCCTTGCTGTGATGGACACATCTCAGGGTTGCTGTTCCCTGAGATTCTCCTCGGGGTTGCTGTTCCCCGAGGTAATCAGGTTTTCAGTCTTCTCTTTGCCCTGAGTGTTTCACAGCAGAGCCAGAGCAGACAGGCTGAGTCCCCAGTCCGTGTTTCCAAGGTTGTTTATTCTTCATTCTCTCAGTTCTGTCCCAGCTCTGCAGGGCGTCCCCAGCAGAGCAGGACACGCGGGGACTGGGCGGCTCAGAGAGCCCCACACCTCATGTACAGCACCCCTGACCCAACCACCGTCCAAAATGCACTTTTGATTGACAGAATTGTACCAATGCCCACTGCCTATGCTAACATGGCATTTCTACTCTAAACCAATCTCTAAAATCCAACTCAGCAAAAGATGGGGGATGAGAGCAAGAACAAGGAGCACAGGGGCCACTCCCCAATTCCTCCAGCTTGTCTCTTCAGCCCCAGATACTAAAAATCCTGGATTCTACATTTACATTCTATGATCAACTAAATACTGCTTATTTTGAATTCTCTCAGCTTGTGATTCTTCATACACTGTGGGCATTCACTGCCATGGCAGGGATCAGAGGCAGTGTCCTCCTGGGCTCTGTGTGAGGCTCTGACCCCCCTGGACAGACCCCAGACCCCCTGTCCGGTCTGCAAACCCTCCAGGGTGGCCACAGGGATGTTCTAGGCTCTGACAGACACAGGCCCTGTCTCCCCCAGAGCTGCTCACAGCACACCAGGGAACCCTAAAAACACCCTTTGCTTTCCTCCTGTCAGTGCGAATTTTCCAACATCAGGGCACATCAGGCTGACCTTTAACACCTCCTGCACCTCCAGCAGCCCCACCTGTGTTAGTTGTTTTTCCTTTATTCTTCATTACGAAAATTCCATGGATGGAATCATGCCTGGATTCCAACCAGCTCTGCCTCCTTCTTGCAGAGACCAAGGCAGCCTCTCCCATCCTGGGTCTCAATTCTGAAGTGAGGTTTTGCTGTGCATTTATAAAGATTTGCTTTTCCTCACTGGGGTCTGAGCATTAAAGACAGGATTCAATGGGATTGAACCAAATCCACCTGCTCACATTTGTGCCTTCAAACCTGCTTTGTTTTCTGTTTGTCTGCAGAAATCAATGACCCTTCCCAGCTGAAACTATGCAGGACACATTTACCAGGGAAGTCCTTCTGTTTTAGAGGAACGAACCACACAAAGGAAGCTGCAGGAGGCTGTGCTGGCGTTGGGCTCTGGCTGCTCCCACCTGCTGGGGAGACAAAAATTCTCCAGTCAGAAGAAAACCACGTTAAATTTGAGAAATACAGTTAAAAGTGGAGCTCCCCTCTCATCCCCCGAATTCCTGGCTCAGGCCTGGCAGGGACCTGCAGGCTGCTGTGAAAAACTGCAGAACACTGAGCATTTATTGACCAAACCCAAGCCCAGGTCCAAGAATACGAGGTTTTATTGATTTGTTTGCTTGTAGCCGGTGCTTCCCCCTGAAAGCTGCAGCATGGCCATGATTTGTTTTCATCTCCAACTTTTATATCTCTATTGATTTAGGACAGGCAGGAACAAAAAGGAGAATTGAAGTTGGGCCTTCAGATCTGTCCTTTCTTGTGCCTGCCAAGAGTTTGAGAGCTGCGAGAGAGATATAAATTTATAAGTGCAGTTATCAGGGTGTCGTTGTTAATGCACGGTGCAGAACGCTCCCAAGTAATTCATTAAAGATGATTTTTGTATCCCAAGGAAAGGACACAGCCCATCCCTGTGCCAGGAGATGTGGGCAAGGTCACCTTATCCATGAACAGATCTGGAGAGCAGCTCAGGCCTCCCAAAGGTGCTTCTGAAAGGCCCTCAGTTCTTCAGGAATTGTGTGGCCGCCCATAAATACAGAAAAATATGGACTTTATGTACGTATATATATATATGTGTATATATATATATATATATATATACCTCAAACTCTTATAATTAGATTCCAGTCAAAGTCCCGGTGCTCCTGTAAGGCAGTTTGTTTATTCAGATCAATGAGCACAAGCCAATGTATTGATCCATTATAGAAAATGTTATTATTTGCTGCAAGATTTCTGCTATGGATGGCTGGGAAAAGGAATTGTGTCAAGGGTAAGGATGGATTAAAGCATCAGGCAGGAAACTGCCCTCAGTGGAGCTCTCCAGGTTCTGTCCAGAGTAAAGAAATGAACTTTGACTCTGTTCCACAAAGGTTTCAAATTCTCTTTTCTTTCTGCTGAAAAACAAACCCAGAATATTTTCTTGACACATAATTTTGCAAATCTTTTTTTTTTTTTTTTCTGCTATCTCTTTCCAGCACTTTCTCCCTCTGCAGCTGCAGGAAACCCCCATCCATCCTCAATCCCAGTGTGATTCCCTGGGAGAAGCTGTCTGCAAGCAGCACACCAGGACACTGCATTTGGTGACAGGACACTGAGCAGAAACATTCTGGCATCAGGGATCCCACTGCAAATTCCAAATGCTGCCCACAGCCTCAGGAAAATCCAGTGGAGGAATTCTGCCAGCTGGTAAACCAGGGAGTGAAAATCTCCATTTGGAATTCTGCTTCCCATGGGTTGAGAAGAAATAAAGCTGGGAAAAGAACTGTCCCCTCCTGTCAGGAGCTGTGCAGAGCCCCAATATTCCCCCAAAGCCTCCTTTTCTCCAGGCTGAGCCCCTTCCCAGCTCCCTCAGCCCCCCCTGGGGCTCCAGACCCTTCCCAGCTCCATTCCCTGCCCTGGGAAGGTGCCTGAGGTTGGGTCCAATCAAACCCCAGCAGGGTAACTCAGTTTTTCCTGCCTGGGGAAAAGGACATGAAGCTCCTGCTCTGCCTGATCAGATTGTGGTGCCCAAACCTCACGGACACCTGGAGGATCTCATCCCACCGATTCCCTCAGCTTTGCAAATGGGAATGTCAGCTCTGATTCCCGGGGCTGGCACAGGAGAGGGAAGGTCTGGGTGCAGTGGGACCCTCTGAGCTCTGCTGCTTCCCAAATCCTGCACCAAACAACCTTCTGCCCCATCCCCAAACCTGTGCAAACAACCTCCTGCCACCTTCCACCAGCTGGGACAGCCCCCACTCCATCGTTTCCCTGCCCTTCCAGCTCTGCTCCTTCCCCTGAGATGCCAGCAACATTCCCAGAGTTCTGAAAAAGGGGAATATTGGCACTGAATTCTCAGCCCAAGCTCCCAGCTGGATCCCTGCTGCCAAAGGCCAGGACGTGGCACGTTCCAGGTGCTCTGCTGGAAGGGCTCCTTGGAGCACAGAGCAGCCTCTTTGTCCTGGGCAGCAGGTGCACAAACCTCCGTCCAAAAAACATTTCCATGGAGTTGGCATCACCTGCGGAGGCAGAGCCATCGTTTCAGGGTGGGAACAAAGGAAATGGGAATATTCCTCCTGCCCAGGCCGAGCAAATGGCCACTGTTATAACCCTCTGTGCTAACCCACCACATCCAGGCCAGCAATCAGTGCAGACTCTGTTTTTCATCGTGGTGCTCGACGCAGAAAAAAAGGATAAAAATGAAGTGAGACAGTATTATATTTCAATTAAAATGCCGTGAAAATTTTGGCTGTGCTTTTTAATGTGATAATGTTAATTAAACCAAGCTCTCGTGTTCTGAAGTCTTATAAAATGTCTTGGAAAGGAATAAAAAATAATACTAGGAATAAAATTGGGCTATTTATCTACCCTGAGATTAAAGGGCTTCTTGTTTCCTTTGTGAATTTAGATTTCCAGAATTAAATGAGTGTGAAGTAATGATATTTTTCAGTAGAATCATTATCATTTTTATTGCAGTGGAATGTGTGCAGCATTTCACTGTTATTGTACTTAACTCACCTAATTGGGCCTCTCCTCTCCCTCAGCCATGGGCTGTGCTCACGTGGGGAACAGGCCCCAAAATCCAGCCTTTCTCACCAAATTTGTGCCAATCTCATTTTTCTGGAAGCTCCTCTCTCCTGAGGAGCTGCAGGCAGTTGGTGCAGAGCTGGTCTTGCTTAAATATCCCCCAGAATGGTTGAAAAATGCTTTTTAACCCCTCATCAAGGCCTGGTTTTGTAGAACATCCATAGTTATGAAGTATAATACATAAAGATATACCCAAACTACCTAAAGCTTATTATTTAAATATATAAGATATGAGCCACATGCAGATTCCCCAGCATGGGCAGGCCCAGGGGCAGCAATAGGGATATTTGGGGACAAATCTGTCAATGTCCTTTGGATGAAGCAATGACTGCGTGGAACTGCACTGGGAAAGGTGAACAGGGAATTTTGAGGGGCTGCTGTGAGCTCTCTGCCTGCACAAAAACAAACACCTGCCCCTGAAAAATAACCCTGGCAGGGCAGAGCAGCTCCAGGCTGGGCTGGGACCCTGTGGAAAAGGCTTAGGAAGAGGGAGAAGCTCCTGATCCAGACCCCAAAGGTGCTGCTGGATCCAGCCCTGAGCCTTGGCACTGCCCAGCTTGGCTCTGGCACTCTGGGCACATCCTGGGCTCATTCCGTGCCCTGAGGCAGAGCCAGGCCCTGCCCAGGGTTTGCAGAGGCAGCTCCTGGTGAGGGCACAGCTGGAGGCACCAAAACAAACACAAGGCCTGGGCATTTCCAGGCGTTTCATTCACATTTGGAGGCGTCTCTGGGAACCTGTGCCAGGGCCTCCCCACCTCCCAGGGAAGGATTGTTGTTGTGGTGCAGATTTGTTCATTTATTTTGTCTACGCTCACGATGTTGAATGGTTTGTTCCATGTACCCCTTGTCATCGCAAGGCCTACCAGGAAATGAGACTGGGACACAGGTCTGGGTTCACAGGGCATGCAGGGCAGGAAGACAACTTTATTTACAAAATTGCACTTTTATACCTTTCTCATGAGGCCTGTGGATTGGAGGATGGAATTCCCACCTCCCCATCACACTGGTCAAGGGGGCTGTCACACAGTCTTGTTTGTCCCAGCATGGAATGTAAAACAATGGCTGAGTTTGTGGAACAGAGCTGGTGTTTGCATTAAAGGAGCAGGAGAAGGTACAGACTTCTCGTTAATATGAAACACTCAGCAAAGCTAGGAAAAACCTCATGGCAACAGTGCAGATTTGTTCATTTCTTTTATCTACATTCATGAAGTTGAATGGTTTGTTCCATGTACCCCTGTCCCTGTTTCCACCTGGCTTTACCCTGAAACTCCTTCAGTTTCCTGTCAATCCCTGTTTCCCCTCCTGTGGAGCCTGCCTGTCCCCGCGGGGCCCCTCCCTTGAGCTAGAAGGTTCTAAGGAGGGCATGGAGTGATAGGTCAGGACAGAGGAAGTCCCTCCCTCTCCTACGGGGTTGGTTCCTGGGGGTGCCTGTTACCACCGCGGACACGGAAAGAACCACACGAGGACACGCTGGTGAGCAAAACAAGAAAAAAAAAACTAGTTTATTTACAAAACTCAGTTTTATACATTTCCTGTGTGGCCTGTGGATTGGAGGATGGGATTCCACCTCTCAACCCACATTAAGTAAGCCAACTGTCAATCCCCTTTCTCCTCCCACCTAAAAATCTGTAAACAATGAAAGACAGTTAGCAAAACATGGCCAGTGTTTACAGTAGAAAGTGTGATAAGGTAACATTTCTGACTCCAATATGAAAAACCTAACAGAAAGCTTAAAAAAGTCTTCAAAACCAAAGTAACACCTGTTATCCTCAGGGCCAAGCCCAAGCCACCCCTGGTTGGCTGATCCCTTGCTTCTGCCCCTTTCTCCATAAAATTTGCCCTGAGGAAGCAGTGGAGGTTCTGCTGGAGCAGGTCCCAGGGGGAGAAGAGGTCTTGCAAGGGACTCCAATAAACTCTTGTGACACCTCACAGAGTCCTCCCTTCCCTTCTGTGGATGCATGGCTGGAAAAGCAGGGACATTGCACAATCCTGCTCTTAGCCCAGAGGATGAGTAGAAGTTGAAATGTCCTTGAACCATTCCTTAGATGGGATAAGGAGGAAGTAAAGTTTGGAGCAGTAGCTGTAACAGGAGGCTGGACAGGATGCATTGACCANACACGCTGGTGAGCAAAACAAGAAAAAAAAAAACTAGTTTATTTACAAAACTCAGTTTTATACATTTCCTGTGTGGCCTGTGGATTGGAGGATGGGATTCCACCTCTCAACCCACATTAAGTAAGCCAACTGTCAATCCCCTTTCTCCTCCCACCTAAAAATCTGTAAACAATGAAAGACAGTTAGCAAAACATGGCCAGTGTTTACAGTAGAAAGTGTGATAAGGTAACATTTCTGACTCCAATATGAAAAACCTAACAGAAAGCTTAAAAAAGTCTTCAAAACCAAAGTAACACCTGTTATCCTCAGGGCCAAGCCCAAGCCACCCCTGGTTGGCTGATCCCTTGCTTCTGCCCCTTTCTCCATAAAATTTGCCCTGAGGAAGCAGTGGAGGTTCTGCTGGAGCAGGTCCCAGGGGGAGAAGAGGTCTTGCAAGGGACTCCAATAAACTCTTGTGACACCTCACAGAGTCCTCCCTTCCCTTCTGTGGATGCATGGCTGGAAAAGCAGGGACATTGCACAATCCTGCCCTTAGCCCAGAGGATGAGTAGAAGTTGAAATGTCCTTGAACCATTCCTTAGCTGGGACAAGGAGGAAGTAAAGTTTGGAGCAGTAGCTGTAACAGGAGGCTGGACAGGATGCATTGACCATAAGTTGGGGAAGGTTCACAGCATCCAGCAGCGTGGACAGAGCTTCTGAACTAATTATGTCTATTGCAAGGATACGTGAACAATGTGGTTTAACCAATGATTAAAGCATATCATGCACCATTAGTGCATGATATGCTTAGCACAGTATGAATGTATGTCAAATAGTTAAATAAACGAGCAAGATTTTTAACTTGTATTGAGTGCTGTCTGCTAAAAGCAGGGCAAGGAGACTTTTGGGTTCTCCTTTTTAAAAGCCTTTATTGAGGACAGCTTTGGGGTGGGGGCTCGAGGGGCTGCACTGCTGCTCCCACGGGGACACCGCAGAGGAGGAGGTGAGGTCGATCCTGCTGCTCACACTGCAGAGTCAGGGTTTCCTTCCTCTCGGGAGTCTCCCAGGAATGCCTGTTCTGACTCGTAGAGTCCAGGGCTGTCTCTCTCTCTCAGTGCTTTTTAGGTCATGGTGAGGAAGCAGAAGACTCCAGCAGACAGCTTGACAGCTGGCCAACCCAGCGGTGTCCTCTGTGGACTCAGATTTGGTGTTAGTTTGTTGTTTTGAGGTGTTATTTGTTGGAGTCCAGGACATCCCTCTGGCAGCCCTGGAGGGTTTGGAGACCGGACAGGGGGTCTGGGATCTGTACAGGGGGCTCAGAGCCTCACACAGAGCCCAGGAGGACACTGCCTCTGATCCCTGCCATGGCAGTGAATACTCACATGTAAGAGGAATCACAAATCCTAAGAATTTAAAAATAAATAGTAGTTAGTCTGTTATAGAATATAAATATAGAAATTAGGATTCTTAGTATATGGGGCTGAAGTGCCAAGCTGGAGGAATTGGGGAGTGGCCCCTGTGCTCCTTGTTCTTGCTCTCGTCCCCCATCTTTTGCTGACTTGGACTTAAGAGATTGGTTTAGAGTAGAAATGACATGTTAGCATAGGTAGTAGGTATTGGCAAAATTTTGTAAATAAAAAATACATCTTGGACAGTGGTTGGGTCGGAGATACCGCACTGAAGGTTTGGGGATCTCTGACCCACCCAGTCCCCGCGTGCCCTGCTCTGCTGGTGATGCCTCACAGAGCAGAGAAAGAACTGAGATAATGCCCCTGCCAGCAAGACCTGGCAGAGCAAAGAAAGAACTGAGATAATGAAAAATAAACAACCTTGGAAACTGCACTGGGGACTCAGTTTGTTGTCTCTGCCTTCGGTGTGAAACTCTTAGGGCAAAAGAGAAGATGTAAAACCTGATTACCTCGGGGAACAGCAACCCTGAGGAGAATCTCAGGGAACAGCAAGCCTGAGATTATTCACCTCAATTGGACTTCCAGGAGAGCAGTGCACTATGGAGCTCTGAGGTGTTTGCACTGGGCTGGGTCAGCAGCAGCCTGATGGGCAGGCAGGGAGCAGCAGAGGCAGTGCCCGGCAGGAGGGGAGGGGATCTAGGGATACAGGAAACTGGGAATTACAGAACCAGGAACTGGAACACAACTCGGAGCAAAGGAAGTACAATGAGCTGAGGATTGGAGATACAATCATAACCAGGTAAAAACAATCTTAACACATTCAAACAGGTTTTTGCAATATCAACTTTGAATCTGTTTATTTCACTTAGCACAGGATAAATGTAAGCCAAACAGCTGAATAAACAAGCAAGATTTTTAACTCATATTGATGCTGTCATGACTCTGGCTGGTTCCTGGCCTTCCTTGCCATCATCGCTGCCTTTCCATCTGTGTCCTCGGTGCTGCTCAGGACAAGGACTCAGCAGGTCGGCCCAGATTTCATGTCGTGGTACCAAAAGCTGCTCTGGTGCCAGCCCTGCCAGGCAGGGCTTGAGAAGGCACCTCGAGAAGGCACCACAACAGATTTTCCCCAATATTTGCTGCAGGGATCTTCCCCTCTGTGAACCCAGAGCCTGGCACAAACCCTCTGCTCCAGGATTTTCATCCTCCAAGCACAACCAGCACTTTTGGGAACTTCATTCCCGGTGTTTCCTGTGATGATGGCTGAGCACCCAGCAGTGAATAACTAAAGCCTGATACCCACTTTTAATCACACCAAATCAATGCTCCATAAGGAGGAGGATTAAAACACATTTTTAATGCATTGCTGCCAGCACTGGAAAGACTCATTAGCACCCAAATCATCGATACACGGGTGAGGAGAGCAGGGAACTCCTTCAGGGCAGCGCTGTCCCAGCTGGAGGGGACACTCAGCAGGAATCTTTTCCTGGAATGGACTGGGTTGGGAAAGCCCTCTGAGATTGAGTCCAACCATTTCTAGCACTGCCAAGGCCACCACTGACTGTGTCCCCAAGTGCCACATCCACAGGTTTTTAAATGGAGAGATGGTGACTCCACCACTGCCCTGGGCAGCTGTGCCAGGCCTGGACAACCTTTTCTGTGGAGACATTTTCCCAATATCCAACCTACCCTGGCCCAGCCCAAGGCCATTTCCTCTCCTCCTGGCCCTGTTCCCACCTTCACCTCCCCAGACCACCTGCCAGGGCGTTGTGGGGAGCCACAAGATCCCCCCTTATCAAATCAATCTGATTTCTCACCCCACATGAATGCATGCCTGGTTCATGGGCAAGAGGAATAAAAGGAACCCTGTGTATTGGATTGTCCTGGCCATTGTTTGGGGACTTCAAGAACAAATAGAAATGATAATTGTGGGAATTTAAACAGCAAAAGACCTCAGATGATGTAAAAAGGCCCCAGAAGGTAGCAAAAAGCTGAAGAAAGGCTGGGAATCTCAAAACCCTGAGGTAGAATGGGACTTTTCCTACAGAATTCCACTTTTCCAGAAGCATCAGAAATTCAGAGCAAGCATAGAAGTACAATATAGAGAAAAAATATACATAGAAATACATAGAAATACATAGAAATACATAGAAATAAATACATCTCCTCGTCCTGGCTGAGATGTTTCTTTGTCACAGCCCAGGATGTGTTTGGAGCAGCTGCTTGTGCATCTCCACTCTCTGAAATCGGTCTGTGGCAGAATTTGCAGTTTGATACCCAGGATTTGATATCCATTTGTGTCTCTATTACCCTCAGTCAATGCCGTCATTTATATTTTCCTCCCTTCTTAGCAATCTGCTTTGATTTTGTCAGTCATTGACCTTTGAAGATTTATCCAATCAAATTTGTTGTGCTGGAGTGACAGCTGAGCTGGGCACAGAGCTCCTCTGCATCTGCTGGTTCCTCTCTCTGAGCTGGAGCAGAGAAATCCCAGTCCCAGCCCAGAGAGGGGCAATAAAGCTGGGCAGTCATCCTGGGAGCTGCAGGAGATCTCTGCTGATAGCACAGATTCATCAGCCTGACATTCTTTATTGCTCTTCAAAGTCCAGCCTCTAACGGGGACTTTGGGACCAGAGGCCACGATGACAAGGCAGGGATGGGTCAGGATTCTTTGTCCTCCAGGCTTTGCTGCTGTTTTTCCTTCCACTCCACGCTCTGAGCAGAGGAAATTAAACTGAGGAGATTTATTGTCACTATAGTACACAAACAAAAGATGAAAGACTGCAAATATTTCAGAAGGCAAAAGGCATAAAAAACCTTTAATTGTCTAATTTTATAAGGTGTTCCCATACATATTTAACCTGATTGGTGAACAGGACTGGCACCTCCCCAGTCCCATTGGTCAGACTAGGGAAATGGCCAAAATGTTCTTCTCTGAAAACCTGAAGTCAAACACCACCTGCAGAAAGATTGTTTTGGGAAAGGATCATTGTTTTGCCAAGATTGTTTGGGGAAGAAATTTTCCTAAGAAACTTTTTCCCTTGGGAAAGGAGTTAACAGCTACCAGCAGGCTAAAATCTCTTAGGCCCCGAAATATTGGGCCCACAGTTTATACCATAAAGGAGATGCTTCTTGGGCCTCTTTGGGCTTTTTCTCCTGACAAACACACTCCCCCCATTCCTGACTCTCCCTCCAGCTTCCTAAATTGCTCTGGAAGGTGAAATAGTCAGTCAGAGGGGTGGGGACTGGTCCAGACCTGATGATTTCAGGATCTCACTCTTTAATTGCCTTGGCATGGGACACGTGGGGAGCTTTAGTGACAGAGGCACCCAACCAGAACAGATTTTCCTGTAATACCCAGATTTTAAAGCGGTTTTGCAATTCATGGAGCTGCTGCTCTACATCAAACAGGCTTTATAAGATTTTTCCCCTCTCTAAGTGCCAAAGGCTCCTGAAGCTGAGCATGCACAGAGCAGGGGAGGCCTGGACTGGGTCCCAGTGGCCCTGCTGTGCATCAGGAGTGACAGCAGTGAGGCTAGCAAGGGGTTAAGGCTGGTGACAGTGGCACCGGGGTGAAGCCCCTGTCTGCAGGGGTCTGAATGGCAGCTGAGACAGACACGGGTGGGCTGGGTACAAATCCCACCTCAGAGGTGATTCCTGAGTTCTCCATACCCCGGAGAGCACCTCCAGCAGGGCAGGAACTCCTTCCTGGGATTCCCATCCTGCCTCCCCAGAGAAGGAATCACAATGGTTGGATTCATGGAATCACAGTGGTTGGGTTCATGGAATCACAGTGGTTGGGTTCATGGACTCACAGTGGTTGGATTCATGGACTCACAGTGGCTGGATTCCTGGAATCACAGTGGGTTGGGCTGGCAAGGATTTGAAAGATCATTTCATTCCACCCCTGCCATGGGCAGACACATCTTCTACTGTCCCAGGGTATTCCAGTGTGGCCTTGGAGACTTCCAGGGATCCAGAGGCAGCCACAGCTTCTCTGGGAACCTGTGCCAGGGCCTCGCCACCCTCCCAGGGAAGCATTTCCCCCTCAGTGAACCCAGAGCCTGGCATGAACCCTCTGCTCATTTTCACCTTCCAAGCACAACCAGCACTTTTGGGAACTTCATTCCCGGTGTTTCCTGTGATGATGGCTGAGCACCCAGCAGTGAATAACTAAAGCCTGATGCCCACTTTTAATCACACAAATCAATGCTCCACAAGGAGGAGGTTTAAAACACATTTTTTATGCATTGCTGCCAGCGCTGGAAAGACTCATTAGCACCCAAATCATCGATAGAGCCTGAACTCCAGAGTAACTCCTGGATGGAATCAATGATGCAAAAGGAGCGGGGGAAGGATGGAACAATGAGAGGGAGGGGGAAGAGGTTAAACAAAACAAAACCTTTTGGAAATACTTTGCATTTCCTCTAAGACACAGACAGCCTCCTTCCGTGTGTTAGGCTGTAATTTCGGAGGGGTTGTCGGGGTCTGGGGCGGTTTTCAGCTGAGCTGTTGCTCCAGGACCGCAAGAGGGCAATGGAGAATGGAGCCAGGGCCGTGCCCGGGCTGTGAGGGGAGCAGGAGGTGCCTCAGTTCCCTGAGAGCACCCAAAAAACGCCTCCATGCAGGGGAAGAGGTGCAGGGTGCCCGTCAGAGCCGCTCGGTTTCCAGCAGGGCTGTTTGGGAATCAGTGAGGTTTTATTCCAAACACAACATCTGCCTGCCGGAGAGCTCCTGCTCCCCAAATCCCATTGAGCCCCCGCGGCCAGGTGGGCTCAGCCTTCCCCGAGAGGTGCAATATCGATCTCCTGGCTAAATGTCCTAATGAAACACAAATCTGCTGTCATTTGCAGAGCCATCTGTCACCAGGAGACGTGAGAAACGCCACAAGCAGAACAATAACTGTAATTCCACTGGAGAATCCAGCCCCTCTCAGCAGGCACAGAGCACAGGGCCAGTGGTGTGTTCTGTGTCAAACCTCATCAAAGGGCAATAAAGAAATCAGTCAATGGAGTATGAAAGGAATTCCCAATTAAGGGCAAGGCACTTGTTGCACCGGCCCTCTTTGGCCTGGTGTGGTGATTCCAAATCCATCTGCATGGCTGGAGCAGAGCCGGTTACTGTTCCTGGAGCTCTGCTGTCCCACAGAATGGAGAAGGAGCAGGGCAGGACATGGTGACACTGGGTAAATGGAGAGGTCACTTTGCCAATGCTCCCCAGGCCTCTGGTGATGCAGGACTCCCTTACTTGGGAGTTTTCAGGGAAATTAATCCAAATTAACTTCTCCAGCGGATGGTTAAACCATATTAGCAGCTCATTCCCAGCGAAAATGGGCTTGATTCAATTGAGTTCAGTTTAACTCTGGTTCATCAGAGCACTGCAAGATTTGCTCCTGTGGGCATGGCTCAGACAGAGCCTGCAGGGCTGTGCTGATGGACAGAGCAGGGCTGGGCCAGTGAAGGGACTGAAATGCTCCACAGGTGTCTCCCAGCCCATTTTTCAGGTGTTTCTGTCTGAATTGCAGCCCTCTGGGCAGACCCTCCTCCAGGCTGTGCTGCTCCCTGCTCAGCCAGCCTGGGACAGCCCTCAAGGCAGCTCTGGGTGCTCTCCCAGAGCAGCTGTGGCTGCCCCTGGATCCCTGGAAGTGTCCCAGGCCAGGTTGGATGGGGCTTGGAGGAGCCTGGGACAGTGGAAGGTGTCCCTGTCATGGCAGGGGTGGAATGAAATTATTTCCATGGCCTCTCATGCCTGAGTGCTTCCATCCCTCATAATCCTTCTTTTCTACTCCTCCACCACAGCCCTGGGAGGGCCAGACCAGTTTCAGCACAGCTGGAATGGCTGCTGGGG
This sequence comes from Cisticola juncidis, assembly GCA_013400215.1. Classification (NCBI taxonomy): domain Eukaryota; kingdom Metazoa; phylum Chordata; class Aves; order Passeriformes; family Cisticolidae; genus Cisticola; species Cisticola juncidis. Next base: position 191,731 of record VXBR01008131.1, read on the forward strand.
CTGCCCTTGGTGCCCCCAGTTGTGCTGCTCACCCCAGGAAACAGGAACAGGAGGGTCTCTCCAAAATCTCCAACCCCCTTTCCTCAGTCCTCCTGTCACTGGTTTGTCCTTCTGTCCCCTCTTCACACAGCAGCAGTGACCATCAACCCCCACCCCATCTTAGAGGGGCAGCAAAACCTCACTGGGGGCAGATTTGTGAGCAGCTTTTGGGAAATGCTGGGATGCCAGGAGAAAGGGACCCGTGTCCCCAGAGCAGAGCACACAGGGGCTGGATTGAGTCCCCAGGGAGGGACCAGAGCAGCCTCCCCCCGCCTGAGGGCCCAGCCTGGCCATGGGCACACCGGGAGGAGCAGTGGGCACTGCCAGGAATTATCCCCTGGTTTGTGCTTGGGTTTATTTTCTGTAAAAAAGGATAAAACCACCGTGTTTGTTTGGAGGAGCCAGAGAGGAGCTCAGATCTCCACAGGGCTGATAAACACAACTCAGAGCAGAAGAAAAGGGGAGAACCACTCTGATTGTTCCCCAGCCTCAAAGCCAACCCTGCTGCAGCCACAGGCTGCTGCTTCTGCCTGCTCCATTGTTTTATCCCTTCCCAATCCCATATCTGGGCTTTGCAGCGCTGCCACTCGGGCCACAGACCCCTCTGGAAGCACCCTGGGAATGCGGGGCTGTGAGCTCTGCTGGGCTGGCTGAGATAATGGCTGTCCAAATTATTTTTTTGGAAGCTTTTCCTGCAGTGTTTATCTGACAGGCCCAGGCTGTGGGATCGATGTGCTGCCGGGAGCTCGCTCGCTTCCCATCCAGCTTTTCTGCAGGAGGGGCTGGGCTGCAGCTTGGCTGGTGACAGCTCCTGACGAGCCAGGTTCTGTTCTCTGACAGCCTCAGGACATCCTGTGTCACTGTGATGGCATCAAAGCCTGGGCTCCCTCACAAAACCAGGATATTTTCCTGTTAATCGAGGGTCTCTCATCCAGCTGATGATCCCAATTAATGACCCCACACCTGGTACCATTCCAGGCTGTCCTTTTTGAGGGAACCAATTAGTGAAGATGGGTTCGATTAATCTTCCTCTGGCAGAGGAGAATCCAAGCATTGGGTTCTCCTGGACTGGGGTGGTTTGAGCCCTGTGGGGCCTGATGGGGCTCCAGCCAGAAGGAGCTTGCTGGGAATTCCTGCCCTGCCTGGGATATTGCCAGGAGGGATGGAGCAGGTGTGGAAAGGGATGGAGAAAGTGGGGAAAAATAACGGAGAGGAGAGGAGAGGAGAGGTTCGGAGA
>VXBR01008135.1:0-15679 GCA_013400215.1 Cisticola juncidis
CACTTGGCCCCGCGCGTGCCCAGCGTGGCTCAAGCACAGGCCGGACTTGGTGGGCACGAGCTCCGCGTGTAGTCGCGGCAGTGGGCAAAGCCCGGGCGTGGCGTCTCCCGGGGCTGGCCGGACAGAGTAGGCTATGGCAAGGTGTAAACCCTTTCTTTCTCTAGCTGCAGTCATCCTTCTGCCTTTGCTTTGCAGCACAACCCCAAACCACTAAGGCAAGAGCAGGAACTTCCAAAAAGGGGTCCAAATTGAGCAATCCCATGGTAAATTCTTCCTATTAGTCCAGTTAAAGCAAACTCACTTTGTGTTCTGCATAGCTGAAGGGAGGAAAAAGATCTTAGACTGAGTAGATGTACAATTTTGGTTGGGGATGGAAACAGAGTTCCCCACTGGAGAGCAGACTGGTCAAATGGGAGAAGGGGAAATTGTGAAATAGAGTTGAAGACATTCTTTTTGCCCCTTTTCCAGCCAGCTGGCTGGTGCTTTCTCACTGTGTTCAGCAGAGCTGGCACATTTCTCATTCTTTGGAGGTAGAAGCAGCAACAGGAAGGGGCAGCAATTTTGTCAGCATTTTCATCAAAGCTAAAATCCTGTTCCCTGGAAGGATGTTGCATTTCGTGAGGGATTAATCACCTACAGTTACAGTGAACTCATGCTGGTGCCTTCACCAAGAGGTTTCGCATTTTTCTTTCTTCACGAATAATTTCTTCTCCCCTTTTTTTCTCCAGTCAGGGGACAGTTACAACACAAAATCTCTTCTGCAGCCAGGTATTTTCAATAAAGCAACAAAGGTGATCTTGCAATCGTCTGTGCTTTTGTCACTTGTTCTTTTTATTTTAAATTCTTTTTTTAACTGGAAACAGTTTTCATAGCATGAAAAAATAGACCTATTTCTTCATCTCTTTTAATCAATGCCCTTTTTATGTCTTTATATCATATAACCATGAGGGCTCATGTGAGTGTATTTGTTGGTTTGGCAGAAGCTCATCCCACACACAGTGGATGTTCTCCTTACTTCCAGCTTGTCTTGAGTTTCAGGTGATATTGCTTTCTCTTGTGTTATAAATGCCAGATTCAGTATTCCAATTAAAATAATTTGGTTTATTAAAACAAACAATCGAATCACAGAATTTCGGTAAACCCACCAACAGCAGAGATCCTTGACGATTTTGCCCTGGAAAATGCCAAAGGTGAACCGTGAGACACAGACCTGGCCGTCTGCTGCCTCCCCTATGGTTCATGAATTAGCCCGTTTCAGGGCTTGGTTTAAATACGCTTTATTCCCCCTCTGGCAATATTTCCCCATATTCTCCTTTGTGTTCCTGTTAGCTTTTCAAGTCCATGGGTGTCTCCGACCAGGCAGAAAAGAGTTCTTTTTCTCTAGCCAGAGTGTTAATGTTCAGTTTCGGTTGGTCTTCTTGGCTGATGAATAATCGATATATGGTTAATGGCTTTCGCAGGAGCCGGGGTGTCGGCCAGCAGCGTTGATTAGTCTGTTGATTAGGCCCATCCTGCTGATGCTCTTCTCCCAAGGCCCTTCATTCATCCTTTTTTCTATTCCTGGACAAGATGATCTCGGGCGGTGCCTGCCTTTTTGTTTCAGCATGGTGATAAGAAACATCCTGTAGCTCAATTTTCCCACACACATATACAGAAGTTTCTAGTTTTCAATTCGTTATTTATCATAAGAACATGAATTAATCATTTCACATTTATAACATCTTGCCCTCATTCCAAGTCCCTTTGTGAGGAGCCTAACTGTCACTTTCTGTTACTGTCCTGTGGGTGACATGCTGACACAAGGATTGTTGGTCTCATCACATTCTGGAGTAGTCTTTTGGACTGAGTGTTTTAAAAATGCCCTGTCATCTCTTCCTCTGTGTTCTGGCTTTCTGAGAAAAATTTGAACCCACTACCTAGAAAATCTCTTCCCAATTCATCTTAAATTGTTTAAAACAGAACCTGAATTATGAATGATCCACCTTGCTGGGATAGGGTTTGTCTTTAAACACAGTGTAACAATGCTCACAAAAATTATCCCAGCAACTGAATTACAATGAAATTTCTAATGAATAGGCAAAAAGTAAAAGACAGGAGTTTAGAAAAGAAGGGGCATCTTTCTTCATGTTTTATGGTCCTTATTTCCCACATGTCCATCTATGTGCTGCTTCATCCAGAAAAGCCTCTTTTTGAAGACCTCCTTTGTAATCTCTGTGTCATGAGAAAAACTGGCCCTGTGCCCTTCTAGAGATGAGGAAGCAGGTGGTTAAAAAGTGGATTGATTGTTGGAATGTTTAGGCATACCTGTAATACAGTTGTGGTTGCACTGACTTTTCCACCGTACTCTGTGGCTAAGAATGAGAAGTTACCCTTAGCTGTGTTTTAAGGATACTGAGACTTAAAAAGAAATCTGCTTGTCTTGTGTCTAGCAGCATGAATCTTCCCCAATTTTCTACAGTACTGGTAAAATTTAATGTCAGTTATAAACACCTCAAAGTAAATAATGGATATTACGTTTCAATGTTTGGGCCAAATATTGTTTTAAAATTAACAGAAAAGGTTATTAATTTTTAGGAAAGAAAAATCCTTTAAACTGTGGTGTATGTTTTAGATTAGGACTTTTTTTCCTAAAAATTAATTCTTTCCCCTTTAAAAATAATTTGCAAAGAATATAACTCAATGTACAGGCCTGGTCACTTTAAGTATTATTATTCCGTATTTTTCCTTTTTCCCTACACAGCACTGTAACTTTTGAGTCAGATTTTTTACCACTTTGAAAAACGCAATTTTAGTGTTTTTCTTATTGGTGAATACTTACCAGTTCCAAGTTAAAGAACAGACAGTTCTGAAAGTGAAATATGCTTTATGAAAAAATATTTTTTCACTAGTCTCCTGGTATTACATGCAACAAGGGTGTGAAAAATATGGAGTGTTAATTCATGTTCTTATAGTTTGTGACATATTAAAACTATAAGCACTGTATATATATATGTGTGTTGTATGAGAATATAAGTTTCAGTCTGCCTTGTAAAATTTGTGAAGACAAAAAGGCAGGTACCACCCTGGAATTTTACATTCAGAAAGGAGACAAAGCATTTACAGGAAAACCGGCTGTCTCCTCAGTCCCAGGAAAAGACACATCAAGATAAGCAATCAGCCTTCTACTCCCTGGATGGCAGGGCCATCAAGACCATTAGCCAACACCCTCATCGAGCATCAGAACACCATTATCCATATTTAGTTTACCGTTCATCAGCCAGTGCATCTATAGAAACCAGAAATTGACACCTTACAGGAGAGAAGGAACTCTTTTCAGCTAAACCGGAGACAACCATGAATGTGAATAACTAGCCTGGACACAAAAGGACTATGAGGAAATTTTTGCCAGGGGCAGAATAAAGTGTATAAAAACTAAGCCCTGAACAAGGCAAATTTGTGAACCTAGGGAGGACAGCAGTCAGCCAGGTACCGTGTCCCAGGTTCACCCTTGGCATTTTCCTGGGTAAAAACAGTCAAGTATCTCTGCTGTTGGTGGTTTTGCTGAAATTCTATAATTCGATCTTTTGTTAATAAACCAAATTATAACTTTAATCGGAATATTGTATTGGCATTTATAACAAAGGGCAACATTAAAACAGTCTATATTGACTTCTTTTTGAGAAGCTAGAAATTTTGTGAGAAATTATTAATATTTTTAGTATATCTGCAATACATTAGTGCGTGTTTCAGCTGAAACTCTCCTGTGTGCTCTACTGCTAGCCTGTAAGATCTCCTTGCAGTGTAGGAAGACACTATTTTCACATTTTGATTTGCACACAGCTGTCACTGCCTTCACCTTTTCATCTCAGATGCTTAGACAATTTTTCCTCCAACAGCTGTGATAGCAGTATCCCTTAAGGTGGTGTAGGTGTGGTGGACACGCTGCACCAAACTGTTCCTGATCTTCTGGAAACCAGCTGCTGGTCGTGAATCCATTCTTTCCTGTTTATTTCTACATGATACTTTTAACAAGGGGTGTTCCTGCCAATGTTTTAGGTTACTTGGTCTAGCCACAGCACTGTAAATAGTAAAAGCTGAAGAAGTAAATGTGTATTTTTCTGACCAATTAACCTGTAGTCTGTATTTGGACGTACATGGCTGGTAAAAGTGAGAAATTCCTGGCAAACCAATTCCTGGAAAACAAGTAATAAGTAATTGAATTTAGCATATATTTATTAGATTCCTTGGCTACAGAATGGGAAACAGAATCTTCATAATTTTTTTCCTTCTTACAGGTGTGGTCTTAACCTAGTATGGGAAGACTTAGACTTCATTTTTTACTTTTACTTTTACATTACTAAAAATATTTTATAGGAATCCAATCAGACAAAGGCAATCTTTCTGCAACACCAGGTACAGACTAGCCATACTTTTCAGTCCAATGAATTCAAAACACCTGAAATCAGCACTTAGGGGACCACCTTAGTCTCTGGATTTTGGAGTGTAAAAAGAGAGAACATAAGGTCTTTTATACAAAAAACCAAAACTGCAAAGCAAGAAGTCATGGTAACTGCCGTGAAAGTGCACCTCAGTTTTGGAATGAATTTGATGTGAAATGGTTCTTTGTTGAACTTCACAAACAACTTCTGCCTCTTTCTCTGCTTCCTCACTTGGGTTTGTTTTGTCTACAAACACCACTCCAGGTTGTTCTAGTGCTGCTCCCCCTGACTAAAATCTCTCTCTACATTCCCCAGCCTCAGCTGAATGTCTCCATGCACTGTTTTGTGTGATGATTGCACAAATCTTGTTAAACCTGAAGTTGTGATGCCCTGGTTTGGGTCACCCTGTCTCCTGGATGTGCTGCTCAGGTCTGCCAGGATCATTATCCTCCCTCAAGTGAGCTGAGCTAGTGGAAGTGTGCCAGGGACATTTGAGAGCCCAGGTACCTCAGCTGGAAGAAATTCTCATCATCTGTGCCCATTCAGACTGTCTGTGACTGCCAAAGGGACGTGGCATTTGTTGCCTGAGTAGCTCCAGGAGGACTAAAGGTCATGGTGAAATATTCTGGTGAGGGCTGTGGCAAAGGAACAAACCTGGGCTGAAGGGGAATTCTCAGTAACGATTACATCTCGTTCTGGCTGCTGTCACAGGTAGTTTAGTCACTGCCTAAGGCCACTCAGAAGTGATTTTGGAATACTGCTCTTGGACTTTAAATGGTATGCATTATTCCTCATCCAGATGTGTGGCTGTGATCCTATGCATTTATCAGTGACACAAAAACAGAGAGGCAGACGAATTCTGCAGGGCTCCTGGGGTTCAGGTGCCCTCCTGGATCTTTGTTCTTCTTGGTGGAAAACTTCTTGGCAAGCAATGGAAGATATCTCTCCTTCTTCTTGTCCAGGAATATCAGCTTGGCCATTTGCATCCTGTCAGCTGGAAGGTCAGGGATCCCACCTATGCATCCAAGGGCTTGGGCAGGATTGTCTGGGAAAGAGGGGCTCAGAACTGGAGTGATTTCATGTGCCAAGTTTTGTTTCTGCTTTGCTGGTATGCTGTGGCAAGAAAGAGCATCTCAAGTGAACTGCATGACAGTGCTCCTGCACTCACTGTACTCTGTTCTTGTGTTCTTATCTCCTGCTGTTGCATTCTCACTGTCTCTTGTATTTGTATTTGCTGTATTCCATCTTGTATCTCTAAACCTTTACCTCGATCCTGTCTGCACTGCATTCCTTGCCTGTAAAAGCAAAGGTCCTGGTGTCAGAATTTGAAATGAACAGCAAAGAAAAAAGACTCATTTCTCACAGTCCTCAGGGGAAAGGGATAGTAGTGCAGCCAAAAGGCTGTTTGCTTCTGAAACGTGACTGATGTGATACTTCCAAGTCTGTGCTGAGGCTAGCAATAAAACCTTTGTCATGCAGCTTCCCACCCTAAGTGATCCACTCCACACTAATCGGAGGGACTTCTTGTTTCTTCTCAAACTCTCTTTGTACTCTGGATCGGGACAGCACATCCACTGCAGCAGCAATCGTTCTGGCTGGTTTGCAGGGGACAGTCTACAACAGCAGTTGCTGTTGCTCCTCCAAAAGCTGACATGCCTTACTTTAGAAAGGTCCTGCTCAGCTAGTGTTGGTGCAGCAAGCTCTTCCTCTCAATTGCACTGTGTTCTGCCATTCTTCCCATTCTCCTGGAAAGGGAATATTTTAGAGCTGTTTCCTTCCTCGTGTGATGAAATCACATCACTGATTTTTGCCCTCCTCTTTCTGTTTTCTCTTTCAGTGCCTGCAAGGACTGGAGTTTCTTCACTTGAACCACATGATCCATCGAGATGTGAAGAGCTGCAACATCCTTCTCAGAACTGATGGCTCTGTCAAGCGGGTCAATATATTCTTGGTCAGGCACAGTATTCCAGGGATGTGGAGTGTGGGGCTTCTTTTGAGTGAGTGCCAGCTCCCCAGAATGGTGTTGCTGGCAGTGCAGGGGCCCTTGCTGCGAACTGTGGGCACAGTTGCAATGTGTATCCCAGTGTATCACAAGCAGCCAAGAGTGGTTTGTGTGTGTCCCTTCCAAAGGCAGGGAGCTACAATCTAAAGCTTCAGAAAAATAAAGACCAGTGCTGGAGGTAGTGTAAAATATGTGAAGGTGTTTTTGTTTTTGTTTTTGGTGGGGCTTTTTTTTTGGGGGGGGGGGTTGTTTTGTTTTGTTTTGTTTTGTTTTTTTGAAGTGGCCAATTTCATATTTCCTTGGCTAAAGCCCTGGGGAAATAGAGCAGGGACAGACTTCCAGCAGATGTCACATTGCATCCTTAGAGTGAGAGTAGGGTATTCTTCTGCTTGATTTCTTAATTTGAACTTGCTTTCATGGTATGTTGTTTTCTCTCCAGCTGATTTTGGCCTCTTCGCTCTGCTCGGCCTTGAGCAGAGTAGACGGAGCTCAGTGACTGGGGCTTCTGGGTGGGTGGCGCCTGAAATCGTGACAGGTCAACTACATGGCCCCAAAATGAACATATGGCCTTTTGGAATTGTGGACATTGAAATGGCGGAATGAGAAGTTCCTTACTGGAATGAAACTCCTGTCTCGGTAAGGTGCAAATACTGATCCCACTGTCTTTCTCACCTGCCCCATGTTCTGTGTCCTACTGGACAAAATCCCATTGCCATCTGCTGGCACTACTTCCACCAATGTGCCCTTCTAAAAATGGCCCTGCAGCACATCAGCATCTGCTGTAGGTGTAGTTGCATCAGAAGGGAAGTGGCAGGTAACCAGTTCAGAAACCTGCCATTTTGGCCTTCAGCCATGCTCGACGTTTCTCATTTCCTTTTTGAATGATGTTGGAGCTCTGTCTCTGAAGGAAAAGAATTTTCCAGTGGAGAGATCAGCAGTGTGATAAATATCCTTTGACGTGAAGGTTGGACCTCCCCAGTTTCAATTTTGTAGGGAAAAATAAGAAAAAAGGAAAAAAGGAAATGGAAAAATAAGAGAAAAAGGAAGAGAAAAGAATAAAAACAAAAAGGAAGAAAAAGGAAGAGAAAGAAAAAAGGAAAAGAAAAGGAAAAGAGAAGGAAAGAAAGAGAGAAAGAGAGAAAGAGAAAGAGAAAGAGAAAGAGAAAGAGAAAGAGAAAGAGAAAGAGAAAGAGAAAGAGAAAGAGAAAGAGAAAGAGAAAGAGAAAAAAACAAGCACCAAAGCAATCCCAAAGCAGTTCTGCTTGCTTTTTCCATTTTTAACCATAGCACACCAATTTTCTTTCAAATTGTTGTATCTTTCCCTAATCTGTTGCGGTGTGTGCGTCTGATGTGCCCCAGGGCACACGGCAGCAAGGGGTGCGACACCTTCCCCCTGGGGAGCTCTCACCTCCCCACCAGGGACTGCGATGCTCTCAGGCGCAGAGGTGAAGCAGAGACGAGACAGGTCTTGGGGTAAACTAAGGAGATTTATTAAGGGTACAGCTGAAGCATAACAACTAAAAGCTGGACCCCAAAGACAGAGAGCAGATGTCCTGCCGTGAGTTTTATGCACAGGGCCATACAAAGCAAACAACCAATGAAAATACACTCAGGGAGGAGTCCAAGGTGGGGAATACAGAAAACAATCCAATGGGAATAACATAAGGTGGGGAACAATGTAGAACAGCAAATGATATGTCAAGCAAGGGGAGATTGACAGGGAAGGATCTAGAAACAGAGGCAGGGATACAGAGAACTGACACTTAACGGCATGTATAATTTAAATCATAACACACAAATGAAATAGAAAGCTAGCCTGAAAACTCAAAGCAAAAACCCACACCACAACACTAATCCTGTGGGTCTTCCAAACTTTTGGGCTTTCAAGCCATCTGTACATCATTCTGTCGTGTCTGGGTGTCGGAGTCCAGGATATCCCTCTGGCAGCCCTGGAGGATTTGGAGACTGTACAGGGGGTCTGGGATCTGTACAGGGGGGTCAGCCAGCCTCCCACAGAGCCCAGGAGGACACTGATTCTGACTTCTGTCNGACCCCACTGCCTCGGGGAACGGCCGCCCCGAGGAGAATCTCAGGGAACAACGACCCTGAGATCTGGGAAGCCTGGATAAGTTTAGGATGTGTTTTTCTCCAGCTGTAGTTAGGATTGTATGCCAAACCCTTGGCTATTTCTCAGTACTTTAACAAGTCGATGGGCTTGCAGTCAGGTGCCTGGGGCTGGGATTCAACGTGTGTGGTTGACGTTGGTGCTGTATTCATTTACCACAGGAGCAGGGCCAGCCCTGGATTGCACAGTTCTAATGACAGTGAGGACTCCAGCTCCCCACCATGTCCAGGGGCTGAGCTCAGCTGCAGAGGGACAGGATCAAATGCCCTTTGTGACCTCTGGTGGCGTGGGAAAAGTGAAGGAAATTTTCCTCTGGGTTGAAGAGGAAAGTAACAAAGTCTCTTTGGTCACCATCTATTTCAGTGACACCACCACAGAGCTGTTACTATTGTGGCATGTGTTTTCATGGAGACTCCTAGGCCTCTTCCCACTGTTATTTCTGTCTGTTTCCAATGGATTCTGCATTTGCAATTCTTTCAGGAAGAGAACAAAAAACTTGATGATTTTTGTTTTATGGGAGCTGTGCTTAAGGGATCAACAAGCACCGCCGAGTCTAATAATTCTTGGAAATAGTATTGATAGAGCAAACTCCCCCTTCCAAATAACCTGTCAAGCTGGTGTGAATCCTTAGAGAAGCAAAATGTGCTTTTGGTGATGCAGTTCTAGGTTGGTCAATGAAATAGCTGCCAAGGCAAGATCTGCTGGATGTTGGAAAAACTATGTTGGCCTCAGGGTCTGGGCTTTTTGTTGGTATGGAAAAGTCATGTCTGCCTCTATGCCAGGGCAGAAACTGCCACTGCAGAGTGGACTTGAAACAATGGGATCTGGGAGAGCAGTTGCAGATGTGAAAGAAGCAGGTGGAACCCCATTGTTTCCATTTTCTCCAGCTTCAACTCCTGATAGCCACAGAAGGGATACCAAAGCTGCAGCAGCCCAACGTATTCTCAATTTGGCTGTGTGACTTTTTACACTGCTGCCTGCAGAGAGACAAGGCACAGTGCTGGTCTCCCAAGGGGCTCCTGCAGGTAAAATGCCAAGGGGCTGCAGGTGAAACCTGTGTCCAAGGGATGGGCTCCTTCTCCAAGGCATCAGATGAGCCCCTCTCCTCCTCACCTCCACTCTTGGTGCTGTTCAAATGAAAACAGTCAGGAATCCTAGACTGGGCCAGGCTGGCAGAGACCAGTAAAGGTCATCTGGTCTAAGTGCCCTGCAATGACCAGGGTCATGTTTAAAGGGACCAGGTTGTTCAAACCCCCTGTCCTACCTGAACTGGAATATTTCCAGGGATGGGGCACCTACCAGTTCTCAGAATAATTTGTGCCACTGTTGCACCATGCTCTGAGTAAACAAGTTCTTCTTCACACCTAATCTGACTCAATCCCCATTATATAGTAAAAGTATTAGCCCATGTCCTATTGCAACTGACCCTGTTAAAAAAAGGTATCCCCCACTTCCTTAGAAGCCCCTCTGAAGTACTGGAACATGGCAATAAAGTCTCCCTGGGGCCTGTTCATCTCCAAGCTGAATAACTCCAGGTCTCTCAGCCTGTCCTCAGAGGAGAGGTGCTCTGTCCTCTGACTGTTTCTGTCACCCTGTTTTGTAATTTGGTGGGATGTTCTGTTTCATCTAATGGCAAAAGGATTGAAGTAAAGCAATGCTGGGTACAGAGGCATGAAATGGTGGTAGAAGAACCCAAGGAAACCAGGAATCCAGGAAATCCTGGCCAAGCAATCAGAGATTTGGCTGTAGGAAGGAGGGGTTGTGGAGAGCTCACTGTGAACCTCTGAGGGGCTTTGGTTTGTGCCCCCCACCCCACTCTTGGAAGTTTCTGCCATGCAATCAGGGACAGCTGAGAGGGACTTGTTCCAGCTTATTCTGCTGCCTGGCACAGTCAAGCAGATGGGAACTGCCCCAGGGCTATTGCCAGGTTGTGTGGCAGAGAGGGAACTGCAGGACCCAGTGCCAGTCAGCTGTCCCTGCTGGGAAGGAAGGTGCCAACCAGCACAGGAGGTGCAGGACATGGAAAGGGACACTGCGCTGTCTCCCTGTGGAAATTAACATGGTGCCTGTCTTTCAAAAAGAGGGACCTGTGTGAGTCATTGGAGTCTCCTGAAATGAAGAAACCCCAGGGAAAGAAAGAACCATTTCTAGAGCACTGCTGGGCAAAAATCCCAGCAAGATGAAGACACCTAAATAAATGGATGAGTGGGATTTTGGGCCATGTTTGCCTGTGATGGCAAGGTTCTGCACATGAAGATGGAGGTACTGATGGTCCTGTTGGTCCTCTTTCTGCATCTTTCTAGGAGACAGAGGAATCCTGATTGAGGCTGTGAAGCACTGAGCTTGAAAAGTCATGGTTTATTGGGTTTTGTTGATTTTTTTTTCCTTTGGGCAGCATCCATATGTAACATTAGCTGAGCCTGCATCCAGCCTGGTGCCACAGATAATTTCAGTGAAGAGGAGGAAGGAGAAGAAAACCATCAGGACTGTTTATTCCACAACTATCTTAGAGTAGGATTGTTGAGTAGGATTACAGAGTAGGAATAGAGAGTAGGATTGTAAATGAATAAAGTTTCTGACACCACAATTCACCTTGAAGATTCCCTTCCTTCTCACTCTGTGTATAAGCTGGAGATTTCCTTCTGAATTGTTGCTTGTTCCTTAAAGGTGGAAAGTGACATTTATGGATTCTTTGCTATGGTTTCAAAGTGGGGAAGGTTTTTCGTCATTCATCCTTTCCAGACCACATTGTCTTTGGAATGCTTGTGTAGTGGAGTTTTTGTGAGCTAATTATTTTTAAACCACAAATATTTTCTGTAGATAATGTTAATGGGAAAGTCAGTGCCTTGATTACTGAGTGGCTAAATCCACTACTGCCCTCACTCAGCTAGTTGATCTCAGCAATGGCTGCAAATCATTCAGTGTTTTGACTTAGGTTTTAAAGTCAATTTCTGCAGGGTGACATTTTGTTCTACTGCTATTTACTCTAAGCATTTCTAAAGAGATGTACTGGTTCTGCACTGATTGACCGTTAGTGAGCAGGGAAGAAGCTGCCCACAGAAGTGATTTTTCTAAGAGAAGCTGCTAAGAGTCTCCTCTGTGCTAACAAAACCAATCGGTGACTAATTTTGAATACTGACACCTTGTTAAACCACTAGGCTGCATTATCTCTCACGACTCTTTTTGGCCGCTGTCCTCCCATGACTTGTGGCCACATCTCCCCATGAGTCACAGCCGCCTCTCCCACAACTCAGGGGCTGTGTTCTTCCTGTGACTCGTGGCCACATCTCCTGTGACTAAGGGGCCGTGTTCTCCTGCAATGTTGCAGTTTGCATTTTGGGGGGGACTCCGGGGAGAATTCCCCGGGAGCCCCCCGGGGTCCTAGGATGGTGGGTGTTCGTGTCCTGGCAGGCAAAGAGACTCAGACGGCTGCTGAGGTGAAGGTTTATTGGGAGTTTCCCTCTAGGACGGGAGCATGGTCACAAGGGAGGGGGAAGGGAAGGAGAGAGGGGGAAGGGGAGAGGGAAGGGGAGAGCAATCTCCGGAGAGCGCCAGGGCAAAAGAGAGCCAGCCCACTTCTCCCTGCACTCTTAACAGGGAGTTTCGAAGTAGGCGTGGTAAGATTCTTTAGCCAATAGAGTTACAGATATACGATACTGCAGGGAGGGTACAGACTTGGGACAAACCATACATTTTCCCGGGGTGAGACAGAGTATACCATTTCCATAAAATGCAATTCTACACTGCAACTCCTGGCTGCATTATCTCTGGCAACCCTCATCTGGCTGCATTATCTCTGGCAACTCTTGGGTTGCCTCCATCTCTACATCCCATTTCACCAGCCAGTACCACAGGCATCTCCTTTCGCTATCATGTCTCAGGGTTCACCAGATGTTGTCATAAATAACCAGATAGGACTCGGTGTTCTCATGCAGAAAAGCTGATTGTTTATTCACAAAGCTCCTATTTATACAAAATACCAGAAGGCACGGTGTTAAACCTAATTGATCTGCAGTACAGTGAAACGCAGTTAATTGGTAAGGCCTATTTATATGTCTATCAAATTTTCTCTCTCTAGATATGTTTACATATTTTTTCACTGAATATCATGGGATTTATTCTTTATGCAGGTGCAAACTTATTTTTCTCTCTAAGAATAGGTTGTTGTGTTCATTCTTACGATTTTTCTTTATGGGAACTTACAAGCTACTTCTAGCCTCTCTACAGTAGCAGGGCCTAAACCATATTTTATAAAGCCTTTCTTTTATAATATCTCTACCTGTGTGGAAGGTAGGTGAAGGTGCTGGTAGAGTTTACAATAGGAAAATCGGATAATCTTCGGGGAGGAGAAGGGCAGTGTGGAGGAATCACAAGCACCCCCAGACACATCCACTGATACGAGATGGGGTGGAGTGTTGTCACAGCCTTGGAGATGGGATACCAGAAATCTCAACATCAAGAAGACAACTGAGGAAGGGCTTGGGTGAGTTTTGCTTTATGTGTTCTTGTATTCCAAGAAGTCATGTGGATGCACATGCTTTTGTGTTCTTGACCTGTTTGGAAGAGCCAAGTGTCCCTACAGGCCAAGCAGACAAGGTTCAAAAGGCAAGAATCTGTCTGGATGCAACCTTCTCTCTGCCAGAAATCCTCAAAGGAGAGAGGGGAGACACTGTAGTAGAGCCCAAGGAGCAGGCATATGTCAGCTTCACAAACATGGGACAAAAATGGGCAATTTCTGACATGGTAAAGCAGCTGCTGTGCCTCCTCCCGACAGCCTGTGTCTTGAGCATTTGGGGTTCCTTCCTCATCCCTCAGTGACACATACTAACAAAAACTGGACAGGTTGTTTATGGAATGCCTTAGACATGTGCTTAATCCAAGTACAAAATACCTACAAATTCAAGGTAGGGAAGAGTAGCTGTCAATTGGAGCAGGCTTTTGTTCAGATCCTCCTTCATAACAGCTTCCTCCAGTCTATTGTGGGGCAGGTGTCCTGGTTGACACGTGGCTGATGCAAAGCAACATCTTCTCTACAGAGCTAAGGTGGCTATTTGGCAGTTGATCACTGTTAGAACCCACATCCGCAAAGGAGTCACCGAGGTTCTTGTTAATAATCCCTTGGTTCAGCTAAGAGTGAATTAATAATGAATGAATGAACGAACGAATGAATGCATGAATGAATGAATGAATGAAATGAATAAATGATTGACTGGCATTTATGTGTATATATATATATATATATATATATACATATAGGGTTTATTTTGGAACAATTTGGTTGAATTGAAGACAGGTATTTAGCTGTTCCAGTTATTATTATCTCTAGTCACACAATATGACAACATAAAAATATTACATGAGGATATGTAAGAAAGGAAAAAAAAAACACTTTATGAGAGAGAGAGAAAAGAAAGAGTGAAAAAACGTATCACCACTCCTGGATCTTGTGATGGGTTTGACTGTTGCAGCTTAGATTTTCAGTGGTCAAAATCATGGTCATCATCTGCCAGGGATGGAGGGAGATGTTGCAACACAGCTGGCCTGCATCTGGACAAAATAAATTTGGTCACAAATCCAATTCAGCTGACCTGGATTGTTCTAGAAACAACTCCGTAAGTGAACAATGGAACTGAAACAGAGACCTCAGCCAAACCCATGGAAGCCCTGGATGCAAACACATCACTGGCCAGAGATCTGGGCAGTGCAGAGATCCCAACCAGTTGGCTATGCAAACCCAGGAGATTCAAACCACCTTTAAGAATAAGCTCTGAACAATAAAATGGGCTGTTTGCTCATGATCCTTGGTGTGTACTGTGTTGTGTGCCTGTCTCCAACCCATGACCCTTACGTAACAGGGAGAAGTCTGTGAAACACAAAGTGCAATAAGCTTAGAATTAGGTGAGGCTCAGAAGGAATGCCCAGGTACCTGCCTAGAGAACTGGAAGTTGTATAACGGAGGGCAATTAGCAAGATAAGAAGCCTTGCAGGATTTGCATCTTATCAGTCTCAGAGTTTTGTCCCCAAATGTTGGAGTCCATGTTTCCATGGATCCTCCGCAGAGAGTGAAATGTGAAGGGATTGAATGAAAACCTTTAGAAAAATTAGAATATATAAAGTCATATATGCATAAAGTAGAAATCTAAACCTCAGTTTTAAGCTTCACAAGCCTTAAGTCCTAGTTGTTAGTGTAGAAGTACAGAGCTTCAGGCCTAGTGGTAGAGTTTAGAAACAACAAAAATAGAGTACTGTTTGTAATTTTTAGTATGAATTTTACGCGCAATAAGATAGAACTTTTACGCTAGTAAGATAGAGTTTTGCACTGATAGATATGCTATATGCGTAGGTTTTTGATGCTGCTTTTCGTAGTTTTTCATAGTTTTACGAACTTAGAAAATTGCACCTAGATTGGCTAGCATGTAAATAAAGATATGAATATGCATTTTTAATTTAAAGATAAAAAGCCTCTGGGTTGGAAGTGAAGGTATCGATTGATCAACCCAATCTATCCATCCAACCTCCACCTTCTGCAGCCTGAGGAAGGAGCCCTGCCAGGGAGCCGAATGGGATTCTAAAGGTACCATCTATTGTAGCCTTTGTCGCTGGAAGCAGGGCCCTGGGGTCCCATCCCTCCCTTCCCTTTCCCTCTGCAGCATTTGCCCCAGAACTCTGTTCGGGGATTCAGGACCCCGGGACCCCCTTCCTGTCCCTGCAATCCTCACGGCTGGGAACTCTGCCAGGTTCAGGACCCCCCATTGCCACCATGGCCCCGCGTCTGGGAACTCTGTCTGGTTCGGGATCCCTCACTGCCATTGCGACCCTGCGGCCGGGGGATTCTGTGTGGGTTCAGAATCACAGGCATGGGCTTGGAGAGTTTTCCGCTAAAATACCCTACAAATAAGCTTCTATTCCCGTCAGTTGGGAAAGTTTCCTAAAGTGATACATTTCCTGCAGGTAACTGCACAAGGTTATACAGAGCCAGCACAAGCATCTTTGTTGTCTATTTCTTGCTAAATATTGATGGGGTTAGTGACACAGTGCCCAGAATTCATCTTGTAAGGCAGCTGTGGCTCAGGCCTGCTGCTCAGCCCTCAGCACATCAGAAACTGAATTCAGAGGACCTTTTGATAAAGGTTG
>VXBR01008139.1:545-89977 GCA_013400215.1 Cisticola juncidis
AAAAAAGGGTGCAGTTGCCTGTGGGTTACTGCATGTGGCTCTGCTTTGTTCATTTAAACTGCAGGCATCTAGAGAAAAATTCAAACTCCCAGAGAGATCACATAAGTGCAACTGTAGAAAAGGCTCTGAAGTCGAAACCTTCTCCTGACAGGTGTCCAGATTCTTTGTTTCTGCACCTAGGATTCTTCCCTTATATCTAATAATGTGGAATAAAAGAAAGAAAATATAAATCTAAGATTTAGTTACAATGAATAGAGCCTTAAGGTCTCCTTCCAAAATGGCTTTGCTGATCATCAGTTCATAAGTCTCATCCCATCTCCTCCAGTACTAGTTTCATGAATTTCTTGCACATTTATACTGGTCCAAGAGGTGTGCTGGATGGTGAAAAGAGCACCCCTGCCACTGCCCTTGTCATTTGGTGGATACATAGACTTCAGTGCCCATATTTTCCTTCTGGATTTACCTGAAATCTCACCAGATAATTTTTATTAAAAGTACACTTATGGATTCATCACCTGTCAGCAATTTAAAATTGGAACAATCAAAGATTTCTCCTTGTTTATATAAGGCAGATTTTTCCCCCCAAAACTTCTATTCTTGGAATAAAATATGTCTAATATTGTTCCCCTTTGCTTGGAAATGAGATTGTAAGCCACATTGTTTCTTAAGTACTGGGAGTATCAATCACAGAATAGAGCAGAAAGCAGGAATGTTTACCTGCTTGTTTCTCTTTGTTCTCTGTGGGAACAATATGAATGGAGTAGAGAAAGGATGATTCAAAGAACCTTTGCAGTAGCCTGAAGTAAAGCTCAGGTCTCGGAGCCTCTGTTAACCGTGCTATAACTTTTTTCTTTTTTTTTTTTAATCTATCACCTCTTCAGTCACAGGGGCATAAAATGGGCTGTCATTACTGTCTACCTTTTTTGCTCCAAGGCAAATCGTTTCCATGTTTCACAGCACCTGTTTCTCTGCTCTCAAGATCCACATTACAATTTGGGGAAATGTGACCCTCCTACAGATCCAGTCTTTGGTAAAAGCAAAAGCATTTTCATCTTTAAAGGTAGCTGCTGTACACAACTGTTCACTTTCATGTAACTCTATTTGAACTACCTCTTTTTGGATAATTCTAGCACCTATGAACAATACAATAACAGCTGTGATGAAGGTTATTTTTCATACAATGTCATTTTGTTGTGAGGTAGGACTTTCCTGTATTCTACAGCCTGAGTTTGAAAGTACTTCTATTTTGTCATTTCAGTGGTATGGTTCTGAACTTAGATGGGCTAAAATTTCAAACTGGCTTGTTGTGCTTTGGCCAGTTGAAGACAGTGTAATTTTTATGTGCTTAGGATTAGAGCCTGCCATTCACTGTGAACTGTGAGCTGTAGATGCTGGCCTACTATTCTGCTCAGAATAGGATCTGAGGAGAGGGTGCTATTTAAGATAATAGAGGATGTGGTCCAAACTTCTCCATGAGCAAAAGGGGTTTGCATATTGGTCTTTCACATACTACCATTCTGCTTTCAATAATAAATGTATCTCACTGGGATTTAAAAAGAAAAAGAACAGCAAGGCCTGCTCTGTTCTTGGTAATAGCATTTGTAAGTACCAACTCTTGAGAGAATGCCTTAGCCTCTGCTGCCTCTGTGGCTGAAAGCTAGTTCAGGAACATAAACTCTGCAGAGGTAATAGGATATTGGATTTCCTAATCTGCATTTAATCTTTCTTGTCAGTTTTAGACACTCTGTTGCTCACATTGTGGCATGGCTAAACTGAAGTAGCTGCTGCAAGTCCAGACAGCTCAGTTTTCCCACTGCTGGTCCTTTCTTTAATCTGTGTGCTGCAGTTGTCTCTCAGCTGGCACTGGTGTGTCTTGTCCTTCAGAGAAACAGTTCCAGCTTGCTGCCAAGCTGGTTCCATGAGCTGCCTTAGCATGGCCCCAGACAAATGACAGCTCTGAGTCGAGTGCTCAGTCTCAGGAAAGCAGTGGGACTGCTGCCTCTTTTGGCAGCAGGTAGATATGAGATAGCTTTGATGTATTCCCAAATTGCCCTTTTGTGCATAGGGGGTTTTGAGTTATGTTTCTGCCATGCCAAACTCTAATTTTAACTATCCACACTAGAGATAACTGCACCAGTCACATATTTGATGAGAAAGTGCAGAACCTCTTGCATTATCCAGAGAACTTACCCAGGATGGTTTGCTGTGCAAAGCACTGACACACCTGGCTGTGTCACAGCCTCTGTGGGAGCTCTGATGGGCCCAGGATACAGCACATTGACAGAGACTAAATATGAACAAGGGCGAGAGACCTAATGCATTCATGACTTGTCAGAGCTAATGAATCTCCAAAAAATGAATAAACAGGAACAATTTCCCTGCTAAGACTGGTTTTGTTGTTTTTTTAATGTGGTAGCTCTTTGTTGTAGGAGTGTGCATCTGCACTTGGGAAACCCATGACAGCCTGATGCTTAACCATGAAACATATGCATGATACAGGAGAAAATAAGTTAGAAAAAAAAAACCAGAAAAAAAATTTCTCTATATCCTTCTAACCTCTTGATATCCTCACTGTAGAGAAATACTTTTAGAGAAGCATTTTTAAAATGAAATAAAGATAATATTTTTAAGTGTTTATGATTAAGCAATTGTAATCCACTGTAGCAATCTAAATTTTTTAAGTACACTCTATGTTCTTTAAATTATTTAGACATTTAAATTATCTGTTATGGGTCTTAATGCTAAGATGTGCTCTTTATTTCTTGTTTTGATGAAAGCCAGAAGCCGGGAGTCACAAAACCCACAGATAACACTGAACAATGTATTTTCCAAGGAATGGTGCCATGCTTACAAATGGATTTGGATTTTAAAACTGGTTTGGGAAAAAAATTAAAATCCTACTCCAAAAAGACTGGGATAAATGTTATCTCTGCTTAATTCACCTGATGTATCTGGTTTCTTCCTAAGGAATGGTCACCTGACCAACACATGCATGATGTTCTTTGTATGACCATTATTAGTCTTGTGCTATGCTTTCATTTTTCTCAAGATGGGCAGTGCCAAGCTGAAATAGGCACAGGTCTTAGTGCTGTTCATCAGGACAGTCTTTTTCAAGCCCTTCTGTCTGATCTGCTCTTGTGCTCTTGTCTCCATTTATCTCTGACATTAGGTCCAGGATTACCCCTCCAGTGGTTCCTTCTTTTGCAGTTCATACTACTAATTTTTTTTTACAAGCCTGAAGTAAATAATATTTTTTGTGTGGCTTGGTACTATGATAAGTTTGCGACATTTAAATTAACTTGTCAGATTTACAAACCATCTCCTATTTCTGAAGATTTTGTAATGTGAGATAATAATTTTGTTCTTACATCAACGGCAAGTTTCACTGTTCTAGTTAATGAGTGAAGGATTATGTTTTCAGCTGCTGTGAAGTGGCATATTTCCATTTAATCCCATAAAGCAGAGGGCTTTACAGAATGCAAGTGTCTGTCCTAAGACTGACACTACCTGAAGGTATCTTACAGGAGACATTTGAAGTAGACAGATGCTTGGATATAATGGCTGCACAGGAAAAAGTTTAAAAGTAGTTTTCAATGGCATAAAGAAAACTTAAACAAGATCAAAACTGCAAAAACTAGTTGTGATTCTGATCACTTAGCTGTAGCCTCACAGAAATGGAATCACCATAAAGAGGCTTTGGATGAACTCTCTAAAGCAATAGAAGTTTCATCTATCCTAAAGGTACATCTGCAGTAGGATTTATGGTATATTCATTGCATAATAGGCTGTTCTTTTTGTGGGGAGAAGAACATCCTGGGGTTAGTGAGCTGCTACATTTTCAATCAGTGAGTATATCAGAAAAGTGGGGGGTTTAATATTTGTTGTCTTGTTTCAAGCTTGTAGTTTTTTATTACACTCGATTTATTCTAAAGTGATTGGCAGCTGTGTCTTAGAATATAGCTACAGTACAGCAAAATTAGATCAGCGAACATAATAAACAATACTGCATCTAGAGGTTCAGGTCAGACTGAGGTACAGGTAATCCACCTTCTGAATGTATTAAGTTATCTTATGCTTGCACATAGCATTAAGCATATTAAAATTGAATTGTGAGTTGTTTGGTTTTTTTTAAGAGATATTTTAGTGAGTAATGGAAAAGAGAGACTGATGTTCCCTGGTTTTCTACCCACATAACCCTTATCATTAGGTTTTATTCTTAGTGGTCAGTTTCTGAAGTCATGGGCTACCTCTTGATCCCTGCAATGCAAGAGTCCCTGGACTCTTTAAAATGTTGTATTTATAAATCTATGTCTGCCACTGATGTCGGGCTGATCTTACAAGAGTCTGAGAGTGCTTAAAAATTCTGTGCAACTACTGGGGGCACTCACTTCTTTCTGGGATTGAGTTTTTCCAGTGAAATGACATTTTTTCTAATTTTTGTGATCTGTCTACTAAGATCAATAGTACTACACATGTGGAAATGGATTCCTGCTTATGTTTTCATTCTCAGGCGTTATCTGTGATGCTTTTACAGTTATTGATTAAATACACTTAAACCAGTTGCATTGGCTTTGTACTTCTGTAATCTTATTAACTTCTTTTTTTTTTTCTATTTTTTCCCTCCAAGGGAGTAAATTGATTTATATGAACATGCTGTTAATATTATAACTCCTTGTCTAACCCCTTGGGTTCTAATGTTTTTTAAACACAGTACAATTATGGGAAACATTATATTGGAATGACAATATAAATCATCCCCATAGGAGTCTGAGCAGTCTGGGGAGTTAATCGCACAGAGCCCTGCTGAGGTAAATAAGAACAGTAATTTGAAATAAATAAAAGACCAGTGGTGCTAATGTGGGTGTCTCAAGAATGTCATTAAGTTTGTAATGGAATTGTTTACTTGGTGTAATGAGACTCATGTAGTGTAATGCTGCTGCTTAAATCATAACTTTAGAGTTCATGATCCTTTTTTCTTCAGAGGGTGTGTCAGGCTGGCTGTGTTCCCACACCTGCCCTCCAAACTCCAATACTTGGCTGGAAAGCACACACACACATATGAAATGTGTTGAGATTCTCCAAAACTCTGATTCAATTTAGTCAACCTATATGGAAGTTCAGGTACAAAAATTTGCTGATGGGGATATTTTTTTTCATTTTTCTGTTTCTCACCATAATCAGAATGTTAGAAAAGCTATGGAAATTGGGTAATGAAAATAGTTTCATTTGTTGGTAACCCATATTCAGTAGTGTTGTTTGGGTCCAAAAGGGGCCTTGCATTGCTTTGTGCCTGAGCACAGTGTGAATTTGGCAGCTGAGCAGCCTGATGGTCATCTCTTGCAGTAGCTGCTTCACCAGTACTTAATTCCCATTGATACTCCAAGCTATTCTCCCTTCCTTGACATTCAGGGAAAGTAAAGTATGAGTTTAAAATACAAAATGAAAGCAGTTAATCTGAAAAGGAACTACTCTAGAGATTTTTTTCAATATTTGTTTTTAATGTGTACAAATTACATAATAGACAATACTTTAAAAAAATAACTTTTTCATAGAAAATATATTCCCCTAGAATAAATTCAGCAATATCATATGAACAAAATTATAGCAAAAAAATTTAAACCAATATATTTTTGAGTAACAATTGATCTTCCACAAGATTTTTTTTGTAGATGCTAGGGAACTTGTATGTAAGGCAATTTATATAATTGAAAGCACCCTCTGTTTATGCAAAACTGAATGTAAAATATTCATTGCATAAGCGCAGCCTCTAAAACACATTGTTTTAAAATTTAATGCCATAAACTATTTATTAATTTCTGACCCAATCTGGGACCAAGATTAGACTTGTGCAGTCTGTTACACAGATTTATGTGCTGTAAGTATAATATGGCGCTGCTTTTCAGTGATAGGCTATCAGTACAAGGTGTAAAAGTTTCAGGGGAAAATGCTTCTCACATTGGGGACTTCAGTACATCTTGAACTTGGAATATAGCAAACTTCAGATTTTTAGAAGAAGACTTTTAGAAACTATCAAGGACGTGTTTTAAAAACTATAATATTGCATGTTTGTACTGTATGTATTAAATGCTCTGATGTCATTATGAAAAATCTCTATTCATGAGAAAAATGTCCACAGTTTATTTGTTGCTCTCTGCTGCTTATTCTGCATTGGTAATAAAAAATTGGGAAGAAGCAATATATGATGCTGAAGACACAGTATAGCTGAATCCTGCAAACCCTGTAAGTACAAACAATGTCTGTGAAGACCATGAAAATGTATAGGAATTTTAGTTTGTTTTGCTTCTCATACTCTGTTAAAAAAAAAAAAAAANCATAAATTGAAATTAGTCTTCAGTTTAGGCCCTTTGATAACTTTTCTAAGCTGCTGTTTATTCTGAATATAGCAAAATGAACATTCATTCTGCCTTCCAAAAAATGCTTTTCCAATAGGCTTTGTCCTTGCTCTGAAGACAGAAGATCTACAAATGTAAAGTCCACCCATAAAAAGTTTTTAGTGGAACAGCTGAGACTCATAGAGCCTGTGCTGTATGGAGACCCCTTAAATTTGTAAGGCTTGCTCAGGCAACTGGCTGCTCTTCAGACATTAAGTGATTCCTGATCAACACTGACATCATGTGTATTAAAGATGTGTGGGTGGACATCTTGTTCTTATTAATGCCTCAACAAATCAGGAGTAATGGGGTTTGGAATCTGGTATCTATAGCTTCTCCACATGCTCATGCTCAAGAAATCATCACTGTCTTGTTCTGCCTTTAATCCTATAAAGTTGATCGTCTACGTAAAATTTCATTTCTATTCCCTTAACAGGGAATTAGAACAGAACAGAATTTCAACTGTCCAAGAAAAGTTACCAGTTTTTTTATAAGGAGAACTCCTCTAGTCTTAAAATGGCATGTTTCTGTGATGAGAACTCATTTGATTGTATAGAGAATAAAGAGCCTATCTGAAATGACCAGTCAGAAGAAGCTTTGATCTATTATGGTTTTCTTGTTGGTCACTAAAAGTTCTCCTGCATTCCAGTTCAGTCAGAATTTAGGTAATCTGAATATCAGTCGCAAAATGTGAATATCAGACAAAGTACCCCAAACTGAACACTGCATAAGACAGATCATTCACTTGGTGTTTATCAGATGAGTCAGCCTCACAAGGAAACGTATTTATTATAGAACACTGCTAGTGTTCTATAAATGCTAGCCAGACTGGTATCATTTATAAGGAGGAAGGCTGACTTCTGTTCCTCCTTGGAACAGATCCTTGACAATGCTGAATTTCATCTTCTGAATCTCTGTTTTTTCCCTGAAAGTTTTTATACATTTATATGCTGTTTTCCTTTGCCCTTTAAACTCCTAAGGATCCTTATCTCAGTAATTTATTTGTAGTTTTACCTTTCTTATCTTGCCTGGCTTTGCCCTGCAGGTCCTCTCACTGCCCTTTCTCGCTGCAGTTTGCTTAGTGCTTAGAGCTGAGGTTCCACACCAGCTCTGTTGGAGCTGGGCCTTGGAGCTGTGGTCACAGGCAGCTCTGGCTGTGGGGCAGCCCCAGGAGTGCTCAGAGAGAGGTAGAACTGTGTCAGTACAACACCAGTGCATTTATAGTCATGAACATTTCCCATACATACCAGTATGTTAACATTCCCAAACTCCCTACACACCATAGCTCTGGATGCATTGAAGATTTTACTACATACTTTTTCAAGGAAAGTATTTCTGAAACATAAAACATGCTGTATTAAAATATTTCAATTCTTCCATTTTTTGAGCAAACCTGTTTTTTTCAGTGTAGCATTAAAGAGAAAGCATGCAATTGAATCACTTCTGCATTAAAAAATGCAGCCTTTTAAGAGCAGTGCTCCAACTAGATACCCAGACAGCACTGCTGCTTTAAGGAGGCTGTCAGATGTGCAGACAATGATGGAACTGGGTGCAACACCAGAAGGCCTGTTCCCAAAGGCCTACTTAATTTCCCCTAGAAATTTCTGTTCTGTTATTTTTATTGAGAAGCATTTCTATGTAAATATAGAAGTACATAATGCTTTTATGGAAAATAAAGCAGAGTTCTACTTAGCCCCTACACAAAGTGTGAGCTGGGAATTTTTTGACTGGTGGCTTTTTTATTACTATTACTATAATTTGTAATTATTAAAAATTTATTAATATTACTATAATTACTATTATTGTTATTATTGGAGTTTCTTTGTGTTGTTTTGTTTTGTTTTTTAATTGACAATATAGAAAGAATGGACAGGTGGGAAATGAAAGCTTTGGATTTTCAAGACAGGTAGATTACATATTCTGATCCATCTGTAAAATATAATATGTGTAAAATTTTACAAATAAAATCACTGCAAGCAAATGACCAAATTATGACTTTCAAAATCTGGCATAGACCCTGACATCTAAATTAATGCTTTTCAGTGATACCTACCAGAAATACCGAGTTACTGATTAGAAGGGGTAGAAATTTTTCTTAAGCTCAATTGCAGAGAAGGATTTTTTTCCCTTGAATGTGTCAAATTGATGAAACTGATTGAAAACAGTTAAAGAATAGTAACATCTTTAAATTAGAGGCATGAGAAAGAGTGTTATAACCACAGAGAAGGTTCAAATCAGACTTTTTTTCCAAATACAGGGTATATTTGCATGAGTAGGTCAAAGGGTGGAAAGGAGGAAAAAAAGGTAAACTAACTGAAGTGCAAATCTAAACTCATTTCCGGTTGTTGCTTCTCTACAGATTGTGTTATGTTCTTAGTTTATCTAAGCACTAATGTGGAGGTAAGATGAAATTTCTGTTTTCATGAGCCGAAAATACCCTCATCAAAATTTGCTGTTCCGAAGGAGAAAATAGCAGAGTTGACACAAGCAGTTTTATGCAATTCCTTTCCTGATGTTTCCTCCACATTTTGCCATTGTGAAATATGAAAGAAAGTGAGGCTTTGGGCTATAATAACCCATGCCTGTATTTTCAGAACAACAGACTGCTCTCTGGATATTAGGGATCATTTTGTCCGGGAACCCAGACAAAATTCAACACAGATTTAATGTACCTGTGTTGGCATTTTATTACTGTCCAATATTAATGTACAGCTGAGGCCATTTTTTAAAAATGTTGACACCACCATTTCAGTGACCCCTTTCAGATACTCCCTGTAGGCTGCAGTTAATTCCTCTCAACATTCCTCTCCTCCTTGTCAAACTAAACAAGGCTTTTTCCCTCAACCTCTCTTCACAGCCCATGAGTCCTCTGCCTCATGAGCCCTCTCCTGTACCTTCTGCAGTTATCTCAATTTTCTGCACAACACCAGGTGGTACAAAGGTAGATCCATTGTTCCACGTGTGCCTCACCAATGCCAAGCACAGGGAGATGTTCCCACTCCTGCAGTTTGGTGTCCGTACCCCTCCCGAATTGTGCATAGTTTGCTTTCTATGAGTGCACTCTGCTGGCTTGTGTACAGCCTGAGAGCTACCACAATGACCCCAGAAGGTTTTCAGCAGGGCTGCTCTTCAGTCAGTTGCATTCCAGTTTGTCATGATGTCTCTGAGTTCTTTGTCTCATGTGTTGAATGGTTTCTTTTGGCTTGATCCTCTCTGTCTCATCAAACTGAAAGTGATGTTTTTGAGGAGAGAATTTCTCACTTGGTGTCTGTAATAATGTAGAACTAATATGGAGTGGTACTTGAATAGTTTGAAGTACTCTAGTGGAAAATAACTTTGTAAGAATTTCCAAACGAAATCTTTGGCCAGAATTTTCCTCTTGGTTGTAATCATTTTATTGCATAATTTGGGAAGGTTCCACTTGCAGAAATGGTGTAATGTAGTGATGAACAAGACCTACCTTAACTCTAATCTTCTTTTCTCTAAACTTGAAGCCACTATGTCCGAATTAGCCTTTGGTCTAATTTTACATCAGATATGGTGAATCCTAAAAGAAATTTTGAAAAGAGCTGAATTGACTGAAGGGGTCCCAGGGTGAGATGCAGATTGATTAATGGTTACAGATGTTTGCAGATCTCTGGCGTTATTCTATATAAATAGAATATATATAATACAAATAGAATACATATAATATATAAATATAAAGCACGTGTGTATTCAGATTTGCAAATTAAATCTCTGTTCATTTCGCATGATTTGACTACTTGGGAAGGAGGAGGGGAGAATAATAGCAACCTTAGCCCATTTTTTTTGAAAGGTAACAATGTTGACTGAGTTTTGCCTTTACTGCTGTGAAATGCTGTTTACCAGCTGGTAGGATGGTTTGCCTAAGACTTTGCCTATTGCTCTTTCGTAGCCTGATTACAACCTCACAAACTCACAGAGACAAACCCACAGCTGTTTAAGCTCATCAAATAAGTGGTTTACAAGAAAAGGCATAATCAGTAGTATCAAGTATTTTGTCAATTATAGTAGCAACATAAAATTAAAATGATGACTATTTGACAAGATTTGACTTTTTTAAGATATCACATTTGCATAATGCTTGTCTTTTCATACTATAGAAAGCAACGAGACATCACAGAAGAAATATATCCATTATTCATGAATTTCAATAATCTGACTAGCATGTGGAAAATAAGACTGAACTAGATTTGAAATTGTTGGAGTGATTTTTTTTAAATACAGGCAATTATTGTTTGTTGTTTTTTAACTAATCCTGTTTCTTCAGTCTGATTCATAATATGAATTTGCAGTTAGAAAATTAGATATCTTTTCATTAACTTCAGTATAATTGACACCTTATATGACTCAGACTGCTGAAAGCAAACAATTCAGGCTGAATTATCCTGTCACATCTGTGAGCCTGATTAGACATAAACATCAGTCATGACAATTCAGGTTTACTGTCGTGCATGTGGCTTCTCCAGAAGCCCCTGTACTATGAGCATGGATGTTGACTGAGGCTGCTTATCAGAAATTTGCAGGTTTCAAAGGGCAAAAGCAATTAGGAAAAAGTCATGTTTTTCTATTGCTCCATCTTGGTTTTACAGGCAAGAACTGTTCCTTTGGTTTGCAGCTTGCACTGTTTCTCAGTGCAGGAACAGTAGATGTAGGACATTACGAGATCATTACAAGATGCGATGATCAGCACAGGAGACAAAACAAGACTAGTCCAGTCCTGCTTACCCAAATAGGATATGCAACAACTACATGGCAAAAAACAATGCCTGAAATTTGGTTAGCTCAAAATGCTTGGACTTCTGTGGCTTTATTCTCCCTTTGCAGTGAAAAAATGCAGTGAAGCATCTCTGCTGTGCTACAGCTTGCATCTCTGAAATGCAAGTGAGATTGCATTGCATCAAATCCAAAGCTCCATCTCTTCCCTCTCACAGCTGCCCCAGTGGGATGTTAGAACATCTCTTATTCTATTCAGGTTTTTTATATCCAAGTTTTACCTGTCTCAACTTGACCAAAATCCTTTTTATTTCTGGCCCTACAGCTTTATATTCTTCAAAGAAAATGGTGTATTTTTCAGACTGTTATCTACTAATAGTGACACTGTAACTGGTAGTGAGAGTCTGAGATTGTAAGAAAATGAATGATTATAGGTATAGGTAATATCTGTTAACTATTTTATCAAGTGGAACATTCTGTAGAGCAATAAAGAATTTTTGAACATTGGTCTGAGCAAAACCAGGGATGCTGATAAAAGTGTTAATACATAGTTAAAGGAGGAAAATATATCTATAATTAACATAAATTTGTGGAAAAATGGCATTGTTAGTTGCAAAACAGATTCTTCCTAAACACTCTAATATTTTTATATCCTACCCAAGATAATATTTAATCTTTGCTTTTACTGTTAATTAGCTTTATCATTGACCGAGTTCAGTTTGATCTAGGAAAATGCTGAGATTCTAACCTGTGACGTGATCAGGGATTTTAAGACAACATGGACAAGACAGAATCCTTTGGAACTCACTTTAGCTTTGTTGCCTGTTACAAATGGATTAGAGGTCAAGAGTTTTATATTTAATACTATTTAAATGTATATCTTACTGTGATAGATGCTATTATGAGACAACCTCATTCCATTATAATTTGAACTGCTTCTGTTATATTCCCTAATAAAAGCAAAATTTTCATTCCTTTTCCCACAAATCTCTAAACTGAATAGCCGTTTTATAGATGTTGTCTGCTGATCTCATTATCCATGAAGAAACATACTTGAAAAAGAAAGAACAGGTATTTACAGAAATGAAGATGATTCCCGTGGATTCCATGGCTAGAACAACTTTCCATTGTAATCGTGTATAATATTATATAATGCAAGAGGAACAGGACTGCTCCAACATAGGCATAAGGACATTTAGAATTCAGCTAGGGTTCCTCATGACTGCTACAAAGCAAAGAATATTAGATGAGAAGGACTAAGGTTTATTATATTGGAATGGAAAATCTTATGGGTGATATTTATAAAAGTATTATATTATTTCTTGTATTTCTAAGAACAGCTGGGCAGAAACATTCAATTTTCCTCCTCTGTATCATTATTTCTTGTCCCTCTATAGTATTTTTATTCTTCTCTGATTCCAATTATTACAGTCCTTTGGTTGTCTCTCCATACAGATGTCCTTCCCAACTTTGTTTTCCAATTGTTCTCCTGACTGTCTTTGCATGTGTATGTTCTTTATGTAGTGAGTCAAAATTAGTTTTGTAGGAGACTAGCTCAGTGATAGAAAATGTTGAAATACACTCTTCTCTCACTATCTTTGCTTTTTCTAAGACTTTGCATTGTTAACTGTCACAGCACGCTGAACTGCAGTTTTAATCTCAAGATTTCTTTTTGGTGAGATGTAAACTTAGATTAGAACTCAACACATTGTTCCTTTCTGCACACATTACCTTGCATTTGCCTTTTGCATTAATGTAACCTGTTTGACATATTGATTGACTCTCTGAGATCCTCTGGACCTCCTCCCCTTGACCTGCACTAACATGAGATTTCATCCTGCATTTCTCGGTTTAGAGAAAATGATGGCTGGGGGGGTCTTACTTCAAAGCAGGTTTAATGTTTCTGTAGGAATCATGCTTATCTTTCATTTATACTCTTTGAAAAATCAAGTGTTTTTTCCAAGATTATATATATATTTTGGGCACTGATAAATGTTCATAACTTTACTTAACAAAGTATTTTTCCCTGAAAGTAAGAAATTGATATACTTTGGAATATTCTTAGAAAAGCATCAAAAAAAAAAAAACCAAACAAAACCCACAAACGTTTGGCAGATGTCAAATATTTTTGTCTTAGACTACTCATTTCAGACCTTGGAGAAGTGTTTCAATTCCTCCCTTTCCCTGAAGAAGATTTGAACTCACAGGGACAACTCCTGAAGAAGGGAATTTTTCCTCATTGAAGGAGTGCTCACAATCTCTATTTGAAATTATTCCACTTTAAAATGGAATACTTCAATATATTTGGGGCCATAAGGAGAGAATGTATTTTATAAGGTAAGGCTTTGAGCTTAACGCCCTTTGATTGGATTGTTTCACCATTTTCTGTCAAGAAGAACTGTGAATATTTCCTGCATTGGTGGAAATGTGGGAGTCTGTTGTTTCAACTGGCACTGCTGGATTTAAGTACATGTGTTTGATTTAAATTCCACTTTAGACACCTACATTCTTCTATTAAACAGGAGTTTAATGCTTCCTGACACAGGCAGCAGCTGAATGAGTGTTTAGGAATTTAAATTTTGGGCCTTGGCACTGAAGATGCACAGTGGAGGTACTGAGATTCTACAATTGCACACATGTATGGTCTTTGGGGCTGTTCATAAGCTTATACTGCTTTTCAATTTAGCTCAAGCATGCGGTTTGGTTAGTTAGCATTAGGTGTTTTGATTCTTCTAGTTCAAGTCTGAGACAGTTCTTGTGAACTCATTTTCTTTTAGCATATAGCACTTTGTATTTCAGGTTTCCTGTCTTCTTTCTATTTAAATCAGTGACTATAGGAATACTAATGTTCCCATGTTTTGTTTGAATTATGAGAAATTTGTTTCTCTGACATTAAGAGAGGAACAAATTCCTTTGAACTCCTTTGGAACATTTGGGGTTTGCTGGCTTGCAAAGCTCTTAGAGCACTTTCTTAAATGTTAGTAGATTTACACTTAGAAGTATCATCCTCTAACAGGAAGTATTTGATATCTCACCATGGAATATGCTTCCTGCAGTTCAGGTTTAGGTAATAAATACTCCATCAATCTCATCAAGCTTATATTTTCATTTAGATCCATCTGGTTAAAAAGGAAAGGGGAGAAAACATTGGAATATGCGTGGGACAGTGCCAGCAGTCAGCTAAAGAAAGATGATCACAGAGCATTTTAAAAGAAACATTTTCTGGATCATTAGCATGGATAATCTGGTGAAAGTTTTAAGGTTTTTTTAATACTGTAGAATTATAGCACTCTAAATAATTGCACTTTACTGTTTGTAGTCTAGTCATTAACAGGAAAATAAAGCAAGTTTCCTGCAATAATATGTATCAGTTTTAATTCTGGACTGGGATTATTTTATGCTTACTCACACACCAGATTTAAATGCAATTTAAGTAACCTAATTCCTCAGAAATTTCAGGATTTAGCTTCTGACATATTCATACCCTTGCAAAAATAATGGTATGACTCAAGTAAGGTGGGATATCGAGGGTTCCTCTGAAATTTCTCAGTACCAAATTGTTTTAAAACATTTTCTATTTAGAAACTGAAGTGTCTGCTTTATTCTCCTGATTTGACATGAGCTGAACGCTCCGGGTTTCTGAAGCTCTTACACCTTGTTCCTGGAGTGGGAAGATCTCTGTTTCACCAGAAAATTATTCTTGGCTGGGACTGAGGCAGTGTGACTGCATCTTGTGTGAGAGCTTCACCTGGGATCTTCCTGTGTAGCATTTGCAGGATATGTCACACCCTAATCACACCTGTATCAACGTTTGCACTCCTAAAATGAGATTACTGCCTGGGAGAACAGACTGTTTTGGATGCTACAGAGCTGGTAGCAGTCAGCATCCTCTGGGAGGTGCTAGTGCTTTGTGGTTTTCCAGACTGTCGTGGGACCTATCCTCCTCAGGAGGCACTGAATGCTGTTTGTTCATACACAGCTTGGGGAAGCTGAGCAGTCTTGAAAAACTGGTCTCAAAAGTATTATGCTCATTATATTCAAAGCATTAAAACACTATATTTTTTCCTTTTATTTCACTTCTATTTGTGGAACCGTTACAGTATTTAGAATTGCTGCTAATAAAAAAAAATAGAATGTTTGGAAATTTCCCTTTTTGGTACAAAATGGAAGAGTTTTAAACAAAAACTCCTGAATCTTTAACTGCATTTAACAATTCCTGTGATGTAGATGCCTACCTATGATGGTACTAATAATCAAGAAAATCATCTCAGTCACTTATTTTTATCCAAGCCTAGATGCAAATACTTTGTTTTCAACATGCAAAATTATGACCTTAATGAAGCAAAATTGTGATCCTCTGTTCAGTCAGAGAACAAATAATGTAAAGTATCACACTTTTCTTGTCAATCTATCATATGCTTAGTGGCTATTTAAATTTGCTAAAAAGAAAGATTATAGCATCAGAGTATTTTATTTTAATTTTCTCAGTGTAATAACTAAGATAACTACTGTGACTACTCAGTGACCACCCTCTGCACACTCTCTGCTCTTGCTCTGGAGATCTCTGTCTGCTCCAGGTGAAATAGTTTCTGAAGCTATGCTTGCATTGCTCTCATGTTGATATTATAAAGCTCCTATTGTTCTTTCTTCACAGACTAGAAACCAGTGGCAAACCTGTAGTAAATGAAAAAGAAACAAAGGTTAAATTGAATTTTGTCATAGTTATCTTTTTCATGCTTTTGTGAATGCTTAAAAAATTAACAGACCTCAAATCATTTCAAGTGTTTATCTTCTTTTAAATCAGTGGTAAAATTTATAGTGAAAGGATTTTATCTTAGAATTATTGTTAAGTTTCAGGCTTTAATCTAACTTGTAACACCATAATGCTCTTGGATATCACAGTGTGAAGTTAAGTCTAGCTGCCTCTCTGCAAGTGTTGGTTCATGCTTAAGCATTCTACCAGGATATGTCCTGAAGGTGCACACACAAACTCGTACTCATCCTCACCCATCCCAGATGGGATCTCAGAAATACAGATGGGAAATTTTAAACTACATTACAGCAATTTTGGACAGAATCCCAAGTCAGCCTGCACTCAGAAAATGCAGCCAAAGAAGGTGATCTTAAGACAGTAGGTCTGTGCTAGGTTTGTTTAGAATAAGAAGGTAAAATTTCATGTCTAATTTAATTAAACTGATGGCATTTGAATTCTTCAATTTAGCCACTAAAACATGTGACCAAGTTTGCAAAGATTTTGTAGGCACAAGAAAACCTCTTTGAAATGCATGTCTATTTTTGGTGAGTATAATCCAGTTTGTTGCTGTAATGCAGACACTCGTTCATGCTCCTGTTTTCTGACCTGCTTCTTCCATTTTTATTGTGGTCTCAGATGTGCCTGCTCCATCAACTGAAGGGCTGCATTTCATGGGTAATCTCTGTAAATCTTTGACATTTTAGCAGCTGTTGCAGAGGCACACCTGAAGCAGGGCATCTTAACCTCCCAAGAGGTTAGGTCACCGTAATAGGTAATCTGGGCATTCATGGATTACAGTCTTCAGCTTCATCTGCAGATCACATTACAGTGCTAGAATGAAGCTGATATGCCCTTCAAATTACACACGTACTCAAGACTACCTTGAAATCTAGCACATCTTGTACTTAGATGGAATAGCACTTGTGACTTAAATACAAGCAGCCATCCTCAGATTCATTTTCCATTTCATAAAACAGGACTTTTGAAGTGCTACCCAGTGAAGGTCCCATCTTTTGTGAAGATGTGAACTGAAAATCATTAATTTCTTTATTTCCCAAATATTCTGAGTTACTCCATACTTATCCTAGCCAGCACAAAGCACTTTGTGCACTTCTGAGGGACCTGCATGGAGAGCTTAACTCCCTCTTTAGAGATACTGGAGGAGGTCTCTTGGGTCAGTAAAAGGTGGCCTTGTGAAGTTTCCATTTGACAATGACTCTGGTGGTGACATAGGGTGGCCACTGAACTGCAACACCATCTGGTTTGTGTAACCTTCATGCTTCTCATTGACAGAAATAATTCAAAGTGCTGAATTTAGAAAGGACTGTTGGAAGAAACTGCCTGTCTATCTCTTTTTTTTACTTAAAGGAAATACCCTATGAAATGATCTGCTTCATATGAGTTACATGTCAGATAATTCAAAAAGAAACTACCTGTGAATGTTTGCCATGGGCAGAGACTATAGGATCAAAAGCTGGGGAAGAGAAAACTTGGGATTGCAATAAAGAGCAAGACAAATTATGGGAAAAGGTGAAGTGTTGGGACAACTCTGGGAGAATGACCAGACATGTAAAACTGGAGAAAGAGGAGGGGATTTGTAGGGGATGGAGTTCTGTTGCCTCTTACTGTGTACCAAGGTCTTGGAAGAACCCATCTATCATGAGCCTGTGAGACCTGACATTAGCCCTCTTACCCTAAAACACAGAAGAACCATTCCCCCTCTGATCCCCTCGGTCCCCATGTCCCAGACTCCACCCTGAGCAAGCTGAGGAGGGCATTTGGCACCACACAGCAACCTTCAACTTTTGCCAGCCGCTTTTTGTTTTGTCAGTAAAGAATAATGCTGGCAGGCTCCAGCTTCCTGCTTCCTTTGCAGGTGCTCAGCACAGAAGCAGCCAGCTGGGGGTGCAGAGGGCAGGGGGCTGCTGCTGAGTTATGGGGGCTGCTCTGGGCTCTCAGAGCTGGGCCTGTGCTACTGCATTACCCACTCTGTAAAAATACCCACCTGAGGGTACCTGTTTTGCTTGGACTAAGTCATTCCACTGGATACCACTAACAGCCACACAAATGTACCTTGAAGATGACTTTACAAAACAGTTCAAGAAAGCAGTATAGAGAATGAATGTTTAAAAATAGCTATTTTTCCATGACACTGCAACATTTTGGATGAGATGACAAATCCAAAAGTAAAGATGTGTCTTCACAAGGGTATTTATTTCGCATTAAGCTCAGCTACTGCTCATAAAAGAAGCCGCAGTGAACTAAAAATGCAAACCAATTAGAGTGTACTGACTGCCAAGACAGTGTTTGTTCTTCGGTTTGTTTTGAAGGTACTTTCAGTTCACTGCTTATTGATGTAGTCCAGCAAAGATAAGCTTTAATGCATGGCAGCCCTTCTGTTGTATTTCA
The DNA here is from genome assembly GCA_013400215.1 of Cisticola juncidis. Classification (NCBI taxonomy): domain Eukaryota; kingdom Metazoa; phylum Chordata; class Aves; order Passeriformes; family Cisticolidae; genus Cisticola; species Cisticola juncidis. The sequence goes on from VXBR01008139.1 coordinate 18,837, forward strand.
CAACAGGAGCAAGTAGTCCTTTTGCCTCCAGACCTTATCCAGCTGTGGAGAAAACTGAGCATTTTTACCTGCCCATCACTGGCTTCAGCAGCAGCAGAATTTGACAGTGGTACTCCAGCACCATGTCAGCCAGTAAAGGTCAGGCTTCTGTGACTTTGGAAAAGAAGGGAAGGTTCACACGGACTTGTGAAGAATCCCATGGAGAGGTACCTGAACCAAAAGGCATCTGGGTTAGCCCATTTTGTTAAACAGCGAGGTAAAAGAAAACTGTAGAATATCCAAACCAGCAGGTTTCATGAGTAGCAAAACCAAAAAGGAATTAGTTACCTGCAGATTTGAATCTCCTAGCTGGACCCTCTGCTGTTTCAATGACACCAGCCATGTTTTACACTATGGCAATAGGATATTCAGGATGTATTTACTCCTCTCTGCAGTAACCAGCACCTGAAGTGGGTTCAGCCTTTCATTCAAGAGGGGTGCTTATGAAAGGTCCCCCTCCATCTCCTCTGCAACTTTTGTGAAACCTGTAGGAACCAAACATCTCTAACTTGACATGAAACAATTTTCATATTGATTACTGACAAGGTACTTGTGCATACACAGTTACTAAGAGTCATTGCCACAGGAAGCTGGGCAAACTCCAGATGTCCAGCAGTGCTTTTATTGTTGTTTCAATGAGCTGGGTGGCATTTCCTTAGAGAGCAGCCCACAGTGAGCCTCTCTCAGCTGCTGACAAAGCCAGGCCCTCAGAGCTGAGGACAGCCTCTTGTGCACAGGGCTGATGAGAGAGAGGTCCAAGATCAGACTGCATCAGCAGCCAAGCTATCTACCCTGAGAGTGTTTTCAGTGTGCCTCTTGCTAGATTTAGGGTTATAGAACCTTACAGTGAAGCAATTTTATGGATCAGTCTAGAAGCAAAGCATTATTTAAAGCAGTTTGATCCACCTTTTTCATTAGGTTGTTGAGATGACACTTACGACAGATGACTCAGAATTATGCCACAGTGATAAAGCATTTAATTGCCTAACAAGGCAGTTCTACAAGGGAATCCTACAGGGGTTATTATAACTGGTGAATGAACTTTGTACCTGTCTGCAGGATACACTGAAGGTACACCTGTAACACTGCCAGGCAGCATTCCCCTCTCATCTGCTCCCCTACATCAAAATAGACCCTTTCATGCCAGCAGCATTCTGTGAGGGAATCAATCTGCCTGTGTCTCACTGAGTTTCCATTTGCCTTCTTGAACAAGCACATCTGTGCTTTTTAGCGCTAGATACAGTCTGCAAGTGGAAACCACAAAACAATTGTTAGCTTACTTCCTGCAGGCAGTCAAAGCATGACATTTCTTCCATGGTCTTCCCAAGCATTCCCTGCCAACATCCTCTGAAAGCTCTTCCCTTTCCTGCTGAAGTGATGGGAACTACGGCCAGCTCTTCTTGAGCAATGGTCCACAACAAAAAACCATCCACCTGCCCCCACTGGCCATATGCCATGGGAGCACACAGACGGGACTCCTGACTGTATGGCTGCATACGTGTGGAAAACAACGTGGGGAAACAAATTTTGTTTCCAGTCTAGGGAAGAGAAAACTTCTCTTAACTGAAGGGTGCAGGACACTGCATCTTTTAGTCATCCAAATAAGAAGTTCATGTTAGTCTGCCTGCTTTTCACAGGAATGCAACATGAACCACTCATGCTGTCAAGCACAATTTCCTCCTTCTTTGCAATTCTGAACAAGGAGAGAAGACTCAAAGGAGGAAGTGACTGACAACAAACATATAATAAGTAATTGAAGTCCAGAGGTGGGCTGTGAAAGTTGATAAGGAGACTGGGGCAACTCTCTATGGGGACAGGCTAACAAAATTAGGGCCTGGAGAAGGTTGCATGGACACCCCATAGCAACCTTCCAGTATCTGAAGGGAACCTACAGGGAAGCCAGAGAAGGAACTTCCTCTTTATCAGCAACTGAAGTAATAGGACAAGGAATATATGTGTTCCCACTGACAGTGGGGAAATTCATATTAGAAATCTATGAAAGAAATTCTTTACTGTGAGGGTGCTGAGGTACTGGAACAGGTTGTCCAGAGTAGTTGTGGATGCCTCATCTCTGGCAGTGTTCAAGGCCATGCTGGATGGATCACTGAGCAAGCTGCTCTCGTGAGAGGGGCATCCCTGTCTACAGCAGAGGAGTTGGAACTGGATGATCCTTCAGATCCCCTCCAAACCAAGCCTCTCTAGAATTCCAAACTGTTGACAGCAAGTGTTTTCCAGGTTGTATTCAGGATCTGAAAGGTAGGAAAGAGAAAGAAGAGGGGTTATCCATGTTGCAACTCAAGAAAATCTCACCATTAACAAAAAGACTTGGAAAAATGAGTATCACTGCTTCATTTTCTAAAAAGAAGTATTTTCCATATGTAAAATTGAAAAAAGTTCTATAAAAACATAATTTTCAGCCAAAGAAGTTCTCCTCTCATATTCAGCAATTTTCGTGAAATATCTAAAGTATTTTAAAAAGACTCCTTGAGGTTTTCATAAAATATAGATGCCAGTGTATAATGAAAATAATTAAGGCTCAGTGAAATATGTTCTAAGTTGGGCATAGTCCAAGACAACACATGCCCAGTTTTCATGAAATTATATGCTGCATTTCATGAATTGTTCAGACCCATATTTTACAATATTCATTATGTTTCATGGCAATATTCATGACATTTAATAGCAATGTTCATACAATATTAAAGCATAAAAAAACCCCATCCAAGCCAGAAGCTTAATAAAGCACAGGAATAAAAATTGTCTTCCAACCTGCAAAACAGACATCTTCCTCCATTTTTCTTATATTTTGTTAAAGGAAGACTAGCAATGTTTTGTAGTAGATTCACAAAATGGATCTTAAATTCTCACTAGCTGTTCATAGGCTTGCCATTCAGAATTACAGAAAGCTTGAAAACACCACTGCTGCAGCTTTGCTGAAATTTATTTTAAATTATTAATTATTAAAAATAACCACTTTCCATCATAGCAGAGATCTGACAGCCTTGACCAGAGGCAGCATAAAGTTCTTGTGGAGAGAGCACCTTTCTAGTTGCTCACAATTTCTACCTCTGTGCCTTCAAGTATATCATCCTAATACTAAAGTCTGTTAAATAGAAGTCTCCAAATTTACATCTTGCCTTTTGGTTTTCTAAATTCATTCTTCATCCCTACCTTGCTGCTAATTAGACATTAGTTCATCAGCCATTCAGGACTAGGCTTTGTCGATCAGGGAAGTGGAGGATTAAGGGGGTCTTCAGAGAGAAAGTTGTCATTATAGCAATTAAGGAAGCCAAGGGAAGAAGTAGGTTCTTTACAGCACAGGGCATTAATGCTGACAAACATATCACTGCACTAAACAACCCTTTGGAGTAAGGAACTCTACTAAAACAGACACAATGGAACAGCAAGGAGGAGTAAATAAGGTTCTTTAATTGCTTCCACCCTTTTGAAATCAGATCATGTCCTACCTGCACCAGCTGAATTTTCTTTTCACCGGCAGAGGCCAGTCCCACCCCCAGGCAGCAGGTAACCTGCTCAGGCCCAAGTGCTGGCTGATGAGCAGAACTAGCAGGTTCTGGGTGGTGTGAGGGACTGGCTTTTGCAGAGCTTAGGAGCCAGGTATTGGTGTGCTGCTTCCCCAGCTTTGCTGGCTTTTTATTGCTCTCTAGAGACAGGATCTGTCCTGTTAGGAGGTTCTTCAGTTGGGACAGGTGTGAGGAAACACATCCCCCTGCATGCAAAGAAATGATTTCTCCCTCCTTTGTTTTTTTTTTTTCAAATATGTTGTTATACTCAGCTGTCAATGCCTGTGGATGGCAATATGATACAAAGCATACCAATTAATGTGTGCAACTACTCATGAGTGACAATACCCTACCTGTAATGTTAAAACACTGGGACAGTATGTCTTGCTACTGCAGGGATGTGTTGTATCTGCTGGGCAATGGGGAGAGACACTGCGATTCTTTCTGGAGTTCATTCTGTTACTTCTTAGGGAAAGTTTCTTCTAATGCCAGTTCTGTAAGAAACTAGCTTAGAATTTGTCTCACTATGACTAAATAAACAGAGATAAAGCAGTGCTTCAGTTTAATTTTTTGGTTCCTCCTTGGAGGAAAATACTTAATTGTCAAGAGAGGCCTTAAAGTATTCTATTCTCAACTCCTACTAGACCAGTAAATTGCCATCTTCAGCTTTTTCACAGCCAATGGCATTCAGGCTAAGCAGTCTTCAGAATAACTCATGTAAGCACCTGCAGCAGTTGAATTGTTTTTCTCCTGTCTGTGTATGAATGAGAGGTGTTATGTTGGCATTTGTGATTCAGACTCCAACACTGACCATTTTGTCTACCAGTCACAGAACTGCTTCAATATATAAATGTTTAACAGTAGTGTTAAATATTTCCAGACATGACAAAGCTGAAGTACAATATACTGAAATGCCCTGCTTTTTTAGTGTGTGTAGTGGCTGATAGAGGAAATTCACATGCTTACTACTTGGAGAAGGGTAGAACAAACTGACAATCATATGCAGGAAAAAGAAGAGTTGGCATACAGTGCCAGTAATGCCTGGAAAACACAAAACACTGCTGACAGTAGGATGTTCCTGTGAAGTCATTTGATGCCAGCTCATTAGAGTGCTTTGGCAAGGATATTTGGCATAAAATAGATCTTATTTAGAATTAGGGATTCTGCTGCCTTGCTCTTGGCACAGAATGAACTTGTAAATTAAGCTGTCTTGTAATATAATGACATTGCCTGGTATTATGAATCATTTTAGAATTAGAGAAATTGATCAGAATAAGACATTTAAGCTTGCTAAGAAGTGGACAAACACGTACAGCTGACACTGAGGGCTGGTGTGCACAGGCCTGTGAAAAATGCCCCAGCACTGCAGAGCTGCTTCCGAGCCTGTGCTCAGCACCCGGGCCCTGGTTTGCAAAGGTTTTCACTTACTCCAGGGGTTGCTTCAGCAATTATCCTTTCCTCAGATTCAATTTCTTTAAAAACTTTTCTTCTTCACTGGATGTCTCAGGGGGGTTAATATTAAATTTTTATACTTGCCGGGGGCTTACTTTTCAATTAGCAAAAGTTTGAAAAGTCTGCGTTAGGGTGGAAGAAGTTTTAAATACAGGGAGAAGGTGGCTGGGCATGTGATACCTCTCTAAATGCTTGATGAAGTAGAGGGCTCTGTTCTTGTTTTCCACATTCTGTACAGGGCTAAAACCCCACAGGGATGGCTGTGCACTTTTGAAGCAACTCTCTAAGTATAAGTTTGGCTCATTTCCTACAGCAAATTCAGTATTTAACCCCCACCCCCAACAAAAACCATGAAAAAGAAACCTAAACCAGTCTTTAGGGTTGCTGTCCTTATAAGAAATTGATACATTCTCAGTCTGATCAGCTCATTTCTCTCAACATTCTTCAAACTCACAAAATTACAAGTGGAGCGAACTTTCTTGGTATTTCCTGGCAAATATTTCTTTCTCAGATCAAAGACACTACCCAGTCCTCTGAAGAAAGCTAAGTTAGGGAACAATACAGCTATTTTCCTCCAGCCTGAGCATATGGGAATGTGACATGTTTTTCTGCATGTGTTGTGCTTTAGCATTCATGAGTATCTTTATAAAGGCAAAATTTGAGTCACATGCTGTGTCACACTACAGGGAAGAAGAGTATCAGTTATACAGCATGCTTAATCATGAGAGGAAATAGATTTGACTAACTGGATATGCAAATGCCAATTCAAAATAAAATTATGGGCTGTTCCTGATGTGCAAAATGCCACTGGTGAAAAACATTTTAATATATTAGTGCTGGACTTCAGAAGAATGTGGTTTATGAAGGGAAAAGAGAAAAATATAATTTAATTTCTTATTGTATTGTATTATTCTTGTTGGTATTTTTCTAGTTTGGAAAAGTATAGCTGATATGAAGCTTTTAAAGCGTATTTTGACATTTAAAATGCAGCTTCCTGTGCTTGCACTCATGCATGGTTTCCTGAGATGAAGGGAGGTAAGTAAATACCCCCTGCTAGTTTTCCTGTGAACACCATGAGGCTGTACAGGATGGGATTTTGTTGTACAAAAGGGCAAGCTGCTTCTGGAATCTTACACCCCCTTGCCTTAGGAAATCAACAGCTGTTTGGCAAGGAGACAGGAATTTTCTTTTTTACCTAAAACTTGGTATTTACAGCCCACCACTGATGGTGTGGGTGGTCACAGTTCACTTCCTGAGGCTGCTCAGTGAGAACAGCTCCTCCCACCTGCTGTTACAGTGATCTCTGGTGGAGCATCTCTTCCAGTCCTCATCGCAGAGTGTTTCCTTTCACACGGTGTGGTGGGCTGGCTCATCCAGGAAGGTGATGTGCTGTATTCAGGAGCATCACACTCTCCTGAGTGGGGAAACTTAACCCCAAGTATCTTAAAATACTGTTTAATTTAGCTGGAGTGTTGGCAATCAAGGCCAGTTTCTAATGTCCTCAGTGAGTACTGGAACCTGTCATTGAGTTAAGTGACAGGAAAGGAAAAGCCTCTCTCCCCTCTGCCCAGCTCTTTTGGAGCTCTTGTGTTTGGAGGTCTCATCTCATCATACCCACAAGCTTGAGTTTTACAAGGAGATTGTGTCCAGCTGACTCTGGCTGAAGGCCAAATGCCCACCAAAAGCCACTCTCTAGTCAGAGTTCATCAACCTTGTCCTTGCTAGTGGCCTCAGAAACCCTTGCACATCTTGCTTTCTCGAAATGCTGGGTGTGCGCAGCACTGCACCTTCAGATCATGTGCTGGTGGTAGTGGGGGCTCTGGGGCAGGTCCCCCTTCTCCTGGGGGCAATGGCCAGCAGTGTTTCTCCAGAAGGCAGCCCTTCCCTAGCCCTGAAGGTGCAGCCTTGCTGTGCAATGCATGTGAGGCTGTACCCAGCTCAGGTGAAGGAAGAGGATGTTTCTGTACACTAAGGAAACCCAAATGGAGGGCTGAAAGCAGAGTTGAATTTATTTAGGTGTCAGAATAAGATCTTGTGGAAAAGTGCAGCTGGGTCCTACCACATACCCCACAAAATCAGGAGATTTTGAGGTACGTTATGTCTCCTTTTGACTTGTCAATAAATAAGCCAGTGTTTCTCAGACTGTACAGCCTGTAGGCAGAGGCATTGACGTGGGTGTCCAGAGCTTTACAGACACAGGATGCTCCCATGAGAGCCCTGGGATGCCTCACACAGCTGCCTGCAAGCTCAGTGGTTACTCTGCTGGTGCCGTTCTCATTCTGGTTTGTCTGAGTGGGGTTTGGGGTAAATCTGTGATAGCTTGAATAGCAGCTGTACCTAAGCCATGCACTCACACTGGAGATTCCTGCTGTGGGAAATGCTACCACATAAATAAATGAGAAGTGAAAGATGGATGAGCTGGAATGAGCTGTGAACTGACAGCTTTGTGACTGGTTTTGACTGATTTTCTTTTTGTGGTCTAAAGCTGAGTGCCTCATAAATTCTGAAGACATCAAAACTCTAACTAACCCAGCCAAAACCATCCTAGGTTTGCCAGAAATATGAAGAGCAGTAACTAATTAGAAGACAAGAGACAGTGAGAAGGAAATTAATTCTCCTCATGGGCTGATTTTGGATATTTACTTCAGTTTTGACATTACAGATCAAACCAGCATACATAAAAATTTGGGGTATTAAGGGTCACACACTGACAGTCCTACAATCTAACATGGGCCTAGAGATGAAAATATTTTACTGATGGATCTTAAAGATCCTGGGATCTCCAAAGAGATACCTGCTAGTGCAGCTCAGCTGTGAGGTGACACATTGTAGACACCATTGGCAACCATCAAGCTGTGTGCTGGTCTTGGGGGCTGTTTCACACTTTGGTCACTGTGGAGACAGGAGGACAGCAGCCTTTCTAGGGGGAAGGAGGATGTAAAATGAGAGCAGCTGCACTGGACTGGTCAGACCCCAATCCAGCCCAGCACCATGTTTCTCAGAGTGACCAAAATGGACAAACTTTAAGAATGGTTCAAACAGTCCTGATCCTGGGTTACTAGCTTTGTGTCTCAGAGCCCACACTGCAGCTTTTGCCCATGAATCTGTCCCAGACATCTCAAATCAGTGCAAGCATCTGCACCACCCTCTGGCAGGACTCATATTTTAACTCTATTAAGGTTATTTAGTGAAGAGCTGGGTAAAAAAAAATAGAAAATGAACAATGGTAACAATTCTCCAGCTGCAACTTGATATCCAGCATCATGCAATGACCAAACTTCTCTCTAGGGTGTGCACAAGTGAGAGGCGTTAACTTTTCTCTGGCAACAGTTCATTGTGCAGTTCTGAGTAGCAACATCCCAGCTGCCATCAATTTCTTTTGCTTCCTCAAAAGAGCCACAGGGCACCTGATGCACAGCAATGAATTGCAGAAAAGTACTAGTGTTTCAGATGGTTGGGTTCTGGTACCTTTTCTGGTACCCCTTCACAGAAATTGTCTCTAAGTAACACAATTTTGTAATATCCAACAGACATTTTGGAGCAGATGTTCAGGAGCCCCAACTTACTAAGCTTAAGTCTAGTATCCCCAAACTGCTTGCTCCAAATGAAGATGCCTGAAAGACTCTCTACATCTATTACAAGTCTCTAATAGCTAATCCTGAAGTTCATGTACACAGTTTTGTTCATCAAGAGCAGGCTGGTCCAAAACCTTTCTTCCTCCTGTCTGTGGGTGGTATCAGTCTGTTCTGGCTTGTTCAGATAAGGGCAAGCTCCTGAGTGCCCTTTTGTATTTGTAGCTGAGGCAGGTTGCAGGTCCATCATCTGAATCCTTCCTGGTACTTACCTTAGTTTTATACACCTTTATCTTTTTACACACCTATGCCAAACAAGCAGGCATTACAAAATTAACTTGCTAATTCAAGCAATCTCGTAGCATCTCTGGCATGTGGGGGATGTAAGACAAGCAAGATGCTGTTCCTTTACACAGGTCTCTTCCCAGCCCTGCTTTCTGTTCTTCTCCAGTTCACATAACTCATCCATGTATGCCAGCACTGTATTCTGCCTCCATTCATAGGATCCTGGTTCTAATTCAGGCTGGAAGGCACCATGTTTCCTTAACCAGAGAAGCATCTGGAGACTCACCTGAGAGTAAAAATGAAACAGAGGCAGAGCCTCAGCTTAAGTGGTTGGAGATAGCTTCCTCACAAGCCAATGCAGAGGATGGAACTTTCTCCAGTGCTGCAGCAGATGTTTCATGCACAAACACCACTGTGGGAATGTGTCCAAGGGTAGGTGACATCCACTATATTGACTTCTACTATAAAAGCCCCACTGCTCAGCCAGCGGTAGCTGTGCAGCCTTACCTGTTTTCAGGCACTGTATTCCACATATAATCATCATAATTTTTAGAAGCCATCTTCAGAATGTGAAATCGTACCAGGACATGAGCCCAGAATGGAAATTTGCCTGCCATCCTGTCAGTTTGTTAGGTTGGGCCACAGAATACTTCTGGTGTGAGGTTACACAGGTTGCCTCCACAAGAAAGTAAAAGGATCAGTTCTGAAGCCTTTCTCTAGTTCTAGGTCCATGATTCCCATTCTTCTGGCCACAGCACTGAACATTACCCATCTGATAATACTACTTTTTCTCTTGATGTTTTGTTTTCTTCATTCTTTTCTTCCTTTTCTTCAGTCCCTTCCTTTCTTCCTAAGAAAAAAAGTATCCTTTCTTCCTAAGAAAAGAAGTAAGCTCTGTCTAAGGATAAAAATCTTACTATTCTTTTGCAAGGCAGAAGAAATCTTTAGGGCTTTCAGCTATAAAAACATAATTTGTCAGGTTTTTTCCCCGCTCCCCATCTCTCTTAATGGCTCTCCTATGCATTTATAATGTAGTCAGTTCCACAGTATCTAGGGACCATATGAAGAATTTACAGAGCAAACATTTTTCTTGCAAAAAGTTTCTACTTCTCTTCTGGCTATTGCCAATCTCTGAATCTGTTCTCTTTGATTTGCATAGGAAGCCAAGTTGCCTGTTTCATACTCTTGACACAAACTGTCTTACAGTATTCTGGCTTTGCATTTGGGGTAGTAAAACCAGGTTTTACTGGGATTTGTTTTAGCAGTTATTAACTACAGAACTGTCTGTAATAAGCAGAGCTGGCTGTGTTTGTCCATCAGCATCAGCAGTGGCACTTTCTTAGCTCTGTGCAGAGCAGTATCTGAGGTAAGAGCCCAGAATGTTCCACTACACCTTGAAGTGGCTATATAAATACTATGTAGAGAAAATATTTCAGTGCTGGCAAGGAGTGATATTTTAAATTTCCTTGTCACTAGCAGTAAGTAGCTGGATGCTGCAGGCACCTCTAGGGAATATCTTCCTCCTCAGTATCGTAAAGATTTCGACTGCTGCTTGCAGGGTGACAAACCCCTCACAAACACCTAAGGTGTGTGCATATGATTGTGTGAGGAAGTTAAACTCCTTCAAGGCCTTACTCTGTGAAGGTGAGCTCTGTAATACTGAGGGTCTTTACCGATCCAGCTTTCTGGTCTCCAGTATAATCCAGCACCAACAGTTTGATTTTGATTTCACAGAGCCAACAGAGACCATCTGAGGGCAGTGCTGACACAGCAGGTAGCACTGATCAAGGCCTCCCTGCCTTTCCTACTCCAAATCAAAGAGCTGAAATTTTTGCTACATTTGTTTTCCAATAATAATGTATCTGTGTAACAACACCAACAGAGAAACATTCTTTCAACACTGACAGAGCTATTTGCACTGACTTTTATTTCCTAGGTAACCAAAAAAGGTTAGCAAAAACCCCAAACCCAGTGCCATGGATAGAGATATATCTTGTCTGACTCCATTCAAAGAGCCTTAGAATTATCTGCAGGCAGCAGTGAGGGCGAGCTGTGCTGTTCTCTAGGGCTACCTACACAAGTTTAGTAAGAAAAGAACACTGATTAGTAAATCACAAAATTAATTAATTCAACCACAAAGTACAAGAGCCAAAATTCAACTCCTGTTAAACCCCCACCCCCAGCAAAAGGTGCCCTAAACCATCCTTGTACTCAGGCAGTCAATGTGCCAAAGAACTGCCCATGGTCAGTGCCCTTCTCAGCAGCTTTGGACACCAGATTACCAGGGAAATGCCCAACACCTCTTATCAGAGTAACCACTCTGCTTCTCCATTGCCCACCAAAGTCTTCACTTAACAAGTACAGGCTTGCTAAGAGGAAAGCTGGGACTGTTCCAGGAGGACCAAGTGCAGAAACCTCCTCAGCAACTTCTGTGAGAAGCAGATGTGGATTTGTCCTCCTCACCATGCTGCAGCAACAGTTTCCTTCTGCTTCCTCTCACAGGCTTGATCTCACACAGGAAGCCTCCAGTAACTTGATTTTACTGGAGATAAGAAGTTTAACTAACTACAAGTACTCATGTAAAGGAAGTCTTCAATTATGTCTCTATAAAATTACATCTTGAAGTATAAACAGCAATTTTACTAGCTTGTTGAATAAGTGATAAAAAAAGACAAGGTGAAAGACATCAATAATTTAAGCTAGTATTTCTCATTTCTATTAAATTATTGAACTAAAAATATTCCTTAGAGTATTTTCAAAATACTCTATTTTCTGTAAACTCTTGCACTTTCTAGTTATAAAAAATCTCCTGTGAAGCAAGCTGTATAGCAAATCCCCATGTAATTCAAGAGGGAGCACAGAAATCTGGAAAGTGATCAAGACATAAACAAAAAATAAAATGGAAATGAGCATCCAAACCAGCAAAATATATTTAAGCAGTATCACAAATACACTCAAAAAATCTATTTACATATCTAAAAACCGTATATTCAGTAAAAATCCTCCAACAAAAGGTATTTATAAACAAGAAAATTAATCTGATTTCATTGTCTACTACTCAACAGAGGTGCTTTACTGCATTAAAAGCATTAACTATGCTTTTACAAAATAAACAAAATTATTCTGGAAAAAACTTGAACTGAAGACTGGACAACAACTACAAGGCATACAAAGCATGAGGAACTGCAAATATGTATCTCTAGTAGTGCAAAAATCAAGAATAATGGCTTTTTTTCCTCCTCAGTACTTTTTCAGAGAAAAATACTACTGTGAATAAGAAATTTGAACCCCTTTAAAAGATTCACTGCATTTGCATATTTCAGCATGACTGATACTATACAGGAGGTAAATGAAACAAAGTCAACATAAAATTATGCTGTGACATAAGTTTATAACAAACTTTATGGCAAAATGTCTGAATATACAGTACAGATATAAACCTCGCAAAAAAAGCTTTTCTCTCCCCATGCTGCCACTAAACATGTACATAACTGACAGCATATGTAACATTCTTTGGAATTAGATTTAAATTTCTTTCAGGCCCTGTTTTTTATACAGGAACAGCAGAAGGGTAACTCCACTTGGATTACAGGAGCTCCTTTGTTCCCCAAGCACATGCCTGAGGCTGGGCAGAGACCTGTGGAGAGGTGTAAGCACCAAGAGCTGGAGAAAAATTCCACCTGGGAATGTGGGTCATTGTAGGATGCCTTGAGATAAGTCAGTGCAGAAGCGAAGAACTGATGCAGTTGAATTTGTCATCATCCATGGCCCTAGTTTGACAGTGTTTTGAAACACGTGACAGTCTCTTTGTCCGAAAAGGCCTCATAATTGGAACAGCTGTAAACAATTCATTTCAAGATAGCATTTTCACCATGCCTTTGCTGTTTAAAACAATAACAAAATCAGAAGTAGGAACACCTTAGCTCATGTTAGAACTACTTCAAATTCAGAAAACCAGAGGTCTATAATTGAGAAAATAGAAACAAATCTGCAAACACGATTAGTTTTGTAAATAGTATTTTTTCTCTATTTTTCAGCTCTTTATCTGCCTTTCAGCAAACTGAATATCACCCAGTCTATCCTAGAAAAAAAAATCTAACTGTAATAAGTAAGCTGGAAACCATTTAATATCCAGAGGCAATAGAGCAGAACCAGCTGTTGCGTTTATTCTGCCCAGAGCTAAATCCATGACTACACTGCATAGTGGATGCCTGCTCACAGATTCAGGAGAGGTCAGGAATCCCACACTTTTCTTGTTCCCCTTCAAAAAGAAAGATACAGATGATGTTCATAAAAATGCAACAGCAGCAGGTAGAGATTTACCCATTAAGATCTGTCCATTATAATTAGCGGCAAGTGTTATGGTTGATATTTAAAGCTTTTCTAGAACAGAAAGAACTTCTTGATTTCAGATGTTCACAGGGTTACTATCAGATGTTTATGTTTATGAGGACTTTACTAAAAATTTCTAAGGCTCAAGTTGTAAGAGTTTAATCAGGTGAACTTTTACTGAAAGAGAAGTCAAAACAATGGTGATTTTACAACTCTAATGTCAAGGCAGTCTTTCTGGATCTACACTCAAGAGCTGACAACCAGGAATGGAAGACAGTGACTTCTGCAGAAGGCAGTGCTGCTTTTCTGCAACCTGACGAGTGCTTGTTCAACCCAACTTCAAGTGTCCAGTTTATGTGCTTGAACAAGGAGCTCAGGTACCCAGCTCAGGCTCCAGAGGATAGCTTAGAGGTGCTCTAAGGTTATTCAAGAGAGGTAAGGGATTTGCCTGCTTGACCTTTGGCACAGGAAAGCAAAACCAAAACAAAAATATAATGCCCTTAATCACAGGAAAATTCACCCTAGAATAGAGATCAAACCAGTCTTCCTCTGGAAATATTTACTTCTCCTTGCTAATGAGCAGTGGAGCACTTCAGGTCACTAGTATGGATTCAGATATTTGGCTTTTGGACATCTGAATTTAAATGAGATGGCTCCTACCTCTGGCTCCCACATTAGGAACTTAAGTTGGATATGAAGTCAGACAGTGACAACAGCCACCTCTTGATTCCCTGACAGAGCTGCAATCACAGCAGTTACTCAGACAAGACCCAAAGGCATTGAGTCTTCATAGGATATAATTTATCTCGTTTCTTTATCCCCTTTTCATGTAATGGAAGGGAATGGAGAAAGGGAAAGTGGTGTGGGAGTGCCTTGCTAAACAACACTGTCTTAGTGACTGCCACTTGTAGATTTGAGAAAATCACCATTTTGAAGCTGGTGGGCACAAATTGCTTTGGCTGGTGTAGCTGCTCTCATTATTTATTTTGGGAGCTACTGATGGGTATCAGTGTTAGCAGATTCTCTAACTTGGCTGGCTAAAGAGTTCAAATGGCATTAGAAAAAGCCATGATGGCAAAGGGGCTACATATTACTTGCATGTATTTAAATGAAAAAAAATACTAAGTTGTATTTCAGACAAGTATCAGCTACTCCCTAACACTGTTATTAAAATACTGATGGAAACAGAAAAGAGTAAACTGTAGCTCTCCTGAATTGCACACACATATGCAAATAAACCACCACAAATTGTATTGTCTTAGCCACTTACTTGTTTCACCCCTTGATTCCTGTACTTGAAAAAATGGCATGAAAAAGCTATGCAGCTTTTACGACTGAAGAAAAGGATTTCTGGAGTCTCATCCAGCTCTGGAAGGATTAAAATCAGGACCTTGGGGGTGGGAGAAAAGACTTAAGGAATACTGAGGATTCCCTCTTCTCCTAAGGAAATAGTCCATTCAAACAAACTTTGCTTGTGCTTTTAATAAACACATTGGTCTAACTCTGAATTTAGAATTCTACAAAATCAATACCTTAGGCATACCAAAGACTTCAGGTAAGCAAGGAAACAAGGGAACACCTGTATTCCCATTTTTTATCAATAGATTATTTTCTTTGTTAAATTTCTTGGGTTTGTTTTGCTTTGTTTTCTTCAGAGTAGCTTTTTAAAATCTACTAGCTTTTCAAAATCTAAACTAGTAAGAGCCTGGAAAATTCAGAATCACCTTCTCACAGGTGAAGAAAAGATGCTCAGTGGAGTTTTTATTCCATATATAAATTAGCTACTGGGAATGTATGCTCAAAGATCACCAGCAAGATACTTAATGTTGAAAGTAACACTGAATGTTTTTAAAACTCACTTCACTCACACACCGTCTAAGGGGTATCAGAGCATTAGAGGGTTGTCTGATTTCCTTGTTTTCCATGGAGAATTTCCACTGATGGCAGTAGAGACCTGAGGCAGGGCACAAGATGTAAAAGCAAATAAAACTAAAGCTTTTTGGTAGCTACTTACATACAGTAGCAATATATTCTGGGGTTTTTTGGCTCAGTGACCCCACCACCTAATTTCAAGGGCATGTAAATTGATTGGAGTATTAGCTTGGTTTCTTTCCTGTATTTAAACTGTATGGTGAAGATAAATGACAGATCAGCATGGTGTAACATTCACAGGAGCTCTTGTCCATCAAACTGGTGTCTCTGAACCAAGGCTGCCTTAAATAAGACATATGAACATGTGACCTGTCTCCAAAATGCACGGTCATATTAAATAAGTCTCTCTTACATATGTACATGTAAAAAAAAATATCATAGTTCTACCCTCTTCTGTTTAAGATTGCAGTTTCTAAATGTTGCATATACTGTAACTGCTCAAAAAGCTAAATAAAGTGAGTAGAGCAGACTTTTTCAGAGAAAAATAGTCATAGAAAACGTTTTAAGTATGGTACAGTGAGAAAGTTCACAGAGCTCTCACTTCATTATCTCTTTGGTTGCTGTTTAGGATTTGACGAGTTTGAAACCCTGCCCTGTATCCAGCACTGTGGGAAGAAACCAACTCATTTTCAATCTTTTTAAGCACCTAAAGCACGCTTTACAGACCCAGAAGAGATTGAGACCACAAAACCAGTTTGCCAAGTGTACTAATGGGTAGGTGATGCGTGGGAAGTACATCATCCAGTGCTTGGCAACGTCGCTTCCCGTTGGCAGATGCAAGGTGTAGTCGCTCCAGTGCTTGGACACCCCATAGAGCGCTTTCACCGTGCGGCCCTTTTCAGACCAGCTGATGTTGCTGTCAGGGTTGCAGTTGTACTCAACCCACTGCCTGGTGAAGTCACCGAGCTGTGGAGGGTCTGTTTCTTCGATGTCTACAACTCTGGCCATTTCTGCTCCTTGCACAGCAACATACTGGTCATTTACTTTTCTCACTTCTTTAACCCAAGGCTGAGAGTTCTCGCAGTCTAGAACAATGATCAGTCGAGAACAAAAAGTGCCGTTCTTTTCTCTCCACCACTCCAACAGCGTGTCAAGTCGTAAAGCATCACCCCCTGCCACAAGGACAAAAAGAGTTATTATCAAGATGAAGAAACAGAAACTTCCGCAGAACTGTAACTGTTTTGACTGGATCTAAGAATTCCTTACTTTAACAATTTGCACAGATATAACAGATGTTTTTGATTCACCTTTTCTGTCTGTACATGTTGCATATCTCCACAGAGGTATTAATTGACTTGCTGTGGCAGACAAAGCCATTAACTTACACTTGATTAGAAAGAAAACCCACCACCAATAACAAAAAAGGAATTCATTTACAGAGTGAAAGAAATTATAGCCAATTGAAGAAATCTGAAAAATACAGATAAACAGATAAAAAAATCTGAAATTTTATTTTGTATTAAATCTTAATAATTTTAGGAATAGGAATAGGACTCTTTTTTAATACGCTTTTATGAATATTAAAAAAAGGCTCCTCTAAGAGATGAATTTAGAAGACAATACATTTTCAAATGCTGGGACCCAAAACAGTTTCAAAACACAATGAAAAAGCCACATGTAAGCTCAAAAATTCACATGACCAGGAATGAAGAGATTCTCTATACAGAAACAGCTTTTCCAGAGCTTGAAGAAAACTGGTATCGATTTACAACTCAATGAAAGAAAAACCTCTTTGGAATTTTTCCACAACATTTTTTTCCTGTCAGGTCAGAAGACCCTTGCAACTAGTGTACAACTTCTCATATTCTGTCTCAGTTCTGCTCCAACAGCACTCTGAAAGAGGAGATTGTAATTAAACCTGATGTGTTACCTACAGTGGAAGTCGTTCTGCCTAAAGTGCATTGGATGCTGCAGGATGTAGGTAGCTTTGAAAAGCAGACTACTTACTTACTCAGGTACCTAATGACAGTATCTTGTATACAAGTGAATAACTCTCCATTGTCTCCCCAGTGATATTAAAAAAAAGAATTGGTCTTGGTTTTGGCTAGTTGAAGCTATGATACAGATTTACAACAAAAAAACTCTAGTTTGAAAATATCAACTTAAAAAACGAAGAAGAACAAAGGTATTTAAAATAACTGTGTTTTAATTCCTGAGTGATTTTTCACTATGGAATATAACTAAGCAATGTTTAAAATCTTGTTAGCTGCATATTTCAGCACTTACAGTTCTACCTGTAAGAGGTGACAAAAAAGTCCTTCAAATTAATATCTCAGAATTAAAGGGTTGTGCATGCTACTGCAGTTAAAGTAAAAGCAAAATTACAGAGCTGCACCTTTCTCCAAGAAAATGAAAACCAGGAAAATTTAGTACCAAAGAAAATCTCTAGGATACAAACCTAAAGTAATGACTTGTCCTGGTACATGATCATCAAATTGCTGTAGTTATTTACAGAAGAGACTTATATAGAATTAGTTTCCCTTTTCTAGGTACACCTTCCATGTGAATTATCTATTAAAATTTATTTATTGGTAAACATTTAAAAGGCTTATAAATAAACTTTATTTAAGTGTAGCTATGTAGGAGTACAGGTGATTTTAAAACAGCATTGGATAGAATCACCCAAAGAAAACCATGTCATCCCTCACAGCCACAAGCAAACACATGCTTGGCTTCCAACCCTGTGGACCTCAAACACATGTGCTTCTCACCCAGCACAAGACTTAGGCACCAAACTGTGTAAGAAATGCAGGTGTCTGGCTCTCTGGCAGGTTTAGCAGGACAACAGGTACACCAACCCTTCCAGGAACAGAGGCTCATGCCTCTGTCTTCACTTAGACAATTTGACCTCCCAGGTCGTTTGACTGCTCATACTTTATGCATGACTTGTTAACAGTTTCTTTTATACACCACTGCGTTGTATCTCAGCTTCCAACAACAGAGAAACATCATTATTGACTTAATAAATTAAGTAAGCCTCCTTTGAAAGATGTCATTACAAAGCAAAGACTATATTGCTGCTGCTGTGCTGTACCATGGCATAAGCCAGCAGTGAGAAACTACTTTTTCAATCAGATTAATATTTTGTTTCATTGTTGTCACCTCTTTTCATCCTCTTTACAGGTCAGAGGATAGTACACATTACAGGAACTGATGACTAAGGTTCTATCTGTCATAAAATGCCAGTGTCCAATACATAGGGCACAATTACAGTCAAACAGCCTTTATCTTTTCAGTTTATATTTTCAAGTTAATGTGGGAGCAGTGATATCTAGAAGGATCATGTTATACTCCATCACTGAACTAAAATTAATCACAAAAAACAGCATGCAAGACCTGTGACAGCTGTATGTCCTTCTCCTTTATGTGACTATACAGGTATCCAAGTAGAAGGTGAAGATGAGGTTGGACAGAGAATTGAAAAGGAGCTTTGTGAGAAAGTTGAATACTACATTTCCACACTGTCTCTTTCAGCACTGAAAGTTTTAAGTTACCTTGGCCTTTATCCTAAAAGCTAGATATTAATTTAGGTTACAGCTACCTACACAGTACAGAGACCTGAGCTCCCCAGTCACACTCCAACGTGGCTAGATGTAGTAAGGCAGGACTGGGGTAGAAGCTGTCCAGTTTTTGCAGCAACATTTGGCTCTACACACGGAAGAAAGCTGACTTTGATTATGCTGCTGGTTGGAGCACAGGTGGGAGGTGGAGTTTTGCTGACAGTCTGCTCCACACAAGGTGTGCACACACTCAGCCATTGCACAGGGTGGCAGCTGCTCTTATGGACAAACCACCCCCTTCTCAGAGAAGTCATTTGGCCATCCTACATACACTGTAGTTCACCACTCGCTCTATGCTCACAGTACAGCTGTGGCTTTTTAAAATTTCTGATACAGATAAAGCCCTGGAGAAAAAATACACACTGCTCTTCAGCAGGTCTAAAGGTTCAGGGGTGGAGCTGCACCAAAACAGGTACAGAGGCTCCAGATGGAAACTGAGCCGTGCCTGAACACCTGCCTCAGCATGAGCACACATTGAAGGGCATTGCCTACTGAAGGGCACATGCACCTGGAGAGAGCACTGCTCACAAAGAGCCTGGAGCTCACAGGCAAGTGCTACCCAACTGCATTAATTCTATCCCAGGAAGAAAAAAGCAACAAGTTTTCAATGTATTTACTATGAGATTCCCCTTCTGCACTCAGTGACCTCAGTTCCCTACAGCAGCAGAACAAGGCTAAACCTTGCTTGACAACGTCACTAAGTTTACCAAACAAATGGGCCAAACAAAGGGAGAAATGGTGAAATCTACGCCAAGCATATGATAAGGCATTAAAACAGAGGTTTTAAATAGAGCCCTTTAAATAGAGGTCTACAGTCTTGTGGCTACACTATGCACAATCACTCCCAAAGTCTACGAGATCAGCAAACCATACTTGTTTTTATGATGCAAGGTTTGTTATACGTTCGAAGACCCGTTTTTCTAGTGTGAATTGTGTATCTGCCTCCTGTTTCTTTTACTGATTCTGTTTTTTACAAAAAAAAACAAAGCACACCTTAAGGACATCAATGTTGTCCTGTGTGACAGTCTATCTGACACAGTGTCAGAGAACACTGTAATTCACGCTGTCATAACCAAGGAATGAGAAAAGATTATGCTTGTTCATTACAGTGAACAAATATTCCTCAAAATACAGGGGAAAATCTGTCTTTAGAGCAGGACTGTGTAATTTACACTTTTAATTCTATGCAGGGAAAAAAGCAACTTCTAAAGTGAAGTTGTTGAATACAAAAATCACGTGAGAGGAAAATCAGGGGAATATGAAACTGTGTTTAAACTTGAAAGAATACATTTGGGGTCAACAATATTAGACAATATTGAGAATAAGTGTAAGAATCGCTGGCTATAAAAGGATTTTTATCAAAGCCAGTAAATGCTAAAATGACATAAAGTTCATGAAGTAACATACCAGACTGTCATACAATGCAAGGGAAGGAAAGAGCCACCTCTTAACAATCACTTACCTGCATACCAAAAGGCGCTTCTGCATTTCTACATCCTCTCCACTAGCAGAGCTAGTAGCCTGCAACCTGGTTTGTTTTTTCAATTTCTTGTAGTCTCTGAATCTCTGAACAGTCATGTTCTGTAATATTACCTTTTTCTTTCTTCCCTCCCTGCCAGGAACTTATATAAACCAGTTCTCCAAAGACTGACGGTTCTTTGCCATTCTGAACAATCCAAGAGTAAGTACATTCAAAACGTCAAAGTTTTGCAATACAGTATGATTTTCTACAGAATTAATGCATTGATTTGGTAAGTTTATCAATAACCAAAACAATTAACAAAAAAAAAATTCCCAAAGCACTTACCTGCCAGAGCCCATTCACCAGTGCCATGTGAGTGGCCACTGTAATACAGAATGTAGGTGTCATGTCTGGGCCCATCTGCAGTCCGAAGCTCCAGAAAAGACTTGATCTTGGAGTGCAGGGTATCGAAGGTCAGTCCGCTTGTGGAGTAGTCACAACCGTATGTCTCAATCATGTGATACGCAAAAAATCTCTGGATGGCATTCAGCATGCCAGTAGACCTCAGATTTAACTCTTGGACATGCTCAGGTGGAAGAAGAGTTGGTTGGCCATCAGGACTAAAGAGAAGGAGAACAGCTAATGATTATGGTTGATAATTATTTCATGCTTAGTGGACTTTTAGTAACTGGTGATTTTTCCCCTGTGCATGTTTTCTCTGTTATGAGGTAGCACCGTTCTAAAGTCAAATTTACTTTAAATTTACAATTTCTAAACAACTCAAATGACTATATTTGAGTGGGGGACCACTACCTCCCTTCTATCACACTTCAATTCAAAAATAGTTCTTACTTGGCCCTATGCTATTCCTACAACTGAGAGACAGAGGAAGAGAAGGATGCTGTGATGGGAAGAAGGGAGCTCCAACAATTTCCTTAAGTCCCACTGAAGAACACTGCCTTCACACAGGCACTTTTTCATGAACAGCTGGAAAGAAGTGTAGGGAAAATGAGTGGTACTTTGCACAAACCATAATGCAAACTAGTTTCCAATAATGGACAAAAGAGAAATCCACACACACACTTTGCTCAGACACTCTGAAATATGGAACTAACACAAATACAGTAATTCTTTCTTGTTTGTGCTGTTCAGATGCTGTTCTTTCAGCATAAGAAATGTGTTCCAGATAACAGTATTCAGAGCTTAGAAAATCAAAGTTTTAAGGAAGTTACAAACTAGAAATGGAACAAACCATGTATTACGTCTACATAGATATGAATATGCATAATAAAAAAATAAAAATCCCTGGGTTCCAAAATGAATTTTATTTGTATCATTATCTATATTTTATATACACTATAGATAAAGAGATAATAAATAAATCCAAATATATACAGTATATAAAATACAGAATAAAAATACTTCTTTTTTTTAGGTCTCCACAACTATTCATTAATCATAATAATAGGAAATTTGGTCTTGCAAGGCCCCCAGTTAGGGGACTGCTCTTCAGAATGTATTTTCAGAAAGAGAAAAGCATTCATCACTCTTCAGCTGCTGTAATAAGGGTGATGAAAAGGAGCATGACTGACAGCTGGGCCAAATTAGCCTCATTTATGCTCAGTTACAGACATGGAGAGGTTTGTGGGTGATAATATGGAGATAAGTCTTACTCTACTAATACAATACATGGCAATATGAGTTTTTTCCCCTAAATATGTGTGTATTCTTCATGTATTTTGCTTGCAAGTCAGTGTGTAAAGCTACCTAGTTTCCTTATAGGTCTAGCTAATTAAATTTTGCACCTTCTCTCCTGTTTAGGGCTTTTATGAAAATTAATATCCCACTGATGTAGTTACATTGAATAGCTCATCATTACTGTTTGTTTCAGCAAGTGAGGACAGGGTCTATCACTGAAACAGTCAAGCTTTGTTAGTAAGGAAGTTTAGTTCTGTCAGGTCCTAAACACATACTCAAAAGTATCTCATTTGTTCAAAATTAGAGGGAACTGCCTGTGCCAGAATAATATAATACAATGAAAGAATTAAATGGTTACCATGGAAACAAAATTAATTTATTTTTATTGTAATGTAAATTTTGAAAATCTGTTTTTCAAATCTGTAATAATAATTGATGTGGATTTTTTTAAGGGTGCGCAGCTGAAAGACTAGATCAGAAGCTCAGAAAATTTGTTTTTTACAGTATTTAAGATACAGTTATCTAAGGTTAGCACACTATCTTTGGTTTCTTTGATGTTAAGTTCTTCCTTATCCACTAAATCCATTACACACACTGAAGCTGTGAAGTTTTCATAAACTGGGCAGTTCTATTTTGAAGTCTCTCATTTCAACTTACTACTCTATTTCTCTTGTAACCTGAAGAAGTAATTTATATAGCTCTTGTTTATCATTTACAAGAAAAAATGTGCACACTCTGGTTTCAATTTTATGGCAAAAGCAGTATTTTCAAGTTTAAAGCTTAGAAGAAAAATACATAAACGGACAAATAATAATAGCACAATCCCTTTACAATTACGCATTTCTCATATTGTAACATTTATGTTGGAACAAAAAACAACTTCAAATTCTCAACACCAATACATGACATGTATTTCACTTGAAAATCTAATTTTAATGAACTTCAAATGTAGACACTACTTCATTTAATTGAATTAAAAATTATTTTGAACTGATCTCTTGGAATTATTAAATCTCCTCATGTAAGATACCTGGTCTCAGTCAAATGCCACAATCCTGCTTTGCACGAGAGATGGACTGTGAAATCTGCCTATGCACAGCTGGTCTGTGTTCACTGGCTTTCTAAAAGCAAATTACCTAGACAGAAAGGTGAAGTTACCCATTCCAGGGTGAGAAAAAGGAGAACTAGAAAATCTGCCTATTATTTGAGTTTGTATTTAATTATTGAGAAATCCAAGCAGCAGCACTGCATTGCCTCCATGAGCAAACAGTTCATTTACACACTCTGAAGCTGACATGCATGGTAACCATACCTGCAAAAGTTGGTGGGAATCACAACAGCGTACCCAACACACGTTCCTCCCAGGCAGTTCCCCAGTTCATGGAAAAGCCCATGAGCCATGGACTCCAAAGGCAGAACGATGAGAAATGCACTCATGAAGATCCCATTGGTTGGCTAAAAAGAAGAGATTTAGGCATTACATGAAAATCCCTTTGTTTGATCCCACATAATTGGGAGAGACATGCAAAGTATTACTGGTCATGTATATTTATTTTTCCACATATTACATGGTGAACTACTGTAAAGACAAATTAAAAGCTTGGGGAGAAGGTGGCTGGTAAGCAAGGATCACTCTTCTGAAAGGAGTGCATTTGAAAACACTGAGAGCACAGAATTTAGCTGTAAAAACCGTGACCATAGCTTAGTTTTACCAACTGAAGCAACAAAATCAAATGCCACAAAACTAATTGTGTGCATAAAATAAGAAGATCTGTAAGCATCTGCAGGGTCAGGCCTTAATCAGTAAAGTACAGCACAAATATTATGTATCTAGCATCAGATGACAGCACTCTGTATTGCATCCATCCCTGGAGGTATTTAAAACACGTGCACACTGAGACACTTTGGGAGGTGGTTTTGTGGTGGACTTGACAGTGCTGGGTTAATGGCTGGATGTGATGCTTGTAGAGGTCTTTTCTAACCTAAAACATTCCATGATCATTAAAAATATACATTTAACTTGTGGAATACTATATATCACACAAGAGATGAGAACATTTGTGGACATTATATCAATTGACAAGATAATTCTTTGTCAGTTACATAAATACCAGATGAGTAAAGAGAGCTAACAGCCTATATTGAGCTTTTCTGCTTCATAGGGAAAAAATAGTTTTGGAAAATATTACACTTATTAATACATAGCTGATTTCTGTAAAAAACAAACAAACAAGAAGTTTCAACAGTTACATCTCAACCACTAGTACTAGTAAAAGAAAAACAGACTACTGAAATGCCAGATGTCTCGGAGAGGTAGAACAGATAAAGATTCATTTTAATTATTTTAGAATTATGTAAATGAGTTTAATGAGGTATTAAATGCTTTAGAAGAGACAGAAACAGTATTATAATAAACAATTAATCAAGAACTTTAATATCCATGTTGCATTTGATAAATATTGATGTTTGCTATATAGCAAAGAAAGTAAATTCATAGCTGAAGATGTCTGTCTTGAGAAGAATCTTGTGTTCTCTGGTCCCCTCTATGTTTTATTCACCCTCTTTGTGAGGGTGAACAAATCTGCAATATTTACTTTATGGTTTGTTTTTTTAATCTGGATATTGCCTAAGACTCAGTGACTTGATGGGTACTGGTAGTTCAACTTAACACAAAGTCAACACTATTAATAATTTGGAAAGCGTATTATACTAAAAAAATGACACCCAGACCAACCCAGATCTTGCTGGCACATGGCACTAGCTCAACTACATTCAGTTTTTAATCACCATTACCAGGCCTGAAAGAACAGCTTTACCCATCTAATGTGCTATGAAAGAACAGTTTGCTACCTGTCCCGGTTTCAAAAAGTGTCCTATCATACTTCTGATGGAAGGATCTCACCTCTGTGTCCTTGAAATGGTGACAGCAATACTTCTAATCACAAATAAACACCAGAATCTGATACTAAATAATTATTAAATAATAACTAATTGACAGTTAGTTACCAATGAAATCACCATTAGACAGGAAAGCTTAAAATACTGTAACTATTATGGTAGCACCTCAATTTGTTTTGTTGTCAACATGGAAAAAAAATACTTTAACTGAGGAAATATAACTTTTGTTTCAACTGTATCAGCAGCAAGTGCTCCTTTTTGTTTCTTTGTTTCCCCAAGGCACTCTGAAAAAGACTGAGTGGCAGCAACAAAAACTTACAAAGTTCTGGTTAGATTTTTTCCTGTAAAAACCTTATGAAGTGTAAGGCTTTGATGAAAGAGTGGAGTTTTATAGCTAAATTAATTTCAAGACTCAGAGACTTAGTTTTCCAACTGCTGATTCCAAGGGTAATATGTTTTAAGTTCCAAAAAAAGGGGAAGTATTTTTGGGACAAGTTCAGCTTTTCCATCACATATAAATATATTTCCTTGGACTTTGCTAGAGCAAACTGCTCTTTATTGCATTAGTGTTTTGATCACAGTGAACATACCACAAAATAAAAAATACATTTGCCCATAAAAACTAGAGTGATCATAATATCCTAAATAATATTATAATATTCCTTTATATTAATTTTATTGTCCTTTTCTTACAACATGCCATCTTGTTCTAAATACTCCCTGCACTTCTCCAATCCCCTAAACACATGCAACTTATTAAATCCACAGAATTCTGCCACAACACTAATTGAAATTACCACAAAGACTCACTCTGAGTTTAACTCCTAAAAATATTTACATTTAATTACTGCAAAGGCTCCTACTGACATGCAGATACTCGCAAAGAAATTTCCCAAGTACTTGTGAGATAAGGATCTCTCACAGAAACACTAAGGATCGTCTCAGGGATCCAACCTTGCTCTGTATCTTACTTTGAGTTTGTAGCAAATATTATAACAGGAATGGAAATAAGCTCTATAGTGTTATGAATCAACTCAGCTCCATCTGAGCTTTCAACTGTGTCATTTTTTAGAGGCCATCTTATGCTGTGGAATAGGAAAATGTTGGATTTTTTACATTTGTAGACATCTATCTAATGTAAAGATGCTGGCACTTGCTGTCAGCACTTTTTCAACAGTTTTGATTTAGAAGCAATATGTCACAAATGTAAAAATGACTAATGATGATTAGAACAAATCTATAGTAGGCTAATAAAATATCTTAATCAAGCACTGCAAAAAATGATGGGTAGCATTTTAAAATACCTAAACAATGAGATCTTCAAATAGTAAAAAATATCTGATTTAGTAATTGCAGTAAAACTCAAGACAAGTTCCTCCCTTAAGATAAACAGCTAAAATTCCAGGTGGAAACTGCCAGTGCTTTATTAAATCCCAAAGATCTCATGACTGGTCCTTAATGCAGCAGATGGCCATGGATGCACAGGCAGAGCCAGAAAGGGATTTTATTTTTTCATCTGTTCAACACATTTTCATTGTTTTCTGCACTAGTAATGTGAGCCTCCAGTACATCCCTGAACTCCAAGTGCCCATTGATTCCAGACTGACTGCTTAAAAAGCAAATAGAAGACAGGGACCATCTAGGCAATCCTACTAAAAAAACCCATGAGAAATAATTTTATCTCCTAATCTTTGTTGTTTTTTTTTTCTTTGTCTTGTTCTAAACAAATTAACAATGAAGTCTCATTTCAAATAACATAGAAAAGGTAAAAGAAAAAAATCTACTTCTTGCCTCTTATGACTGAAATGACAGACAAGACTGGTGAGATTTCACTAGTAATAGTATCTTTCCACTTTCTCTTTTTTTGAGCACTGTTTATTGTTATGTGTAACAGTAAGAACACCAGAAGAATTCAGAGGTATTTTATAGCCAAGGTGACATTTTATACTCATGGATAGGACAACTTCTATGTCAAAAAACTCCTACTGTTTGAAGCAGAATAACTCTGGAACTGTATTCAGTTATGTGTGTGACTGGAAGAAAAAAATCCCACAGTGTATAAAATGTTAGTTTAAATTGGAAGCCAATTACAAAGCCCTACAGAAGAACCCTTCTGTTTAAAACAGGAATGAAACACTAAACATGCATCAGCTAAGATGATCACAGGATCACTGAATGGCTGGGGTTGTAAGGAGCCTCTGGAAATGGTCTGGTCCAACCCACAGCTCACAAAGCAGCATGCCTGGGATTATATCTAACAGACCAATAACTGAGAAAGCTCACAAAGCTCACAATGGCAAAGATACCATTGTGCCTTTCCAAGCAAAAACACTGCCCTGCTTTCCATCATCCAAGCTGAATATTTACCTGTTTTTATACACAGACACACAGAGATACACAAAACCCCCCAAACAAAGTAAGAATAAAAGAAGAACGCTCTCTATGACGGAGAAGGCTCAGGACAAAAAGGGTAACATGCTAACTAATCCACAATCATTTGATGAATAGCTTATTTCAAATGAGGACAAGATATGTATATTATATGTAGAAAAAAACCTTAAAAACAGAATTTGTAAAATGTGATGTACAAAGTACATCAGCTACCAGAGGAAACACTCTTATAACAAGTTACCAAATGGACAGTCTATGGAGATCAATAAATAATCCTTTACTTCTGACTATTGGAACAGCAGTGGAAAAATCTAGAAAACAGTTTGCAGAAACCAGTTGTCACAATCACTGGCAGATGGATTTAATGTGCTGTGTCTCCCATCCTTGACTCCTGTTCTAATCATGGGAAAGCCTGTGCATTAATCTTATGTGCATTTGTTCCAGCAAACCCACAAGCAGTTCTACCAGTTAAAAAGCATACTAAAATCTCCAATGTTTATAATACAAAAATGTGAATCCTGAAATTAATGAAATTTTGACAGCAAGTTAAACACATAACAGACTCTTTAGACTAACAATGAATACTCCTCTTGTCACCAGGGACCCCCTTCAAGACTGAGGAGCTCTGGAAGCAGAGGTGACAGCAGCAGGGTGTGCTGCCACTGTGGATTTCAGCAGGCAACCTACGGCAGCCCCGCGGGACAGGACTGGAGAGCTGGAGAGCCAAGGAGGGCTGAGCACAGTCCCAAGAGAGGAAGACAGGCAGCAAAAGTACAAATGATAGAAGGTGACTTTGAGAAGAAATGGTGAGCAGTGAGCAATGGGGACTTAGGATGCAGCTTAAGACCTGATGGAACAGTAGGAAAAGAGGGGAAAAAAGGCATTAGAAAAGAAACTCAACAGAAAAGTCTTTAAAATAACAGCAAAGCAGAGGTATTGAAGGCAAATCGGCAAGAAGGAGAAAAACTGTCAGTGATAAAAAGAAAAGGGGGAACTAAATATGATCAGGCAGACATATGAAAAAAGGCAGGAGTAGTATGGATATTTGAGAAAATAAGGAAAGAGGCCAGAGGATGCAGCAGGACCTCTGGGAGGGGGTGGGGAAACCAACAAAAAATAGCCCCTAACAAGGAAAGTCTGAGGAGGATTGGATTAACAATACAAGCCAAGAAGAAAAGCAGGGGTAAAGAGAAGGAGAAAGACTGGGTATGATTTGCATTCAAATTATTTAACCTGTGATGTTAATAGAAATATGTGTAAGTAAATATAGATGTCACTATATATACTATATACTATATATACAGGCAACCGCACCAGAATAAAAACTGGTAATAAATACAAAATCATTAGCTCTTCCCCAAACAGGAAAATACTCATACACACAGTAAACTTATTTTGTCTTCTATAAATAATTCAAGTTAAATGGTACTGTCCATTTGAGTACTCAAGCATGTAACAAATATTATTATTTTACTAACCCATAAAATTCACTAAACCCAAGAATAATGTACTGAAACCACTTCATTCCATTACTTTACCTGCTCTAACACAGTTAATTTTTCTCTTGGCAATATTAAATACAAGTCTTCCAGGGATAATAATTCTCTTTGGCCAGTAATTCAGAAAACCTGTAGGTTCCTTGGCATAGAGCACTTAACAAAATTTGATTTTGGGTTTTTGAGAAGAGTGCCCCAAACCTTTCCAAGATCTTTGTCTGAAAATTACAAGCTCTTCATCTGCAAATTTTTCATCATTTTATTGGATTCTTGAAGAAGTAATATCTGAGTCATTTGCATTACTTCTTCTGGATCTTATCCAATCCAAGGGCCTAATTGCAAACAGGCACATGATTAATTGCTGAAATAAGTTGCTGCTAAAGAGTCTATTGATCTGACTGAAATTACTCAGACAAATGTAAAGGCAGGTGCTGACCATTTCCTGCAAATTTTGCAAAGAAAATGTCCGTATATTTTTACCAACAGGATAAGACGTCTTTCCTCTGCAGCTATAACAGGGATTATTCTCAGAAGCAGACCATGTCTCAGCTGAAACATGCCCCACTGAAAAAAAAAAAGCTGTTACTCCATTTCTTGATGCACCCAACTTTAACACATTATTTTGACAGTTCTCCCCAAGCACATACCCAAGTACCATGAACAGAAACTTTAAACCCTTGTCTTCTCACAAAAGCTCTGTTCCCTTTAAAGAAAGGTCCCTGGCTAACAGGACTTTTAGCCTCAACAGCTCTGTATCAGTAAGAAAACCACTGTCTCTGCTACAGCAAGTTAATTCACCTCACCTTAAAAACCTTTCCACAAAAGAAGATTTGATATTTTTCTGGCAATTTTAATAAAATCGGATACTTCTAGACACCAGTAACAGGTGTCTAGCCTGTTTTAGGTCTTGACTTTTCATATACATGAGATTCATATGAAGCACAGATATTACAGTTATTAGAAATGTTAACAGGTTATATATAATGCTTGCAAAACGTTTTCCATGAAAGGGAACCCCACCGTTTTCCACCACTCCATTTCTGGCTATAAGTGAGATTTTTTATGGGTTATTGCTAATTATTTATACCTGACTGTGAGTAAGTATCTTTCCAAGGCCCGGATTTTTAGCAATTCTATTCACAGGAGGTCAAATGGCAGACCACAAAGTGATTTCAAGCCATCTCCCTTTTCAAATGCACTATAATTAAATAAGTTTTCAGTAAGAAAAGGTATAAACAAAAAACGTTTCACCTTCCAGGTAACATTTAATGGATTTCAAACATAATTCACACATACTGAAATAACTACAGAAATCACTAAACTAATGTTGCAAAGACAGAAAATTGTTCATCTTACACATGCAAAAATGATCTTTAGAAGAGCAAACACATTTTCAGGAACCAGTGACCAAGGAATACTTGGCACTCCTAAGAAACTCTAAGGAATAATACATTAAAAATGTACAAGTAAAATGTAAAAAACCCCTTCCTTAATATAAGAATGTATGAATGGCTGTATTAATCTGCATCAAAGGTCCATCCAGAAGAACATCTGGTCTCCAAAGAGGACAAATGGAAATGGATGCCTAAGAAAGACTGTAAGGACAGACCAAATGTTTCACAAGTACCTGAATCACAACTGCCTCAAGAACCTCCTGAGCCAGATGTGGTTTCTAGACAGTACCCAGACTCCAGTGAATTTTGTCCAGCTTCCTTCTGAGCCTCTGCAACCCTGGGGCACACATGGCATGCCATGACACCCAGTCCCAAAGCTCAGCACCATATGAGGAACTATTCCTACCTACCTGGCTCCAACTCGATTCCCCTCAGCTTTTGCACTGAACTGATTGCTTATTGTTTATTATCTCTACTTTTTTGGTTCTGCTTCCTTCTGTCCTTTCTGCAAGTCCAAACACCATAGGTATGAGTGATGATAATCTTCCAAAAAAAAGCACAAAACTATCAGTGTTTCTTGCAGGCTTGTCTCTTAAACTCTCATATTCTTCATACAAAAACGAA
This sequence comes from Cisticola juncidis, assembly GCA_013400215.1. Lineage (NCBI taxonomy): Eukaryota > Metazoa > Chordata > Aves > Passeriformes > Cisticolidae > Cisticola > Cisticola juncidis. The sequence continues at coordinate 49,496 of VXBR01008139.1, forward strand.
AACCCCAAAACAAACCCCAACATAAAACCTTACAAAGTAACTGTTAATTTCATCTTCCACCGACTTCTTTAATACTATTCATCCACAAGGTTATTTAATCTAAGAAAATATGCAGGATTAAAGATTCTACAGGAGCGGACAGAAAATTGTTCTGGATATGCTACAAAGACCTATCTGTAAACCTGATCTACTGTAGATGACATTTAATATATTAATATATGTTTGTAATTCATGTAAGAGGTGAATGGACACAAAACCAATTGTTATTGTTGTTTATATCAATTTGAAAAAGAAAACAGACTCTGACTGCCCTGCTGCAACTACGACAACATACCATGTGTCTTAACTTGGGCACTGAACAAACATTTTGAAAGAAATGTATACCTTCTGCTACAGAAAAGACAACATTCTTAACTCATAAATGGCAAGAAAAGTCAAAGGACATGGTGTGATTTTAATGACTGGTCTTTCAGATACCATATCCTAGGGTGCCTAACCAGATTTGAAAGTGAGACACTTAAAGCTCATGTTATACCAACAATTATCAGTTTATCAGTTTATCTCTGGTTCCATGTAATTGATTAAAAGCAAAGCAAAATTACTGAAAAATACATTATTTGATACCTTTCAATCTAATTAAAATAGTCTATAACCAAAGCCCTAGATTTAGTGAGCATTACTAGGGTTTAACACAATGATTTGTTTTGAAAAGAAATTTTATGGCATAGTGAATTCAAAAGCAAAACAATTTCCCTAGTAGGTAAATGCAAAATACTTTGCTCACCTCTTTTGCCCTGGAAGCATTACCTTTTCCCATGCTGCCAACAAAAGGAAGCTGGTAAGCTGCACAGTCAAAGCAGCTCAAAATGTTAAATTCAAAGAACACTTCAAAGAACGCAACGGTGAAACCATGCATTCCAACTTTGAATTGCTAACCCACAGCACACCATCAAATTTTAGGAATTTTATGGAGCAAGCAAGTCTCAGGATTATTGTCAAGAGAAGATCAAGATAAAGAGATTATTATTTACCTGCCAAGAGACAGCTCCCAAGACAGCAGTCGCAACAAGGCTGAAAAACACCAGCTGTTCTGAGATCAAACAGAAGTGACGCATTCCTTTAGATGCCATGACTCTGTCCAGGCTGTTGTTTTCTGCACGGTGAGTGTAGTACACTTTGTGGCAGTCATTTAGTTTTGTGTGAAACCCCCAAAGAGTTATAAAAAAAATCACATGACAGATCATCCAGAAAATTCCAAAAATAGAAAAACCAGGGATCACAAAATACCAGAGACCCAAATCACCTAGTTTAAAGGCTGCAAGAATGAAGAAGATCAGTTCAATGACTCCAACTGAGATGACAGAAAGTCTCCTGCAAACTTTACCCCGGAACAGGTAGGGCTTCCATCGCTCAGTAACAGAGAGTCCACTGAAGTAAACGTCGAGAAGGGGATCTGAAATGAGGCAGCTGAAGAAACACGCCAAGGCAAAAGGGTTTGTGGGGATTTGCAGCGACGGAAAAAAGAGTAGGGATGCAATGGCTCCAAAAATCGCCAGATTTGGAATTGCCAAAAAAGACTTCATACGTAAGTCAATAATCAGCATGGCCAAAGCCAAGACCAACAGAATAATACTTACAGATTTTTCTACCAGCATAGTTGTGCTGGCAATTGCAAATCCAACCAGCTCCAAAAATTCAACTGTTGTCAGCAGAGTTGGTCGATGATGGACACAACCACAAACCCTCTCAACTAAAGCGCATAATATCCTTAAAACAATGGCAGACAGAAGCAAATATTTTGTAGCTTCTTCTTTCACATCCGTTTTGAAGGCAGAATTATTGAGAAAACAGAGAAGGCCAAGTAAAAAACCAAACCAAAGGTTGGAGAGACTCAAACTTGCTGTTTCCATTGAAAAATAGTAGTACAGTATGCTGGCAATTCCAAGAACAAAGAGGCCCAGAATAAATATTACCAAAATCAGTGCATCTGCAGTTTTTTCCCACCTGACATAAAGGCCCATGCAAATGGCAACCAGTAGGTTGATTCGGGCAAGATAACCAAGGTATCTGACTGATGAGTGCATGTTCACCTCTCTGTTTGCTTCTTCTAGCCTTGTCATTGCTGCATAGAGACAGTGGCTAACACAGTAACGCAGTGACCTACACATCTAAACTGCAGTTGGGGTTTCACCCTCTTGACTGACAGTAAATATTCGGGGTTCATCCAACAGACTCAATGCAACTGCTGCCTTGTGTAGTATCATTTCAGTAACAGTGGCCCAGAATGCTTGATGTCCTGGAGGAGAATTAAGAAAAGTTTTAGTGGCAAATAATTCCTTTTAAACATATAGAACATAAACAAGACCCATCCCATCTCACAAAGAAATTTAATATCTAGAGTAAAAAAAAAAAAAAAACCACATAAAAAAGACCAATTAAGAGAAAACAAATATAAAATGGGTTCTGCATAAACCTTATTTCCTAACTTGAATGAGAGGAAAACAATCCTGGCCTGGGCAGTTTTCCACAAAACCCATTGATTAGGTATCGATATTAGATATCTATGGATATCCAAAACCCTTCTTTGATAGCCGCTTGCTTCTAGAACATTTTACAATTATTTTAAAATGCTATTTAATTTCACCATTACATTTGGTAAGTTCTCACTTTATATTAAATCTTTTCAGCATGGTTTGCAAGACTTCCTTTTAGCAGTTAAATAAGTATATGATTTACAAAAAGAACTTCCCACTCAGTTAATGAGTTTAACCCACAGTAAAAAAGATGTTATTATCTCCATTTCACAAAAGGAGAGTGGACATACAGCTGTAACAACTGATTTGGCATGATTTTTAGAGATTTCTCCTAATGTAAAATCAAAGCCTTCATTTGCACCACTTCAAGCCAGTTCCCCCCTCCCTAAAAAACATGAAAACAAACAAGCTGATCAGAATAAATATTACATTTAGAATACAAGCACCTCCTACTCGGATCCATTTAACTGATGTGATTTTTTTAAACATAGTTAGGAACAGACAGTAGTAATTTTAAGGGGCATTTTATAATGTTATGGGTAGAGTCTCCAACACATAAAAAGACTTCTATGTAGCCTCTATAATTTCTTAAGTAATTAAACAATTGCCCATCTTACAGAGACTTCTAAAGAGTTACTGGTATAAGAGAAACCAGCATGCCAAGAACATTCATTGCTAGGTTGTAGCTTACTGCTTTTATTTATAATGGTGGGGGAAGAGTTAAAAGACACCTTGACTCAAATGCAAAATTTAGACTTTATTCTCTCTTGATTTTTAAATTCTCATTGTTTTAAACCAGAGAACAAGAAATGATAAAGTGAATTGACTGCTTTGCCCATAAGTTTTGACAGATTTGAAGACTGACACACAGCTTAAGTAATGGCTGCAGGCAAAAAATAGGCCTAAGAAATTCTATTGCTTAAATTATGTTTTGGTAACATGTATTTTCAAATTATGTTATATACCCAACAACAATGCAGATATTACTTGGAAGAACTATGCATTAAAAATGTGTTTATCTGAAGCAGAATATATACCATATATTTAAAGCTAATTGTTATTACATGAAGCTATTGTAAGTTAAGAGTTCTTTGGATTTCAACAGCACATTTTCATCATATTCATTATTATAAGCGTTTTACAGATACTGACTTAATTCTGAGTTGCCTGGGTGCTTAATATCTCACATCTCTTCCCTCACTTAGTAAGGTACTTTCTGTTCCTCTCTCTTTCGTTTCTCCATTACACAGATAACACAAATGTGAGTCAGATTTCATATTCCAGGTGATGATACTTTAGGTTTCATAGCACTGACTGCATCTCACTGCCTCTTGTACTACAATCAACATTCATTTTATGGACAAACTGAATCATTTATTTCAGCTGCTACATGTGCCCTCCCCCTCCCTCTCTCTCGTTCAAACCATGAATACACAAAAACGATTTTGCATCTCCTTTCAACACACGCAATTACCGCTGCTCTGAAGAATATATGCCATGTGTGATGTTTATCTGGATTCCTGAGCCTTTCTGGAACCCCTCCAAGTCAAGGGGCTAACCCTATAAATGTTAGCTGGACAACAGCCCCAGAAGCAAGCAGGCATGAGCCCTCTGCATATGAGCAAATGACAAAGGTCCTGTGTCACACCTGCCTTAAAATTTTGCTGCGATAACTAAATTGTTTTCTGTGGGATCTTTAACAGCAGCAAACTCCCTTCCAGGCGGCAAGCAATGAGCCACTCTGACAGAACAGGACTCTCACTGGGTCAGCTGGTGCCACGTGGAGTTTTGCTGCCGGTACACCACAAGAAACATGAAAGAGAAACTCCTCCTGCCCCCACAGCTGCTTTGGGTGCTGGGGTGGGGGAACAAATGGGGCAACATGTCCATTCCTACTGCAGAGAGACAAAATCTGCTTGGGCACAAAGGATTTGCAGAATGACAGCTCAGACTGTGAATGCAATCTCTCCTTTCTGAGCCCTCCTTCTAGCCGACTAGCAAAAACGTGTACTCCTAAACCACACTAATAAACATTAGCATTTTTAAATCAAAATACATGGTTGACTTTTTACGAAAAGAAAAGGTGCATTTTCATGATTAATGTATCCCATCACACAGCTATTACCAAACAAAAAGACAGCAAAAGTAATTCAGTTTTAAAGAGAAACTTCAATAACTGAATAGTTCTCTAAAACACAGCTTTTTGCTAGTAATTTCTGTGAATACTTTGTTTACACAAGGACTGTTCAGAGTCCCGGCCGGGGGCGGGGAGGTGGGTGGTATATGCTGTTATGTTTGGTTTAAACTAATGGCTATAAGGTTTCAGGTTGAACACGACCTACGGATCTCATCAAATCACATTTAGATTTAAAACAGAATGTGGACACCCACTTTTAAGTGTTTATCAATTTCTGCAAATATAATTTCAGGGAAAACTGCAGCCTCGTTAACATTTAGAGACCAAACTATCTAACTGCTTTCCTACATGTAAAGGAACACTGTTCTCAATGTAGTTTTTATTTTAAGCTGTCTAAGAAAGCTGAAAAAACAATCAAACCCCAGAGCTGGTACAGTAGTTAAGTCCAAGTGAGACCTAACTAAAACACCGAAACCACTTTTTTCACCTTTATTCTTCCAGTTTAGCACTCTTCTTCTTTTTAAAGCAATTCTGTAAGAGTTTCTTTAAACAAAAAGTCCTATTTAGCTAATACATTACACAGCAGTCCCCCGGTGAGGACTGCCTTGGTTTGCAGGTGCTCACACCGCGCCCACAGCGGGGACGGCCGGCCGGGGCAAGGGCGCTCCCGGCTGCGGCTGCGGGGCCGGCCCGGCCGGGGGAGGTCACTGACGGCACCGGNCTTCCCGCTACGGGCCGCGCCGAGGCTCAAACACCGCCGCTCCGCCAGAGCGCGGCCCGATAGAGCTAGGGAGAAACCCAACCCCCCAACCCATAGCCCCAACCAAACCCATAAACAGCGTCACTGGCGCTCAGGCAGGGATGCGGGCAAACTGTGTTTAAATCAGGACTGCAAGGCAGAGTGAGCCCTCCCCATCCTGTGGTCCGACGTGACTCGTGCGCTTCCTCGGCCGTGTCTCCGCACTCAGTGTTGGAAATCACGTTTTGAATTGGCCTCGCAGGCAGGTGAGCAAACAGCGGGGAGGTTCTGGATCAGCGTAACTCCATGCCCTGGCCGAGAGGGGCAAAACAAGAGGAGTCTGAACCACAGTGCTGCTCAGGGGCTCTTTGAACCGCAGCTGGGCTGGCCTGCTGCAGAGGAATCCTTCGGTCCTGCGATCTGTCAGCACAACCAGCACCTTCTGCCCCTAGTCAAGAAGCACTAGGGCAGCCTAAACATCCAGAGTTTGCCTCTCTCTTTCCTGACACAGTTATTCAGACAACTGATCCACAAGAACCTCAGTCATCCCCTAAATTATTACACCTCTTCAAATACTAAATAAAACTGGCCCAAAGGCCTAAAAGTTACATAAAAACAACAAACAAAACCAATAAACCCCCCTAACAAAGAAAAGCCCAACAAAACCAATCCACAAGCGAAGAGGTTTTCCTTTAACAAGCACTACAGTGGAAATCTCAGTTGCCTAATGAGGGTCACATGCCTCAGACCCTTTAGCAGCATTATGGACAACACTTAATTGGCACTGTATTGCCCCAACCATGGTCTAGCTACACTCCTCAAGCAACTATGGAAACTTCTTTGTCAATTTACTTAGAGAGTAAAAAAATCCCACTAAGTTTCTCTGCAAGTTTGTGAAATGAAACCTTTCTAAAAAGACACCTTGCTAGTCTACAGGTCAAAAACAATTGAGGGAAACAGAAAGAGGAGGAAAAACGAGCTAAAAACCTGCTGCTGATTCATGGAGGTATGATTAAAAAGCCTCAGAATGATCACACTTGTAAAGCACGTCAGGCAGTCCTCCTGAAGCAGAATGAAGCAGAAAGGATCTGCAGGAAGCAACACTGAGGACAGATGTGAAACGCTATTTAATCATCTTCATCTCACTTAAGAGACCACAATATACTGTGTAGGCTGTGCAGTGCTAGGGACACACTTCAGTTCTGCTGAAATCTACTTTTGCTAGAACTTGTATCTGAGCAGGAGCCTGGAATTTTCAGTTCTTTGGATTTCTTTTCCCACTGCCATCCTTTTCCTAACACCTCCAGTAGTCAGAATCACAATTTAGAAAAATACAATAATGGTATCAAAGGGGCAACATACAATGGGTGCTATAAAAGTATTTCAGTGAGATAGAGAAGAAATTAAGAACACACAGAGGTAGATGAGAGGAAGTGCATTAGAAAGTGGTCATATCTAAGTGGGCAGGCAAGGCAACATGGTAACAGAACGAACTGGAGGAACTTAAAAAACCCTTCTGAAAAGCAAAGACCACAATTGAGATTTAGAAGATGAAACTGAAGTACCAAATTTAATATCATCATGGGTTATAAAATAAACCCAAGACAACTACCTCCTTGAAAATAAAGAAAATAGCTGTGCCCTGATTTCACTGAATTTCAGCATAAACAGATTGCACAGAAAGAAAAAAAAGACAATAGCTCCACTTCAAAGAATTTTCAAGAAGTTTTCAGTTTTTCATTTTTTTTAATAAATGTGCTTTGTTCACAAAAGTAGTGACATAAAAGACAACAGAGGCCAATACATGTTTTCTTCCTTTTCTTCTCCAGCACCTTAAGAATGAAAAATGTCTTGCACAGTCATAATTTTCAAATATTTCATAACCTAGAAATAATATTCTTGCACCAAAGCCAAATATACAACAACTCCTGATATCACCACTTTATTATTAAGGGAGATGTAAGTATTTATGTAAATCACACTTTCCTCCTCCACCACAATCTACTGTCCCTTGTGAAAAAAACAATACAAACCAAATAATAATTAAAAAACAAAAACAAAAACAAAAACAAACCAAAAAAACCCAAAAAAACCCCACAAACCCAAATATCCAATAACTTTGGGCATTTAGAATGATCAGCAAGAAAACCAAGCGGTTATGAATCTCAGGTCCCTAAACCACAGTGCTGTCACCAACCTCCCAAAAAGGATTAAACTTTAAATCTTAACATTTAAGCTATTTTGGGGGATAAATCTTAATCTGAACTTCATTTCTTTGAGTATGAATTACAAACCAATTTACCATAATCAGTGCCAACACATAATTTGATGGTGTACTAGTTTTTAAATTGAGTATCAGTTACAATATTAGGTACACTTTGAAGAATGCACACATTAACCTCCCATAAACAGCTGAATTTACAGTAGCACTATTTTAATATCAGCACTGCTGGAATCAGTGGCTAATTGGGAAGGAAGGCTTTCAATGACAAAAAATTTAATGAAAATACTGACTTAAAGTCAATTTTGAAGCCATTGTGTATTTCATCAGAGAAGTATTCTCTGTAACAAAAATTAGCAAGTGAACCATGACTCTTGTGTGTCTAACCTTAATTTCTTCTTTTTACACATCAGAATATAATTGTTTGGTTTGTATAACTATCATTCAGACGGAGTAACAAATTTGAATTAGGTATTTGGGAATGCTTTAAGTTCAAGAAGAGACACAAAAAGCTTATGTAAAAGAATACAGCACCACAGTGCAGATCACATTGGAGTGTGTAAGCTGGACCAATGTGATTACCCTGTGCAGGAAAGAAAAACTGGTAGGTCAAACTGTGACACATTCAGTGCAAAACTTCAATGGAAGGAGTAAATTTCATTTTTGTAGCAACCACTGTAAAATCCACACTACAACTTCAATTTATCTAGCAACTTTCATATTATAAATACAACGTGGCGGTTTAATACAGTGTAAGATATTTCATCACAATCACTGGAACTGTATTAGCATTTTCTTACCCATTTTCAGAACTCAAAAATAAATCATGATCTGGCACCTAGTTCAAGTAATTTACTACTAGGCACTTACATATAGATTTAAGAGCCTAATATCCAAATCTGAAAATTTCAGCCATTATTTTTACATGGAGGAAAATCTAAGCTAAACTAATAAAGAATCCTCTTTTTTTAACCACTGAACAGAACTGATTTTTCCTGCAAAAACTCACAGATTCATTACACAAGTTAAAAAGTTAACAGATGCAAAAACAGATGTTTCATCTCCTTACAGTGCAAACCAGTTTTCAGTCAGTTTTTATGTAACTGAACAGGGGATTTTCAGGCCCTAATAAGCAAACAAAAAGCATATGTTAACTTCACTTGTGTGGTCTGAATTACATGGCTTTATGCAAATAGATGTATCCTTGAAGAACTTGTACAGTTATGTTCCTTCTTACAAAATCAGTTTGTAGTCACTGGCAAACTTAGAAGATCTACAAATAAGGACAATTCAAGAAAAAGTTGTGTCTTTTTAAAATGCATAAATAACTTACTTTAAAACATGACAAAACCCACCCTGTCACCCCAAAAAAACAGTTGGGAGAGAATACAGAACCATAGTTGGGGAAATACTGACATATGTTAGTGCTTGTATACTGGTAAAACTGCAAAATGTATTTCCAGCTTTGAAGTGAAACATCATTGTCTAGACGTACCATACTCCTCTGGGGGAAAAGCCTCTTCGGAAATTGCTATTTATGCAATGAAATGACACAATATGTATAACTGTGGATGAATATATTCCAGTGTTTAGGTGTTATGTCAAGAGGGCTGCAATAAACATAAAATCAAATGTGCAAGGCATTATAGTTTGTCCAGCCCAGGCTTAACCAGAGTGAAACAAAATTTGGAAGAAAAAAGTTTTGTTCCATAATTAAGAAGGGACATTTGTAACCAAGTGTCTTAACCTATCTGCACGTTTAATTAAAGTGCAAATTATTTCTTCCTACATATACTTCTCAGAAGCCCACCAACTCCAGTGCCTTAAGCTCAACCACATTGAGTTAAAATACTGAAAAAACATTTAACAAATTAAATAGAATTCACACTTCACAGCACTAAAGAAAAGAATGGTACCTTTCTGGAAAAAAAAATAGTGATACAAATCTAAAGAAAGTAACAGCAATTTATGCTATGACATAAGCCATTTGCATAAAACTTGTATTTTTTCACTTTCATACAAGAATAAATTTTAAAATTCAAAAGTAGAAAAAAATAGCAAACTCTGTAAACCTTTGCATTTTCTTTATGCAAACCATTTATCTGTGTTGAGCCCATGTTAGTATAGCAAAATTATTTAAGCAAGAGGTTTGACTGAAAGGGCATTTCAACAAATACATTAACTCAGAAGCAATATAGGATCTTCTAGCTCATAGAAAGGAATCGAACTAGACTGGCTTTCTCCAGAGTCTGAGTCATAGGGAGCGTCAGGAAGCTCCATAAAACCATAAGCTAGCTGTTCATCTTCTGTGTCTGACCGAACATAGCCGGCAGTGCTGGAATACTCCTCATCCTCTATACTGTTGAAATCCTGTGGGATGTACAACATTCCTGGGTAGTTCCTGCTCACTAAGTCACTTGTTGTTTGTAGGGAAGTTTTCCTAAATGCCATCAGGTGCATGTGTGAAAACTTGGAATACTTGAAACGTTTAAAACCCAAGGACTCTATGGCAATTTTCCAGCTTTTCATCATCATAGCCCGGCGATTCTGATGAGATGAATCCGGAGTTATTACAAGCAATAAACCATTTAATACGAGAAGTTCATGTGCCTTCTTGCAGCATATCCATCGTTGATAGGGTGATGGAAAGTAAGACAGAAGGAGCGAGAAAACGACAACATGGAACAGTTCTCCAGGTAGAGAATCAATGGGGTTTTTCAGTTGCTTAAGAAAGGCATCTATAGCATCTTGTGCCAGTTGAAGAGGTTGCTGAATTTGAAGATTCAGGAAGTCACATTTGTATACGCTCTAGTGGAGTGACAAAAACAAAAAAACAAACATCAAAATTACTTTAAAGAGCAAATACAACCAAAATCCACAGAAAAATCAATGGTTCCATTAAAGAGGTGTCAAGCCTGATGAACATTCCTCTTGCTATTAAATTAATCTGAAAAAAAAATTTAACACATATGCAAAATTTTAGATGTGCAGTGTTTTACTAGAGATTTGATAGCTGAGAAAAGTTAATAAAAAGAAGTATTTATCCCTAAAAGAAAAAAGTATTGTCTATGTCACAAATTGTTTAAGAACTCAGAAGATTGCTTGTGTTTTTACAGGTGCTGAAAGCCTTTTATAGGTTTTGATAAACCTGAAATAAATAATTAGAAACTAAATATGATACCTCAGAATTTCTACCAGTTCTTTAAAAAGAATCCAAAAAACTCAGTAGTTTGGTCACTTGAAAAAAATGTCATTTTTTACTGGTAAAGACACAAGGAATAACAAGGCAATGTAGATTCTGAAGTTACAGAACTGATTTGCAGCAGTGATGCAGATCCATGTTTTAGCTTTGCTGTACATGCAAAGTGTTGTGGTACACATTTGGGCAGTTATCAAAGTAAGCCAAGGACTCCAAAGTATCTCGATCATTTGTGCACTCAAGCTGTCCAAGACTAGAAATGAGACCACTATGCAGCATACAGAAGAATAAATCCTTAACATCCTTAATCACAAAGCATTCAAAAAGTAAATGCACGTGCTTCAGTGAATTTAAGTTTTGACACTTCATCAAAACCAGGGACTGACTTTTCACAAAAAAAAAGGTAGTAAGATATAATGTTGCTATCTTATAGCAACAGAAATTGTTCTTAACGACTAGAGAATGTTCAGTGAATGACAGACATTAAACTGGTAAGCAAATATGAAAGCAGACACAAACATTCTGTGGAACACATCTGAAAGGTGGAATTAAATCTGCTGCATTTTAATACCATGAAAATAGTAACAGTAGAAAAATAGTAGAAAAAGTGTGTTTTATGAAGCAATATTCAAAAAAGATTACTAGAACACTATTGCAAGGGTATTCATAAAGGAACTAATATGCACGACTGTTTTCAAGTAGAAGAAAATGTTATTTCTGTTCATATAAAATGTGTTCTTCCAAGAGTAAGCAAAAAAATTTAAGAAGTAATCAATGTTCTAAAAAATCGGATGTCTTTTTTGTTAGCTTTAATCTTGGCCTTCAATATGCAAAGATACAGAAAAAGATTTGCATTATGTGGCTATAACCACGCAATTTTAATTAAAACCGTTATACCTGTAGGGCGGTATTCTGTTTCCCTGTAATACTGAGGAACAGGAAATAACAGTAGCAATTTCATTATATCCTCTAGTAAGTTTTAAAAGCAGCATTTTGAAAACTGATTGTTCAGAGTGATGTGCTAACTTTACTTAGAACTTCAAAACTTCAAGAGTGAAAATGTTAGTAGTCACACATATACAGCTGACAAATCCAATTTAGACTGCAAGTATTCCTGAGTAGTGGAGAAACACAAATTAGTAACGTACAAATAATGTTAAAGAAAATTTCAGGACTAAGGCATATTTCAAGTGGAATCTGAAATCAGCTTTAGGACAAAAATGCTGCAAAACTGGAATTTGCTACTAAACTTTTGATATACAAGTTTTGAACTAATGTTTAAGTCCTCAGAGACAGTGAAATAGCAGTTATATCAGTGCACTCACTGACATTTTAAGAACACAATCCTACTTATGTGAATAATTTGCACAGATATTTCAGAATATTCTGAGTTGGAAAGGACCCTCAACTATCAAGATATATATTCTAATTTTTAACTCCGATAATACTCTTTTTTTTTTTCTCTCTCAGACTGTATTACTCCAATACAACATCTGCTGCACACTCCAGTCTTAGTTTCCATCCTCCTAGCTTCTAATAATGCACATTTCCCTCAGTGTACTTTATACCAGGATGCTGGAAGTGAGTGTATGGTGCCTAACTAAAGAAAATACAAATCTTTTCTTGGTAAGCAGTTTCCCTTTCTCTCAAAACACAAAACCCTTCAATGGAAATATATTTCCATATTCTACAGTTTACATTCTCTGTATGTGAATCAGAGATTCTAAAAATTTTGAAGTGAAGACATTTATCCTTTAGTTACATAACTAACATTTCAGTTCCTTTCCTTGTATTTCTACAATTACATCCTTCTTATTCCTCCAAATAAATTGAAGTATGACTCAACTACTTAGTATATACCCAAAGCATTTCTATACGAAGGTGGATAATCTTTTTTTTTTGAAGAAAGAACTATTTAACCCTGTAATCAACATTATTTAAGGAACGGGCTTTCTAAGAAGCCTCTGTACTACAATTTGTTTTAAAAGGTACTTTAGTATCTTACCTAAGAAAACTGCCAAATCAGAAAATTTTAACAATTTGTTTTATTTTCAGCTTTTACTAGTACTTATCAAGATAAATTTTTCAAGTCAGGACACGACATTAACTATCATAATAAACCTCTGGCTGCTACTCCAAAAACCTTGAATCAGCCCAGGCAACTGCTGGTGTAAAGATAAATTTATTCAAAAGGTTATGATGCTGATACAGCTTGAAGTAGAGTCATGTTCAGTACATCAGGGCTCATTAATTCTGTTTTGGAGGTAGGACTAAGCTTATTCTAGCAGATGCATTTGATTGCTCAAACTGTACTCCCTGTCCCTCCAAGAACACTTGCTAGACAGGCTTCAAGGTGCCCTGAACAAGCCAAAGCATCCAAGAGAATCAAAGATATTGGTGAGCCCAAGACAGGCCTCAGAGTAAGCACGTGTTAACCACATGTCCATTAGCACTCTGCAAAGCTCCTACTATGAAGCTGTGGTACTAACAGTGTCAGATGACATCTTACTGTAACCTCCTACTAAGGGAGAATCTAAAGAACTGGCTAGTACATGGTAATTGCCTATGTTCCTCCTTTAAATCCACACAAGTTACTTTTTCAGGACTTTTCCCAATAAAGGTTTTGGTCACTGTACATTTAAATTGATTTCCATGACAACAAATGTAGCTTTCTCATGAAAGCAGAACAACAGATTAGAAGATAGAAAAATATTAACTAGGCATACTCAAAAATTAGTACTTAGGTTCAACTTATGTAATGTTAGGCACCTAGGCTGCCATTATAGTCACTGGAAAATTAGTCCATACAGAACCCAATTCACCTCACCATCGAACAGCAACTTTTTAGGTTTAACTGTTTTTAACAGTTAAATGGTATTCACTGACTATAATTAGAACTTAGAACCTCAGGTGTAGACACTGGGATCTATATATCACAGCTAGAAATTCACTTGCCATGTATTACCATTTTAAATGCCACAGGCTGACATTTCAGTGGCAAGTGTCTTTTTTACCTCCTGTGTCATGCCCAACAGCCCTGCACAGTCCTACACCCTCCAAAGCGGTGGAAAGCAATCATGACGCCTGTGTTTCAAATTAGGCAAGACAAAATCTACTCAAAGTTTGTGTTTTAGACAGAACTGACACTGAATTGCTTTTGAAAGCAATTTATGAGACTCAAATTTTTTAAGAATATCTTTCAGTATCTCTCAGCATACATGCAAAAATACAAATGAGATGTTAATGGACTAAACATGGCAACAACAAACTACCAGGCATTTAGTATGTGAATCACACAGCAGCAAATAAGAGAAATTACTTTCCAGTAATTACTTTCCTGATTTTTAAGTGTAAGTAGTCAAGGTGTATATAGTGAAAGGCTTTTCTGTTTTCTGTCAGAAATGTATTTCTGTGTCTTTTAAAAAAAATTATTGCACTTTATCCTTTTGCATGGTTGATAAATGGAATTAGTGCTGACAGAAGTTGGGTCGAGAAAAAGACAGAAGATATGATTACAGCAGAATTAAGGCATTTGAGAACCTTACTGCCTAGAGAAAATAAACCCCAAATATGCTGATAAATTTGTCCTCTGGATTTTGGAAGCTTAAAAATATTTTTAGCAATAAATAGAAATGCTCCCTTATAGTGCACATCTGATTATTAAATCTCCCCAGAAAAACCCAATAAATACACTGATCATCTCCTATCAGTGAATGCAGCTTCTGAGAGGTTCTTGCCTAAGCACAAGCCTACTTAATCATTACTTAGACCTTTTAAGATGCAAGGACTAATCTGAAATATCATTAAAAGATGGGTACTAGAATTTTCTAATTACAAGATTTATAATGCCATAATAAAGGCATGGCTCTGAGATAAAAATCGTCTTTTTAAAAGACACAACTTTAGAGCCTATTCATGGGAAAGGATGTAGTATTTAGTTCCTACTAAAACAGATCTTTAGAAAACATGTAAGTATTAAACATTTTGAGGCATTCCATAAATCTGATGATCAAGATTATATTAAATACAGTAAACATTACATACCTCAACAGCTGGAACAATGTCTATGCCAACTGTCAGAAATTCTTCAAACTTCAGAAATGGATTAAAGCAGCTACCAACATCAAGTAATCTGATCTTTCCCAAGGAGTGAAGGAACCTAAGAAGCAGCAAGAATTAAGTTTTATCAAATGTAACTTTTAAAGCTGTATTCTGAGTTACAATTTCAGGTAACTAATGCAAAAGATTCTCACAGAACACCACAGTAGTGACTAACAGAAGTGAATAACTTACTTCAATTGCTGAGATAACTAAAGAGCCAAGCTCCATCAATAAAAGCAGACTGTCCCCAAGCAGAAGAGTTTTGTTCAGTGCAGCTGTAATACTATTAACTTGTGCACTTGTAGTAAGTAAATAAAATGGTAAATTTTGTGTCCACTAGACAGGCTTTCTCACATTGTTTTGTGTTTCTCATTTAACTTTTTGTAGTATTTACTGATTTTCCACCAGAGTTAAAATTTCATGAGTTGAAAAGGGAAACAGAGAACAGCTACTTAAATTGCATCATTTACAGGGCTGCAATCTAAAAAAATTCCATGATGATTTGTAATATCCTAGAATATCCAAAATACATTAACAGCAGCAAACAAAGTCACGACTTTCTCAGGGACTTCAGAGATGAGAACGCTAATAACCGTCCAGAAAGAAAATATTTCTTTGCTTCAAGTTTCTGTAGCCAAAACCATTTGGCATGTGCAAAATATAACTTGTCATGTTTCTGGGAAGGGCTCAGCTCCGGAGAGACAGTTAACTGCAAAAACATTCAGAAACAGAGGTACAGGGCCAATGGAATAAAACAAAGCCATGGCTGTACTCACAGCAACAACAAACCAGAAAGGAAAAAAAAAGCCTCTAAGCAGCAGTAAGAGATATGGGCTCTCTGCTCTCTGGGCTCCTTCTAGACTCCCAGTAACCTAACAGAGAGAGGGTGTTGGAAAAGCAAGGGAAAATGTCTTATTGCATTCAGCAAAATATAATAATGGCAAGTTTAAGCATTTTGCTTCTACGTGGAACAGAAGATATCCAGGGCGTTCTTCTCTCAAAATACCACCACAACCTAGGCAAACAATGCAACTTACCTGTAAGTTAAAGCTGCAATACTACCAAGCTACCCTGTAAGCCAATCAGTTCTGAGTGAGATTTCAGAATGAAGATGAAAGCAACAAATTTTCCAGACTTGAAACAAGAATATGGATACTGTAGGCAGATCCTAGTAGCCATAAATCACAGAAATGGACTGAAGCCAAGTAATGTCTTTTCTCACATAAGGGTAGCCTGAGGTTTCTCAGACCAGTATATCTCCTTGTCTAGCAAATGGAGACACTCATGGCAGATCCTTCCATATTCAAACACAAAAATGTGTGCCTGTAGGTATGCTTGCATTTTATATGACAGTCCAATATGGTAACAACAAATCAATGGACACATGGGACCACAGGAAGTTACAGTGCAGAGAAAACTTCTCAAATAAAAGACAGAGCCTCTGGAGATCTAAACATGTTCCCTTTAAAGTGTTCAATGAAATACTTGTACAGATTAAAATTAAGCAGCAAATTATAAAAGCCTCTAATTTCCAGGACAGCCACTTCACCGATGGTACAGTGAAAAAATCACTATGATGCTTTCTGTCTTCCTATTTACAAAAGCTACCTTATTTATATATATTTGTATATTACTAGTGAGAGGATTGTATATGGGATGAACAAAATTATTGTCCTTACCCCTACCAGACTAAAACAGGCTTAGTCACACCAACAGACAAACCCACAACTCTTGTAGTGTTACATGACCAGAATGGAGTGATGGTCTTCAAAATAGTGTGCATAGGTTCCCCCATATCGCTTGTACCAAGCTGGACACTTCACTACTAAATCACTGTAGACATGAGAAAGCATTTCAGGAGAGATCTCTGCTTTGTGTAATACACAATCCATTTTCTTTCTGATAAACTCTGTAATTTCTTTTGTGAGGCATCAGGAAAAAAAATCAATGTTGATTTCTCTGGGCAGTAACTTAGACCAGTTATGCCATGTTGTTCAAGGTCTTTACGACTACTAAGAACTTACTATTGTTTGTAGCTTACTCAGGTAAATATTATAAAACTCACCTTTACCAGGTAAGTCTTAAGGGGAGTGTATATTTTTCAACTTCTAAGAATGAAAATGAAAATCATCAGCACTCACTGTACTAACAAATACTTTTAAAGTAATTTCTGAAAGTTCTCTATAGGCTCCTTTCTGTACACATGAGAACAAAAGGGAAGGCTACAAACAACTGGTAGCAAGAAAGCAGGTGAAGTTAGCTCTGAAACAGCCACCATTAATGCAGAAAGTATGAAGGCAGAGATCAAAGAGACACAAAGAGAGAACCAGTGCTTTATCCTGACAATGCCTCCCACTGGCAGCCAGCTTTAAAGTCCACACGATCATCAAACCTATTGATTTAAACAAACATGAGAGACACAAAAGACACCAGTTCCTAAGGACAGACACACATTCCAGTAACATTAGTAACAAGTCACTCTGTCCCTAACTGATACTACACCTAGCTTCAAGTAAATGCTGAATTGTTGACATGCTGACATGCTACAATCAAGGAAAAAAATCTACACAACAGAAAAAACCCTCCTGCAAGAAGTTCTAAGAACTGATCTATAAAGAATATGAAACAAGTCATAACTATAACTTTTATAGATTCTATACTTATGCATTCATAATTTCATTGTACCTGCAAAATATGAGTTTTTTTCCATCACACATGGAATAGTCACAAACATGACACATGTTATTTAGGAAAAAAAAATGAAGGGTGGGACTTCAGAAATAATAGAGTTAGTCCTGGATGCCAAAAATAAAATTCTTACTTGAGTGAAGGTCACAAACAAAACTGTTGTTTGGAAAATACCTCAAGGATACTACAAGTTCTGCAGAGCCAGTCATCAGAAAGCTAGCACATTAAAAGTTAAGGGTTGTAATTCCAAATTGCTTCTGAAGTGTGTAATTGGAATCAAGAGTTTCTCTGCAATTATTTATGAAGAGAAAGTTTTAAGTACTCTGATATTTACATTTGGCACTTAGTACTTACATAAGCAATTGACTTTTCAACAGTGCTGAACAGCCATTAGATTCTAACTTAATTAACATCTCCCTTATTTCACCTCAAGGTTTAATATAAATTGCATTGCACACCCATGACATACTTCAGTGAAACTGCTCTAGCACTAAAATGAAATGACTAAGTTGTCATTCTCAACCAATTTTTTATGGCATTCACCAAAATATACAACATAAACAGCTCTCGAAATGTATATATTCACATGAAAATTCCTTTCTTAACTATTAAAAAAACACCAGACTGATCTAACATGCTATGGAGAAAAAAATGTCAGAGTAAGTTTTAACACTCAAAAAAGTGGAAAAAAAAAGTCAAAACAAGCAAAACTTACTCTTCTGTCATAGCTTCATGATTTGTCAAGCCAAAGTTTGGCAAAGGGTCTTCAATCTTGGGAGTCTGAGGAACATTTAAAGCTGGAGTGGTCTTAGAAGCAAGAAGTGCTCTTTTTTCATCTTTCTCAAGTGCTTTTCTTTTTCCACCATTCTGAAAATATTCTCGGCATACACTGAAAAGACAAAAAGAAAAATGCCCCAGGAAAACTGAATGCTCTTGTTAGTCACTACTACTGCCAAGATACACACACGAGGGTTAAGTGTTGTCAACCCGATGCAAGTGTTGGCAACTTTTAAACAAATCTGGGTTTTATTTCAACTTTGGTAAATCAGCTTTAAAAAAGATGTGATACACCTAATAACACAAAATCGAGCGGTGGGTTGTTGAGGTTTTTTTGCCCCAAAATTATGCCGTAACTCACAGCTGAGTAAACAGATTCAAAATATTTTTATCTGGATAGACTTCTGGAGTGAGACAGCACAAGTCTTGTAGAACATCACCAGAAGGTAAACTTCAGCTCAGTTCTCCACTATAGGGCACAGAGTTATCAACAACCTCCCTGTCAGCACAAGGTTTTGAAATGTCTTGCTGGCATATAGACTGGGGAAAAAGAAACCTAATCCAGATTTATGTGCAAACTTATTTCCAGCAGTTTTTTTAATTGCGTTTGCCTGGGCATTTTTTGTTTTAAGTAACAGAGAGTAGCTGTATTATTGTGGAAGACTTATTGCAGCTTTCAGTATTTCCCCATATTTATTTATTTTTCTTACAGGAACCAGAACAAAATAATCTAATCATACTTGAACAGAAATATTAGCTAGTTTAAAGAAATTAATGTTACAAAAGAAGTTAAGTAGCACTTGTGTTCTTTAATCAGTAGTCAGCATCAGTGTATGATAAGCAAGCACTATGTTTGAGAATAACTGAATTTCATCCAGAAAATATGACTAGAACTGGAAAAAAATTGTTGTTGTGAAACTAAAAAGCTGGACTCATCCTGCACAATTCATTTTTTTTAAAATTTAATTTGCAATCCAAGTATTTGCATGGAAATTTTAACAGAAATAATACTTGTTTGAATAATGTTTTCTGAACAACTCATTTTTATGATGCTTTCTTGAAATTCACCCAATTTTCCTCTAACAAAACTGCAGAGGTTTGAAGGAAACATTCCACAAAACATAAATTCAAGTGTAGTTTAATAATATCTTATACAAGGCAGGAACAAGATAATGACACTTCATATCCCAGATTTAAGGATGGACATGCTGGTAAAATGGTGCATTTAAATCACCAATAGTGACAAGGACTTGGTATACACAGGGCTTATCTAAGGTTTGGTGATATTTCAGTCATCAAATATACACAGTCTCTTCATCATATAAGATGTGAAGGATAGCAAAAAAAAATGTCCTTGTAGTGGCACTGAGTTTCTTAGATGTAAACATACACAAACAGGCACAGACAGAAGAAACTTAACCCCAAGACAGGTAGGAAAGAAGCACCTCAAGCCAGAAATGTGTAATCACAGAATGGGTCAGGTTAGAAGGGACCCCAGAGGGTCATCTGGTCCAACCTCCCTGCTCAAGCAGGGTTATCCCAGAGCACAGGCACAGGACTGCATCCAGAGGGTTCTGGAATATTTTCAGAGATAAATTGTGATAAATTGTGCACCTCTCTGTGCAATCTGTTCCAGTGCTCAATCACCTGCACAATAAAGAAGTTCTTCCTCATTTTCAGGTGGAACTTCCTGTGCATCAGTTTCTGCCTGCTGCCTTCTGTCCCACTGCCTGGTGTGCCCAAGCAGAGCCTGGATCCCTCCTCTTGACACCTCCCTTCAGATACTGATGAGGTCCCCTCTCAGTTGTCTCCTCTTGAGATTGAACAGGCCCAACTCCCTCAGCCTTTCCTCATAAGACAGATGCTCCAGTCTAGGCTGCAATACTGCCAGACATAAAGACAGCAAAATTATACCAACTCCATCCATTAGACTGCACGTATGGAAAGACAACAATTCTAAAATTAACTAAGTATAAGAAGCCAGTCACTTAGCTTAGCAGGAAAGAGATTTTAAAAAGATCAATAAAGAAATGAGAACCCCAGAAAAAACCACTTGCATTACTGCTGGTATGCTAATTAAAATTTATTTTACACATTGTATTATTTATTTATAAGCATGTAATCAATTTAGAACTATTTAGTTCTTTGCATCAATTAGTTAAAGAAATAAAATTTGAAAAGAAAAATCTTTTTTGTCCATTTATCAGCTACTGCACTACTTGGTTAGCACCCTGCAGTTTCTTTATTTTTATTCTACGTATTTTTTTCTCATTACATCTCTTAAAACATCCAGAATCAACAGCATTTTCAGTAGTGTTGCACTGACCTGTAAGACACGAGAGGATCTGCAACCTTGGAAGAATGTGTTCTTTTTTTTCCTCAACTATTCACGTTATCAACCTTTTAATTCCCTAGAAGCTGGTATGCTACCCAGCTTAACACTTAATGAGCATAGGAGAACCACCTAGTTGTAAAGTGCAAAGTCCTCTTGTTGCTCAGAAGCCATTTCTTCCTCATTCTTGGTACTGATGCCAATGAGTGTTTTTTCCATCCGCTTACCCCTGTCAACTGAGTTCTCATAATTCTACATTCTTCATAACAGACTTTTCTCATTTGCACATAAGACCCTTTCAAAGTCAGCCACAAAGAGAAGCATCTCCTACTTCTGCATTTTCCCTGGTGGACAACCTGCCAGTGCCACAGGGAGGCCCAAGAATTGATAAAATTCTTCACATTCAGATCCCAGGCTCTGCATACTGGTGCAGTAACACAGGGTACCAAAAAAACCCCAGCCAAATCCACCCCATCCAAACAAAAACCCCTCAGATCACACAGCACTTCATAGCCCCTGAGAGTTATCTTCCCTTTAAGGTTTTCTGACATCACAGACATTCTGGCATGGTTACTACATGTTGCCCTTTTGGCTCTTGAGCTCTCAGAGGAGTTATGTACTTCCCCAGTAGAAGAGACCCTCACACCTCCTGTGGGGTAACATGGGCTCTGGCAGTTAGCAGAGATAATGCACTCTGCAGCTTACCCCATGGTAACTTGCAGATGTAGCCAGTAACTTCACAGCCATTGAAAGCCATCATTGATCACTCTGGTTTTGAGTATGCAGTTATGTAAGACTCTACATTTAACAACTGTCTCAAGTAAGGAACAGCATCTCAATTATCTATAAAGTGAAAATTAAGGAATCTATTTTATAATTCTAAAAACTAACATGGCTCCATTTTTAACTGACAATCAAACACTCAGTCTCTGATGACACAATATTAACTCTACAATTAACATACTTGCTTGTGAAGAATTGTGCAATGTAAATGCTATCTGAGCTGACGCTGCAGTTCACACAAACTGTGAAATAAATATTTCAGGTCTAAACTGTTTCAGTTTCCCAGATGAGCAGAAAGGTTAGGTTTCTGGGTGAAGTGTGCAGTTCATATCTTTGCTCTACAAAAGAAATCAAAAAATCAAATCTCTGTATTTCCTCAGTGAAACTTATTTTCCATATTTCAAATCTCAAACACTAAATAACCTGTTCCAGTTGACTCCCCTGCTCTGTCTGGATTGGACACAAAGGAAGTCTCAGAAAAAGCCAATATGAATTCATATGATTTTGTTTATACTCTCCAGCAATAAAAAAGAAGCTTTGTTTTTAAAAAGAAAGACTAAATCCATGAGTTTCAATAGAATATAAAATGAAAAAAAAAATGAGGGGGACATTGCCAAGAAACACTATATGAAATTTAAAAACCATAACAGAATTGTTAATTAATTCTTATGCTCAAGTAATAGTAACTAAATTAAAGCTGGTGTGGCCAACTTTAATTATAGCAGTTCCTGATAATCAGTCAGCTGTAATCAATGGTTGAGGATTTCAAGCACCCAGTTTTATCGACTTCTTTCCTTCTGCTTTATAATGAGGAAAAGGTGAGCTTGACTCATGTTCCTTAGAACATTTACTAACCAAGACCTAATATTAAAGGTGGCTTTCAGTGATGGTAGAGAAATAACAAACTTCCCTTCAGAGCTGAAGGACTCTCTGGACTTCTCATCATGGTTTCTGATGCAAAACACATCTCCCCTCCTTCTACACACTGAGGAGCAAGTTTATAAATGCTTACTCTCACAGCTGCTAGCCTGAAAAAAAATAAAATTGCAAATGCTGATACAGTTTAACCTACCCACCTCCCAACCCCCGAAGTGAAGGAAGGGAGAAGTCTCAATTGCCCTTGTACACATTAGTCATACCTAGAAGAGCAGTCAAATTTCCCTTGGACTAAAAATATTTCCTGGTTGTCATGTGCACCCAGTTTCAAGTTAAAGAAATAGAATGTTCGGCATAGGTGAGAACACCAGGCTTCTCAAAGTAAAGTATTGTAGTTCTTTACCAGCATATTTATATTTTTTTAAACTTCAAGCTGAAAAACTTGTATATAATACATTTTTCCACTTTGTTTTTGATATTTGGTCTCAATTCTAGGGGCTTGAGATATTCTCTTTTTGTGAAACGCAACTAGATCTGTAATCATATGTTTCACTTGGGCTGTGGCCACCCCAAGGCAATTTCTGGAGGCAGTATCTTTCATTGCCAAAGGATTCAAAGAACTTGAAAATAGTCAGCAGTTATCATATGATCCTTGCTTTAATTAGCTCTAGTGTTCAATAAACAAATGATGCTCTTGTCAGAACAAAGTAGCTATAGACTCATAGAATATCCTGAGCTGGAAGGGATCCATCAGGGTCACACAAGTCCAACTCCTGAACCTGCAGAGTCACACCCCAGGAGTCACACCATGTGCATAAAAGTATTGTTCAAACACCTCTTGAACCCTGTCAGACTTGGGGCTGTGACCACATCCATGAGGAGCCTATTCCAGTGCCCAAGCACCCTCTGTTTGGAGAACCTTTTCCTAATATCCAACCTAAATCTCCCCTGACACAACTTCAGGCCATTTCCTTGGGTCCTGTCACTGGTCACCACAAAGATCACTTCCCTTTCTCTTCGCCTAACAAGGAAGTTGTAACTGCAATGAGGTCTCTCCTCAGTCTCCTCCAGGCTGAACAGACCAAGTGACCTCAGCCACTCCTCAAAATGCTTCCCCTCAAGGCCCTTCCCCATCTTGGTTGCCCTCATTTGGACACTATCCCATAGCTTTATATCTTTCTTGTGTTGTGGCACCCAAACTGCCCCCAGCACTGGAGGTGAGGCTGTCCCAGCTCAGAGCAGAGCAGGACAATCCCCTCCCTTGCCTGGCTGTGATGCTGTGCCTGATGCACCCCAGGACAGGGCTGGCCCTCCTGGCTGCCAGGGCACTGCTGACTCAAATTCTACTTTCCTTCAACCAGGACCCCCAAGTGCCTTTCCCTGGTGCTGTTTTCCAGTATTTCATTCCCAGTCCACTCATACATCCAGGGTTGCCCCATCCCAGGCGCAGAATCAGGCACTTGTCTTTGCTAAAATTCAGGCAGATGGTGATTGCCCAGCTCTCCTAATTTGTTGAGGTTTCTCTGGAGAGCCTGCCTGCCTTAAAGGGAGTTAACAGCTCCTCACAATTTAGTATCATCAGTAAACAATGTGTTTAACAGCAAAAAATGAAGATTGTCATATAAATATGAACATTGAACATTGTCCTTTCCCTTTTTAAATGGTTCCCCTCCTGCTGTTTCTCACCTGCACCTGCACCTTCCTCAGTTCTATTCTCCTTGCAGTGAACTGCTCAATTAATTGCATTCACCAAAAACACCTGCAAAACAGTGTTGAAGGGACTTGCAAACACTCATTCATTCAATCCTCCACATAAACAGGATCAGCTTTCCAGTTCTAGCAGAGATCTCTTATTCTCAAAGATCCTCTAACAGATTACTTAGGCTTCTCTTCTTTACACTAGACAGCTCCAGTTTCTAGAAAAGAAGACCAAAGCTTTTGTGGAATAAAGGGAAGATTTTTGATAATTTCTTTATCTTTCTTGGAGTTGAGCTGGTGTTTGTTGTCTTTTAAATGCAGTGCCAAGGTGATATTTTGGCTATGAGCAATGCAAGAGTAAGTCAGAGTAGTACTTTACATATCTTGTGGACAATCTCATTAACACACTCAAGTATGGTATTTGCCTCTACTGCAAAAGCATCCCATGACCACTTCATATTCAGTTTATGGCCTGCTTCAGAATCCAAATAGTTTTTTTAAGGACTGACACAATCAATTATTCCTTGGCCTTTATTAGTACAGCTGATATTTAATATAGTAGATCATGTTTAGTTTAGTTTATAATTGCATTAATTTTAGTTCTATTCTCAAAATGACAGTTCCTGTCTCTTTGGTCTTGTTTCCAAATTTAAGAAATATACTTTACTCTAGCAGACTGCAAATAAAGGTATTGATTAGTCATGGATACAGGGACAAACTTTTGACAGAATCCTTCTCAGTAAATCACATTTTTAAGAGAAGCTTCTCACATCTATTCTTTGCAAATGTTTCCAAACAGTTCTGCACTCATTAATTTAATCAGAACTGTATTTCTTTGCTCATTAAACAGTCAAAAGACTTTTTTTAAAACATGCAGGTCTAGGTAGTGTCTTGTCATGATAATTAGAAGAGCAGATTTTATTTTTTGCTCTTTAAAAAAACAGTCAAGTCAACACAAGTCTTAACACTGAGGCAAAAGCAACAGAAAGAAGCAAACTTGCTGGTCTGGCTTATTTTGTTCTAACTACAACCAGAACAGGCTGGCACTCATTGTCCACACAAAGGTTCACCAGCCTATCCACGCCAGCAAAAATTAAAGAGTTAAAACAATTATTCAGAGTAAACACCATCTTCATCTGTTTTGTTTAAGTTTTGTATTGTAATATAAATGAAAGAGAAACAGAGGCGTTCATTTGAAAATACCACTTGCTACTCACATTTAATTTTCTAAATATCTATAAAGGAAGGATGGAAGAAATAGTTGAGTGTTACTCAAGCTTTTTACACCATAACTCAGGGGATCATAAACCTGGATCTGAAAGTAGATAAAGATTTAATCCCTCTTCCCCTGCCCCTCTCATCACTTAACAGTTCTGCAATGTTTCCCTGAAACAATAAACAAAACTGACCCAATACAACTCAGCATATGGCCAACAGCACAGTCTATCATGTACTGCCTTTCATCTTTTACAGTTTCTAGAGTCTGGATACATGTTCTTTAAATCAACACAAACAAAAAAGTAAGTTTTATGTCCTTGGGTTTAAGAATTACTTTTTCCAATGTTTTCAACTAAACAGCTAAAAAAAAAAGACTTTTGGAAGAAAAACAAAATTGTTATTCTTGATCCTGAAAAGTACACATAGTTTCTCTAGTGGTTATTCTATACTACCTGATTTATTTTATCCTAGGAGAATACAATGAAAATGAAGGAAAGAACAAAATCCCACAAAGTCTTTTGTACTTTTTTTTTTACCCTTTTAAGTAATGGAAAAAACACTTCTCAGTTTCAGATCACTGAAAAGATCTTCCTTCAAACTAAAACAAAACTCAGTCTCTCTTCAGGAGGCATACACTGGTGGTTCCAAACTACTTTCAGCACTCCACTCACAAACTGAAATTCATCTATTATGAAACAGTTACCTTCCTGCTGTCATGGTAACACAGTCATAAGCAGTGAGCAAAAGCTTTCACCTAAGTCTCATGCAAGTTCTCTTGCATGCAGTTCTGCACCCAGGCACAAGGAGGAGTAACAACAATGAGACCTGCCACCAGCCTGGCATACCTCTTGTCCCCGTGAGAAGAAACGAAAAACGGCAGAACACCAAGTCAATCTGATTTGTTTTGGTATTTAGCAATCCAGGCCTTGGTATAATCTGAGAAGTGAAAAGAACCCTTTCTTTTTCTATTCACATAAAAGCTTCTGTTCCCTTGACTCTGTAAACTGAAAAGCTATGTGCTTTATCTGAAGCTTTATACCAAGACAGAACATTTTAATGTCTCTCAGTGGGCGGATTCTGTTCCTAGTATGAGCTCAGGCTGCAAAGCCCAAAGTGGACATTTACTTCAATGTTTACTTTGTACATGTTCTATAACAGAAACCAAGTGGGAGGCCAAAACCTTCTATATACAAGTCATCACTGTCCACAAGATACATTATCCTGTCCTATAGAGTAACAGACAAATTTGCCACAAGCTAAGGGATTACTGCTTAGCTGAAATTAAAGTAATGACACACAGCTCTATTGAAAATGTTTCACATATTAGTTGACAATCAAATTGTAAGAAAATATCAAGCAATGTTCCATGGAATGTGTCCTGGGTCCAGTACAACTACTTTTTTCACAGATAACCTGAACTGTAGAACAGTCACTTTCAGTTCTTTAGAAGTGATCTGAGAATGGTGCCAAACCAGGGCAGGGTGGAAGGAAGACGCTGCAAGAAATCACAGTATTAGAATTCAGTATGATTATAGGTAGTGTAATGTAGTAAAGAGAAATGTAACTATCAGCATTTCCACAGAAATAATGAAAAGCACAAATACAAGTAAACAACTAGGAACTCAGGAAGCCTGTAATACAGAAATAGGCAGCTGAGGATCACAAAGTAGCGAAAGTCTGTGCCGTGCCAATTACCAAAAAAAAAACAAAATAAGCACACAAACAAAAGAACAAAACCAACAAAACCAACAAACAAGACCCAAAATTAACAAAATATCAAACCTCCATCAAACCAAGGTCAATAGCATAAACAAGAGTTTACTATTTACAAAAGTAAATATAATAAAATATATTTTATTTATCCCTGACAAAACCATTGAAATGCTTCATCCATTTCTGGGCTTTGTTCTTTGTAACTGATACACCTCTCATGTAATTGGGATATAGATACAGAAACAATGTCCAGAAAGGCATCTATGAAGAAACACTCAACTATTATGGTTCCTTTCTAAGCTAAAAGATAAAACATGGGTAAGTAAAGGAATGGTTTTCAAATATTTAAGAGTTTATGCTAGGAAAAAAACCTCAGCTCCATTTCCAGAAGCCACAGAACAGCTCAAGCTGCCACCAAGATCAACTGTTTCACACTCAATTCCCTCTTCTCTTTTTTGTTTTATGGGCTCAAGAGAATTTTAATTTAACAATACCACATCTATTGTTCTTTGCTCAGCACTTTGCAACTCTCACCTGCAAGACCTACAAACTGGCACACAAGATTACTTTTTGGTTTTCTGAAGCCATTCCCCTCCCAATGGCAAGACTCTTCGCATTTAAATCTCAACAAAGTTTTGTTTTATTCTGCTGTACAGATTCCACAGAATGTTTTGGATGCCAACTGTGCAGAAATTCTGAATGACCAACACTTATTCTCTTTTTACTAGTTATTTTCCTCAGGGACTGAAATAGTTTAGCTCCTCATTTCATGACTTTACAGTTCAGATAGCCCAACAAAAACTAGATGCTTATAACTAATAGGAATTTTAGCGTTTTAAATACATTTACAACAAGTTTCAAGGGGTAAAGTCTGCCCTAGGAGATTAAGAATTGAAAACTAAGCATCAGAGATCTGCATTTAGAGACCAAACATGTTCTCCAATCATATGGAGAAATCAAACCAAATCCCTGAAAATTAAACTTGAGTTACACTCATTGCATTTATTCAGCTTAGGTTCAAAAGCATGAAAAATTACTTCATAGATTTATTTGCAAACAGCTTCAGCATTTGAGAAAATAATTGGTTGTTGAAAATACTTCAAAAAAGGATCACCTAATAATGAAACAATGCATAAGCCATTTCCTTAGTTAGCTGGAACACTAAGAAAGTACTTCTTTAAGCAACAGAATATTGATATGCTATAGGACAAATGTTAAATATTGGCAAAAAGTAAAAAACAAGCTTCGTATTATAAATAATTGCAAGTACAAGTGTGCAATAGCATGTTTCAAATACATTATTTACCTGCAACACCATTCAATTCGGCCTTCCCCTTCACAAGTTTTTGCCCAGTGATTATCTGCAAGGTTTTTCATGGCCACAGCATATTCACACAGAGTTTCCTCATCCTCACAGTGCTCACGCCAGATCTTATCAAAGTCTCCCACTAAACAAAACAAAACAAAAAAATTGCACATCAGATACAAAGTCTCTCATTATCTCCACTGCAAAATCCCCATCCAGTTAAAAAGTTGCATAATGCCTCAACAGATTACTTTACCTGCATACAACACAAACGAGTTCTCCTCTCTCTAGTCATAAACACAAAATTCTAAGGTTTGGGGCAGGAAGGGGCTGTCAGGTACTTGAGAAACTAGAAACATCAGTATGCAGATTTTTTTTCAGTTTGTTCTGTGAAATTAAAGTCCCTTTCAGGTTTCTGTGTCTGAGCATTAGTATGACAAACATTTCAGAAATGAAAGATTTAAAGGTTTCTGCTAGCATTCACATCCATGGCAAATACTGGAGATGATATTACATGAAAAAGCCATGAAAGTTAAATCCACAATATAGATTTCTTTGTGTATACTGAAAAAGAAAAAGGAATTCAAAAAAGGAAATCAATTCAAAAGGAATTGATTGCTGTCTAATCTACCCAGGCCCAGTAAATTAGCTTCTAGGGATCGTATTGAAGAATCAAACCAACTATGATCAGGAAATCTCAGAAAAACTCCTCTACTGATCCCAAGGGACAGATTTATTCCCATGGTCCTCACCTCCTGAGAAGAACTCTTGCAGGTTAAGTTCTGGCACTTCAAAGTAATTAAACATGATGATTTTCCTTCTTTGCTCCTAAGTATCCACTTCTCCTAGCCTGCTTTACATAATGTACTGCTAAACAACAAGAAGATAAATGCTAGCCATGGCTAGCCCCAATTTCAATACAGCATGCCTTGGTGTACCTTACTGAAAGGGTATTCCTGCCCTAAGAAAGATGCTTTCCTGGTATGGTGTTCACCAATTTCTTTTGTGTTAATCACAAGTGTGTGTATATATTTAGAATATATGCCAATCTGCAGAACAAAAAAAACGCACTCATTTTGAACTTGCAAGTTCAAACAGCTAAAAATAACTTCTCAACACAGCTATATTTTAAGCTTTAACTCGGACAAACAACACACTTTTCACAACATGGTTCCATCTTGTAGCATGTTTATATGAGAAGGAAATACTTTTTAAGTGTATCAGCCATAAGCTAAATTAATGTCTGTTAAAGCCTAAAAGTAGTTTACAGTATGACCCGTCCTGACACCAGTAAGAGATTTCTGTTTCTAACACACTTACGGCAATTTCTTTGATGTACTTTGTTTCACTTAGCAGTAAATCACAGATTTTTTCCAGTGACAACTTTTTTATTTTTTCCCTCCTGTGCAAGGCAGCAACAATCCTCACCTTGTTTGTCCTCCACTTACAGAAAGACTGGCCCTGATGGGCAAGTATAGATGTACACTTAAAAGATTTAAATCAACTATGCAAGTTACTCCCTACTTAGGTTTGGTTTAGGGATGTCATAGCAATTTTCAGAAATAAGCATCTAGGACACTTGTACAATCATCAAAGTGAGTCATGTTTAAAATTAGGTGTTTGTACTCCCTTGTCTGAGATGGCAGTTGAGATGGAAGGGAAGGGAGTGCCCAAAATTTCATGTTATCAAAATGGGGATGCTGTGCAAGAAATTATGTATTCTACTTGCTATTCCACAAGCATGTATTAGAAAGTTATAGCACTGGAAAAACAAAAAAGGTATATACTGAATGGCATCCCTCATTATTTTCCAAATGATCCAAGTTCAGAGATGTATGCTTTACAAGAAATGGTACCAGCAAGGTCACCAGCTGACCACCAGAGCAGAGAAAACACCCAAATTGAAGGCAAGTCCCCACAGGGGTTTCTGCTAAAACCTGCAGGGCACTTTTCCAGAGCTTTCAGCAGAGCCTTCTGCAGAAACAAACATGCAGAACAGAACATACCCTACTGACAAAAGAGAGCAGAAAATGGCACCAACAGAGGCCTACCAGCACAGGGGGAAAAACACACACAACTCCTAGCAATCTGTATTTTTTGTGTCAAAGTGCAGAACCCATATAGCACCAAGCCAGACAGCACTAGCAAAGTTTGAAGTGATTCTCAATAGCAAATTAATTCTGGTGCAACCTGAAGTGTCATAGTGTCTCTGACACAATACCCTGAATCTTACTGCATGCTCCAGACAACTGTGAAATGCTTCAATGACTTGCAGTTGCTAAAGATTTGTTTGAATACGTGGCCGATTAGAACCATAAAAAGTAAATGAATGAACACTTACTGAAGGAAAATATCACAAATACAGAATCTGAAGTTTATTATTGTTCTCTTATTTGTCTACTTAATCTGGTCTACCCTGAAGCAATTATTGTTTTTCCAAATACCCCTTTTCCTTAAACATAAGAAAAAAAAAAAAAAAGGGAAAGAAACATGCAAAGACTAGATGTTCTTAACTAGCCTACTCTGCGTAACAGCAAAGTAGTGATGCCTTCTAATACTGAATCCTGCTCTCATAGCAGCTGCTCTAATTTCCTTCTGAACAAGGCATAGATTTGCACCTCTCCGTGGAGTCAGATGAGGGTTAAAAGCATTCACAGATAAGAGACTTTAAATTAAGATATATAGCAACAGACCTAGAGCTCACTTCCAGCACATGGAGACATGAAATTTGGGTTACAACCGAGCTGCTTATGACAGTAACAGCTTCTTGGCTCTGAGCTGACAAGAAAATAAAATTGAATTATATAGATCATGAGGAGAGAGATGCACAACAGAAGCGAAAAAATCATCACAAAATAATTTTGTCATACATCCTGTATTAAATCAATTCTGTGAGCACTTCTGATTTATTTTCATTTACCAATACAAAGATACAGAAATTGTCTACACAAGACAGATACAGCCCTTCTTTTGTATGAGGAACACTGAAATAGAAGAAGGAAGAAGGCAAATGAAACAAGTAGAGGACAAACTTCCACATGATCACAAGTGACAGAGGGAAGGTAAATATGGAAAAACTTCTGGCTGTTCCAAGAATATGAGACATTCAGAAAGAGCACCTTGAAAGAAAAATAAAATTAATTCCTCAGAAAATGTATGTCTAAGCTTGAAGTTTATGCAGCTCAGCAAACTATAGGAACAAAATCCATGACAAACTTCATACTGAAAGGTGAGATTTCTAACTCAGGAACTCCTAGACCACAATATCACTGAAAGACAGATTGGTAAGCAAGCACACAGTGATACTGCAGCAACATTTTTCACTTATTCTTGTGTCAGCATCTGCTGCTGGCCCACTGTCAGTACTGATTTTGATATGATGCCCATTTCTCTGCCCTTTCATGAATACAAGCTGCAACCCACTGCAGACAACAGGTCATCTTAAGGCACTGGCACCATTGTGCAGGGCCTTTCAAAGGGTCTGGCTTCTAATTTCCTTTGAGCAAGTAGCATGGCAGTGCATTGTTTTGCTGTGGTTTTCCTCCCCCATACTTTAACATTGTGAGCTTTGAGAAGACACAAACAGGCACACTAGATATAGGGAACTTTAAATCCAGAACCATGCTCCAACACTGAGTTGAAAATGCAAACAGTCCTTCCTACCTATTGGGACTTCGAGATAGTGACTACATTAAGACTTGTACCATTCAATTTCAAACTGACATCCAGAACACAGAAAAGTTATGTACTAGTTTTTTTCAATCTGTATATTATAATCCACTGTGTACTAATTTTTCAAGCAATACATTATAAATGAAGTGCAAATATGGCATTAACTCTATACTCTAGAGTGAAACATTTATTTATGAACCAATAAATTTTTGCTTACGTAACCAAATAGGCAGTAAAATATGCTGGATGGTTTCACAACAAAATTAGTAGTTACTAAAGAAATAAGGTACATAAGTCTTCTATTAAGTAATCAGTAACACTGTAAACTAAATAGCAGTTTGTGGTAGGCTAATCTAAAAAAAGTCTTGAATATTTGATCACATCTTAAAGTTAGTATTTGATTTTGTGTATTAAACTTTTCATACTCATGACTACACCATACATAAAATTTAAGGCACTTAACACTTCTACTCTACACTTACCTTTTATGCAATTTAAAACCTCTTTTGAGTGCTGAACCTTTAGAGATCTTCACAGGCCTGAGATCTCCATCAAGGAGCCAGATATGCCACTGTCCAGCTGAAAAGTGTGACTGGCAAAACTAGCTCGTAATAGGAGTTTCACACACCTCTCAAACCACTATACTCATGCTATTCTAAAACTAATTAATACTTGTTCTATTTTATTCAGAATCACCTAGAAAGTAAGTAAATAACCTACTCTGCACCTTGAAGATTAACTATTCCTTTAAAAATAAAAAAGGTCAAACCCCGCTGCTTCCTAGAATTCTGTCACTGAACAAATAACTGATCAACATGTTCTTTGTCACACAGACTTTACAATAACAAAAATCCAATATTACTTACCTAGAACAGATGAATCCTTCCAAGTAATTTCCACCCACATTAATATTGCCCACAGAATAGGCAAGTCATAAACCTGAACTCAACCACAGACTTAATCAGCAGTTGCTGAATACTGTCACAGAGAACAGGTCAGGCACGCAGAAGTTATTTTTAAATGATCCTAATTACAAGATAATTTTAATTGTGGGTAACAGCAATAGAGGCAAAATGTTAGCTGTAACTTTCAACAACCAAAAACATTTTTAATAGAGAAGACTCATACAAAATTAGTAAGAACTCTCCTTGTTCCACATTTATTTACAAGTCCTTATCAGAGGTTCCCAGAACACCGTGAGAAGATCGGGTTTGCCACTCTTGGCGAGACAAATCTACACCATAATTCTTCTCTCCAGGTAGTTATTAAGAGAAAAAAAATCCAGCTTTCTTCCATCCTATTTTTAAAAAAAATATTTTATTTTAAAAAGGCATTTATTTGTAGAGTGTTAAATTGAACTGTCATTTAAGGTGTGCTTATAAAATAAACAAAAAATTACGCATTTTTTCTTCAACTTATGACACAACGAATAATGTCAACTGGTATTTTAAGAAAACACGACCTTCTGTAATATAAAAGAAATAGAGCTCAGGTCTGCTAAAGGCAGTATTTTTCATTTTGAAATGGGCTGAAAAGCCAAACAACTGATTTGAATAATTCTGCTGTATCAAGCAACAAAATAGTTATAAAATAAATATAAAATAAAATATAATTAAAAATAAAAAATAGAGTTATAAAAGTACTATCTGTACCCACAAGAGGAGATTTGTAATTCTATTTTCCTTAAGTCCACTTGTGCTCTTTGGAAAAACAGTGCAGTCATCTCAGACAATCTCAAAATAATCACAGAATACTTCATCCATCACCAAACAAGACCTTGCATATCAAAAATTAACTGACACTGACACTGTGCATTTAAGTCTTCATGTACATGTAATGCATGTTTAGATCTTAAAAAACAACTTCCTCCAAAAAGAGAAATTAAATAATAATAATAATAATCTAAAAAAATCCCCCCAAAACTGAGAAAAAAAACCCCAAACAACAAAAAAACCCAAACCAAAATCAACAAAAACCAACAACCCCCCACAAACCCACCAAAACAACCCAAAAACAAACAAACAAACAAAAACTTGAGAAAAAGGGTAATTAGAACTGCCATTATTTCCTTCTGGGAAACTAAAATTTTCTCATTTCAAGGCAACTCTAACTGGAAAAACCACCACCACAATAAAAACATACAAAAGCAACAACAAAACCCAACAGCCCCTCCCGCCCCAACCCCATCCCCAAGTGTTTAAAGGTTTGAAGTCTTCTACATAATGGTATAACTTAGTAATGTAGAAAACCAGATTCAGTCCAATCCTTTTCAATACCTTCAGTCAACAACACATGGCCTACACATTTTCTCCTCTAGCAGAACTTTGATGGCTCTGGTAGAAGAGAAAATAACCTCAGTACACTGATACAACAGCAAAAGGCAAAACCAAAATTGACATGTTAATATTTGCACAATATTAACACTACCTTCATAAAAATTAATAAATATTGTTTATTGTAAAAAGAAAACCTATCCCCACAATTACCAAGTGTCCATGACAATGTTGGATAACTTCAGATGACCAGCTGCTGGCCATAGCAATGCCTAGCAAGATTTTTGAGGTTTTTTTTTTGTTTGTTGATGGCATTCCACAGAATAAAAGAATCCATCTCATCTTCAGTCTCTTAAGATCACCTCTCACTTGCTGGAAACAGTAAACTAGCTTTTGTATATGCTAAACAGTAAATGAGAAAAGCAGTCCTACACTGTTCACTAGGCTAAAGCTGAAATCAAATTTCTATTAATATCTAACAAAATTTCCTCATTAACATTGTCAGTTGAAATTCAGTTGTCCTCCTAATGTATGGATACTGCAGCAATGATAAGAAAAATTAATTACATGAGGAATATCAGCAAATATTATGACATTCATAATTTTCACTGTATACAAGATAATGTATCTATCTAACTAAAAGCATATGCAGCATTCCTTGCAACAGACATTAGGTATTTTTGGTTTCTCTGTTTTCCAATTTTACATGTCTATGTACAGAACATGAACTTCAACTTGGACAAAGTTCAAACAATCAGAGTTAATATTTTCCTTCTCATGTCTGATTAGTATTTGCTTCACATTTCTTAGGAGTTACCTCAACTGTTCCAGAATAATTTTTTTTTTTTAATCAAGTTGCAAGATTCTGATTTTCTCTATCTCTGTATCAATGTTCTGCCCTTCAACTTAGGTGGAAAAGATTCATTTGACCAAATGTGGATTTCTACATCTGACCTCTCAGGTGAAGTTCCCATCCATCTGTTTACATGAAACAGACTCTGAGGGCCCAATTGACTGATATTTCAGCATCTGCTGGGGGTCAGCTTAGATCACTCTGAAGAATAATTTGTGTCTTTGATCTGCTATAAATCTCTGGTGGCTGCCACACAAACAGCATGTATGTGACAGTTTAAGCAATTACTGCCCCCAGGTGTTGGGTCTACTCTACTGGAAACTTCATTCCTCTCCTCTTTCCCAAACCTGACTTTCTGGGATGGGCTATGTGCTGCACCTTAACACAACCAACACAGAGATTAATATGCCAACAGAAACTACTGATTTTGGTAATTTTTGCAAATGCAGGAGCAGAACTTAGAAGTACATGCATAGGTACAGATTTTATTATGCTGACCTTGTAACAGGAACAGCCGCTTCCCTGCCAGGGCAACAAAGGAGCAGGGAAGGTGACATGGACCCGTTTGTGCAGTGAGTGCAAGCCCATGCTGCAGTCAGTATGTTTTCATATTTACAGACTAACTAAATGGTAGCAGTAATTAAATCCCCCAAAATGTAAATCTTATGTGATTTGTAATGGAAACCTTGTTGCAAAACTGTGGTGTGCAAACTGTAAGGGCAATCATACATAAAGCTCATGTAATAAACTAGAATCAATTTTCATTTTAATTAAATAAAATTTAGTTTGTATTGCTGGAAAATTCAACAGTTAGTATTAAAAAATGTCTTCCTCTTCCAAGAAAGTAATGTAAGTGGTAAAAATGCAAATTAATATATTGAAAACTCAGGACTATTTCTACTGTAAACCAGTTATATTTAACAAAAAGTGGTAACAACTGTTAACTTATCGTGTAGAGTTCAATGACAAAGTTTTTCCTGTCCTGTGAAAAATGACACCATTTCAGAATGTTTCCTGTTTCACATTAGGAAGAACTTAAGCTCTCTCAGGGTTTTTCATGAAAAACATGAGACGAAGAGACCATAAAAAAGCAGAGCTCAGAACAACCCTTCTGTCTAAATCAGTTACCTACTTGGGTTCCTTATTATCATCAGGCAGGGTCCTGTAAATTTTCCCTAGTTTTCTGAAAAAACCTTTTAAAAAGTTCCTTTCTTTGAAGTTTCAACAAATATTTCTTTTACAGAATCAAACTGCCACTTAGAAATGTTTTTGTCAGGTTCTGTGATGTGGTAACTAGTAACAGGACAAACAACAGTTCTGTGTGATTCTTTAAGCCTCAACAGCCTTAGCAGGCATATGTTAAGAGAAATGAACTGTTTTAGTGAACACACAGGAAAACATTTCATAAAATACCTTTACAGAGACCTCAGCAATTTTTTCCACTTGTACTTACTACAGGATTTTAAGGGAAAAGCAGTCTTGTAAATCATCTTTCAGACTATACACAAAACCATCTATAAATGAGAGTCATGCTACAGAGAAACTGTTTACTTGATAAATACAGCTCTGCATGACTACAAAGATAATAAACAACTGAGACAAAAACAGGACGCCTCTGTATCAGTGGAAGGGATTTTTATTCCAGTAAAAATGAAACCTATTTGGTTACTACAATCAACTGGAAGCAAACAAACATACATCACATAGCAGATGTTCAGTAGATCTTGCATAGTTCCTTAGGAACCATTAAATCTGCTTTTGCAGGTCTGTCTGTCAGGCTATATGCAGCATATGAAACATTCATGCTTATATGCAACCCACAGAACATGCTCCAGCCCATGGCTGCAGGTGCCCAAGAGATGCACAGAGGAAAGCTCTGTAAAACTTGGGGTCACCTCTGGGACCAAGCAACAGAACCAGCAGGAAGCAACTAAATCATTGTTTTTCTCCCCATCTCCATGTAGTAACAAATTCAAACATTACAAAAACCTCTAATTTCTGTACTTTCTAGTGCATCCGGAACTACACTGAGATTTCTGATAAGTGAATAATAACCCACTACTTGAGAGCAGTTTTAACTTTTGGATTTTACTGTGATGTGTAAAATAATTAAATGTCACCATTTGAACAGGAAGCAGGAATAAAACTAAAAAAAACCCCATGAGCCTCATACTAATGAGAGAGCCTCCTAAGTGAACATGTTACATTTCAGAGTTATTCTCACTTAAAGTTTTCTTTATGATGAGAAAGTTTATAGGCTAACATCAGGAATTATGTTTATTTTTAGGAACCACTACAGAGGTACTCTGTCACTTTCTAGAAGTGGCCTGAAACAAGTTCTTAATGGTTAGCTGATTTAGTTGACACATTCACTCAGTGTGGACAAGAACCAACCACTTTAATTTAAAACCTACACTCATTTGCTAAACTTAATTAAATAATTTCAGAATATCACACAGAATACTACTGCAGCACCCACAGTAGAAAAAAAGCTGCCTACAGTTTGAAAATACCAGATGTGCCATGGCATTTATGATGACATGCTTCCCTTTATTTTCTTATTAACAACAGAGAGCATAGGAGAAGGGAGAGGGAAGAGAAGGAAATGAAGGATAAAAAAGAGATACTAAAGGAGGAAAAAAATTAAATATTCCCACTATAATTCATACTAGTAATATCCAAACAATAGAAAAGATAAGTACTAGTCACACAGCAAACCCCCTAAAATTGTTGAAGAAAAGAAAAAAATGCACTTCAGTGCAAACTTAAAAGGATTTCAGCTGCATCATTTAAAAGATGGTAAATGCTTGTCATGAATGGCATGGGGCTATGATATGACATGATGCGAGACACTACAGTGCAGAGCTACATATAAAATCCATGCACCATGTTTACAAGTATAAGTGATTCAGTAAGTACAGAAATTAAAAAATGAGCCAAGGTTCAGCTTTGATTAATCTCCAAAATTACAGTTTTTCACCAGGAAAAAAAAATCAAAATCAAACCCTTTACATGACATGATGACTAAACTTTATTCTAGTAATTCCCTAGTAACTGCAAAAATTTTGCTGCAATGCTTCCCTGGTTAAGAAATATTGCTCTTGCACTTCTGACAAGTATGCAACTTCTTCAAAAACATGTTGGCTTGCAATTTTGGAGCATATCGTCAGTTTTTTACTGGTTCATCTTCAAAAAAGAGGGGAATCATTGCAGAAAATGGAACGAAATTATAACAATGGGGCAGTTATAAGCAACTCAGATAACATACTGGCTTGCCTGTTACAATTACCATTAAAACACAGACCTTGATAACATCAGCAAGGCAAATGAATTAGCAAAGAAATCAGCTTATTAAAATCAAGTCTAAATAATCTATCAATACATTTCTCAGTGTCTCAGGAGTGCATCTATTTCCTTTCAACACTTCTAACAGAAGACAGTAAGTTAGGATCCTATCACAATCCCAAGGACTTTCTTAGACTTATCTACCCTGTGCATAATAACCGTATAGGTTTTGGGATAAATGAACATGATTTTTCATCTACCAACAAAATTAATATGGGATTCTACTTTGGCTTCTACAGACAAAGCACTGAAGTCCATGCAACAGCAATTCTAGTAGTGTTTGCTTATTTAGACAAAATGGAAACTAGCTTCATAGAACTCTGGTAAAACATGAGAGGAGGCAGAGAGGAAAAAGAAAAGAAAAAAAAGGACAATACAAGATTGCAGAATAATACATAATAATGTTTCTGATTCATATGGAAGTGAAAGCACTGAATTGTGGAGTCAAGAGGCTTTCTCTGTGTAAAAAGCTGTAAACACATAAGCAAGGATGAAGGGATTTTGCTCTTTGCTTTTCCATACTCAAGTCATAATTCAAATTGTACACTGAAATTAAAGATGATTTATTGATTTTTTACTTCTATTTAACAAACTGTCAACTTTAATTTTGTCAGAGTAGCATACTTGCCAGTCAGCATCACCAAGTATTAGGAAAAAAAAAAATCCAAGGAAAGACCTTCCAGAGATCAAGCACGTCCTGGTATTACAATTTCAGACCGACATTTAAAGGCATTTAAGAAGGAGATTCTCAAGTCTGCCTTCAGAAGCAAAGACAGATGTAGGCAGAAACAACTCCAAAACTAAACTTCTTAAGCTGAAAGAACACAGGAAGTACTACTGGCTAGTAAGCACTAGTAACTTGTAAGGACCACCTACTATTGGATGACTAGGTAATGGGTAAAGCTCTTCTTGTTACACAGCAGTTTTCACTAACACATGATTTACAAGTCACAGGAAGTAAATGAAAATGCTGTTGGATCTTTCACTTAATGAGCTACGCACAACTTACCCTTGTGCATGAACTTGCTTTTTGCTAAGAAATAGGCTAACAAAAACTTCCTCCTTATTTAGACTCTCATCTTAAAAAAAATCAGTTGGTGCAGAGATTTCTCACTTTAAAAAAAAAGTTAACAAAGCCAATCCTTCTCTGTCTTAATCGGCAGGTGCTCTGAAATAGCACAGAAACACGACCTGCTAAAAGCTAGACTCCTTTGCCAGGATTTGAACGTTTAAACATACTGTGTTCATTCTCCCAGCACTGGAGTGAAGGGAGATCCTCCCTTAAGTTTTGCCTCACCAAGGCCAAAATAAACAGTGACATTCGATCAGTATCTAGACAGGTCGGTATTTGTGCCCAAATCCTATGAATTGGCTCCAGGGGAGATTTTGGGAGTCCAGAAGGCAGTATGACCTTGTTTCTTTAACAGAAGTGTCATATGCAAACACAAAGGAGAGGCAAGAACTTGTGCCTACAAGAGGAAGAGCTCCCATTTCATGTGCCTTTCTGGAGGTGAGCTGTGGCCTTACTAAAAGGATGGATGGATGAATTTTCTGTAACCTGTGCTAGCATTTCACAGAGGTTTTAGAGCATTCCAACACCACCCATAAAAACCTTGCATATGGGCATTAATACTGATGACAAAGTCGATTTTTCAAAGACTACGAGTAATTACAACAGCTTTACCTCAACCCCTTCAGTTAGTGCTCCTGCCTGAACTACTGCACTACGAATGAAAGACAGGAGGCACAAATAATTCACAAAGACCTGCGCCTTTCCAGATCACAATTCAATCTCTTTAGGCATTCATCATCTACTGTCCTCCCGCCTGCAGTTTGCAAAACACTGCTACACGGCCGGGAAGCTCCCTCCTCGGCCAGGAAGGGGGCTCCGCTGCCCACAGCTCCAGGAATCGGCACAGCCCCGGCAGACGGGACCGGGTGCCTTCGGCGGGGCTGCGGGCAGCCCACGGCAGCGGCGACCCCGCTCTCCGGGGAGGAGCAGGAAGCGAGCGCGGAG